>SJYA01002431.1:1261929-1338131 GCA_006410615.1 Neotragus moschatus | reverse complement strand
AAGACGCTTACTCCTTGGAAGGAAAGTTGTGACCAATCTAGATAGCATGTTAAAAAGTAGAGACACTACTTTGCCAACAAAGGTCCATCTAGTCAAGGCTATGGTTTTTCCAGTGGTCACGTATGGATGTGAGAGTTGGACTGTGAAGAAAGCTGAGCACCGAAGAATTGATACTTTTGAACTGTGGTGTTGGAGAAGACTCTTGAGAGTCCCTTGGACTGCAAGGAGATCCAATCAGTCCATTCTAAAGGAGATCAACCCTGGGTGTTATTTGGAAGGACTGATGCTAAAGCTGAAACTCCAATACTTTGGCCACCTCGTATGAAGAGTTGACTCATTGGAAAAGACTCTGATGCTGGATGGGATTGGGAGCAGGAGGAGAAGGGGACGACAGAGGATGAGATGGCTGGATGGCATCACTGACTCGATGGACATGAGTTTGGGTGATCTCCGGAAGTTGGTGATGGACAGAGAGGCCTGGCATGCTGCAATTCATGGGGTTGCAAGGAGTCAGACACAACTCAGCAACTGAACTGAACTGAACCATATGACCCAGCAATCTCACTTTTGTATACATATCCAAAGGAAATGAAAACAGGATGTCAATGAAATATTGTATTCCCATGTTCACTGCAGCATTATTCACAATAACCAAAATATGGAAACAGCCAGATAGATAGATAAAAAGATGTGGTATTTTTATACAATGGAATATTATTCAGTCATTAGACAGAGGGAAATACTGTCATTTGAGATAACATAGATGGGCCTTAAGGGCACTATGTTAAGTGAAAGAAGTTGGGCAGAAAAAAAACAAATGCTGTATGATATATGGAATCTGAAAAAGCCCAATTTATAGAAACAGAGTGGAATGGTAGTTAACCAGGGGCTGGGGAGAGGAGGGAGGGGAATAAGAAGACAGTAGTCAAAGATACAAAGTTCCAGTTAGAAAATGAGTAAGAGTATGGTGATTATAGTTGATAAAACTGTATTATTCGCTTGAAAGAGGCTAAGACTGCTGCTGCTGCTGCTGCTAAGTCTCTTCAGTCGTGTCCAATTCTGTGCANGGGCTGGGGAGAGGAGGGAGGGGAATAAGAAGACAGTAGTCAAAGATACAAAGTTCCAGTTAGAAAATGAGTAAGAGTATGGTGATTATAGTTGATAAAACTGTATTATTCGCTTGAAAGAGGCTAAGACTGCTGCTGCTGCTGCTGCTAAGTCTCTTCAGTCGTGTCCAATTCTGTGCAACCCCATAGACAGCAGCCCATCAGGCTCCCCCGTCCCTGGGATTCTCCAGGCAGGAACACTGGAGTGGGTTGCCATTTCCTTCTCCAATGCCTGAAAGTGAAAAGACAGTAGATCTTAAATGTTCCCATCACAAAAAGAGATGATATCATGAGATGTAATGTGAGTGTTAGCTAAGTTAAGGTGGTAACCATTTTGTAACATAAAAGTATATCAAATCAACTTGTACAGCTTAAATTTACAGTGTAACATAAATGTGGTGGGGGCAGTGGGGAAAACCTAGGTATCATTGTCCAATGCCTGTGGAAGGCTGCACTTGGAAGTGACATTGTATCTTTTGCCAGACACTCTACTGAGAAAAGTGCCAAGGATTACATGCCTTCAGCTCCTCTCTCCTCTCATATCTATGCAACCTTGGGCAGGTCAAGGTTGCATAGGGCAGGTACTTAATCTTTTTAAGCAAGTGTCTGCACATCTGTAAAATGGTGGATTTACCAGAATCTCCTCCACTGGTGGTTTTCAAGAGTCAAGTAAGCTCAAATGCTTGGCAAGTGGTAGGCTTAAAATAAAGATTGGCTGTTATTTATTAATATGATTCTCTCCTAAATTAAAAAGGTGAGGTAGACTGAGAAAATATGTCTATAACAAGGTCCGCTTGAGGATGCTGCCCTCGACCCTGGAAACGACCATGGCAGCACTAAGGTCCATGTGGCAATGTTCTCAAATAAGAGAGCTGAAATGCCTGCTCTGAAATCTGAACAAGCAGTGAGCTCTTGGCTTTTGGTTATTAAACCAGCACTCACCCCATCCATTTTAGTCCTATGCTGACCTTTCCCTTTCTTGCTCAGATAGTGACTAGGGTGTCCCACTGGCCAGTATAGGCGGAGCCAGCAATACTGGAAGGTGATGGGGGAGGTCCTGCAGTCAGTGGCCATGTTATCTCTGAGCAGGTGACCAGCGTCCAGAGGTGAGTATCATTTCTAACAAGCTAGGAGAGGAAGAAGGAGAGAACTATAATAATGTTAGTCAGGTAGCCACTTCTACCTTATCAGCCCCAGCAGATGCAAAAACGCGCAGACAAATACTATACCAGAGGGTAGGATAAAAGTGGAATTAGAAAATAGCTGCCTTCAGGAGATCCTGAGCTTCCGAACTTGATATGCAATTGTCATATAGATAACACAGAAAAACAGATAATAAACACAACTTTTAATTCAAACATGACCTTCAAAGAGCTTTTTCCCTTAGAAACACAAATGAAAGCCCTCCCCCATCAGACATTTGAAAGAGCAGATTCAAAGTGTAAGCCTCCCCCTGGGGGTTTCCCACAACCCGAGCTCAGGGCACACCCCAGACAGCTCTTCCCAAGAACAGTGTTGGACTTTTTATCACATTTTACCACAAATTCTAAAGTTCCTTATCACATGGGAAAGCTTCCTTTACCAGGTGTTTTTCTCATTCCAAATGTATTTTATCAATATTCACGGGGTGACTGTGTGAGTATTTCTAAGGGATAGCACAGAACAGTGTATGATAAACGGAACATTGCTGCCATTCTGATTGGTGGGAGAGATCAAGAGAAAGTGGCCAGCTGGAAAAATCAGCCAGGCTCCGCTGAAGTGCCAGGATCATCTATAATGTGGCAGGGGTGATGCATTGCTGAGCCCAGGGACTCTTCCGAAGAGGCAGAGGACCAAGAAACCCAAGTTCCGAGTGGCTCGGGCTTTCCTGCAGAAGTGGCTTCTAACTGCAGCCAAGTAGAAGCCACTTTCATGTCCTTGAGAGGCAAACAAGACTCTGCATTAAAACTGTCCTCTCCTCAAGCCATATTTTATGGGTGCCAGAGCAGAGCATTTTAAATGAGCTGAACTACGTGCACAGTCCTCTTAAGGATCAGGCAGGCCCTTCTCACCGTGACATTGAACCAGAGACTGTTACCGCTCCTTGGCAGTTTGTAAATCACACAGGAAATTCTGAAAGGACCAAGTCCCCTCCCACGTCCCTGTTGTCTGCCTTTGTTCTCCCCCATCTCCTTGGTTTCCATTCTGAAATGGATCGTTAGTGTCTTGTGTAGAAAACTTTCCAGAGGATAGGATGGGTAAACACACAGCTTGCTCTCTGAAAACAAGCATTCAAAATGCTTTACTCCTTCCCAAGAGAACTGTAAAATATGATTTTCTTAATGAGCTTGTATGAATGGTCTGGTTAAGAAAGATGATTACACCAAGGAATTAAATTCCACCAAATATAACAAGACACACCCATAGTTGATCTTGATATGAAGACCCAGAAGCATTCTCGGATGAATCAAATAAAAAGGCATAAACTCGATCTGTAAGAAAAGAGGAATTTGATCCTAATAACGAATATATTGTTCGATCAAAAAGTAGATGAAGTGATACCTTTCAGAAAACTTTCTAACTCTTATCAGTCCAGCCCCTGAACACCAGGTGCAAAGCCAAGCCTGAAAGTTGTCATTTACGGATGACCTAGGAGGCAGGTCAGTGACCTCAATAGACACCGGGGCCCTTTTACTGAACAGAGAAGTTGCAATTCACAAGCAATTGAGTGGAAATGATTTCCTCTCTGGGGCAGTTGAGCTGGCATAACAAAGTCACAAAAGCTGTGACTAGGTTAGCTGAGTTGTTTCAAAAACAATGCTAATGGTGTCAGGGTGGCAAGGTCAAACCCCATATGGGCTCATTGTCTTTGGAGAGGGAGAAATGATAAACACGGTCAGGGAGGCTTCATGAGCAAACATCTCAGGTCACATGGGGACCCAGTACCAAGACTTCACCAAACCCCATCAGTACTTTTGGAAAAGTGATCCAAAGGGCAAACTCTCTAGCTAATGTTGCCCAATATGTGTGACCCTTCGAAAGGAAGACATGAGGTTATGATAGCATCGTGTCAGCCAAGAGTTCTGGACAAGGCAATGATCCGATTTCATCGGATGTTGTCAAGGAGATCAGAGGAAAGAAAAAAGGGAAATCAGGGCCAGAAGTATGGTATGACGGTTTTAAGAATAGAGAGTGGTGTCTTCCAAATAAAATCTAATAGGACAATCATAAATAACCCCAAAGGGGAGAACAAAATGAATGATCTTAAAAGGTAAAAGGAGCCCCAAAGAAAGACTCTCTTACGGCTAGTCTTAGTCAACAAAACTCACCTCAAGGGTCCCTCCCCAACCCCAAAACCTAACACAGCCTCCCTGCTCCATCACTGAACCGCACTGCTGCTTTGCAGGATAAAACAGTCTTAAGACACATGGCTCTTTCTTTCTTGATCTGTGTTCTCAGCGTGAAGTAAAATTGCTATTCAACATGTCAGTGGGTACCTGTGAATAAACACCACATTCTCAACTAACTTAGATTTTTTCCCAGTTTTAGGTTTTGCACCTTTATGAATTAAAGATAAACTACCACCTCTAAATAGGAATTTGGTGACTCAGCTCCTGGAAAACAAATTATTTCAACAGCTTCAGCATCAAAGAGCTGACAGGTAAGCATCACCACCAGTTCAGAATTCAGCTGCTGCTGCTGCTAAGTCTCTTCAGTCGTGTCCGACTCTGTGCGACCCCATAGACAGAAGCCCACCAGGCTCTGCTGTCCCTGGGATTCTCCAGGCAAGAACACTGGAGTGGGTTGCCATTTTCTTCTCCAATACATGATAGTGAAAAGGGAAAGTGAAGTCACTCAGTCGTGTCTGACTCAGCCCTGTTCTGTAAATATGTTTAGATCCTGCCTTCCAGCCAGGCTGTTGTGTGTGCCAAACATAAGCCTCAACTCCATTTGAAAAGTGAGAAGATAGAAAGGGACCATCTTTTTTAATGATTGGCTGACCAATCATTCAGAAAGTTAGACTGGATCCTGATGCTAAGCATTTCCCCAGTAAACACTCATAGGAAGAAGGCCATTCTTAAAAATGTAAGGGACAACTCACCAATGGCAAGGTTAGAAAACAAGCAGAGGCTGTAAGGACTCAGGATTGAGATTTGACAGCTGACAATGAGAGATGTGTTAATTATGTCTTTGAGAAAGTCAGTATTTCAAATCTCAGTTTCTCTGAAGGATTATCCCCTCTTCAGCCCTACAAATAAACTCCCTGATGTTTTCCATAGCTTCTACAATGAAGACTGCAACCAACACAATTACATCTCTTAATTCTGGACCACTTAACGTTACCACTCTCAGGCTGGGCTTCCAAATTCCACAGACCTTTGTTTTTTTTAATTATTAATTTCTATTAGAGCACAGTTGCTTTACAACGGTGTGTTAGTTTCTGCCATACAGAAAAACGAATCATCTATATGTTTACATATATCCCCTCTTTTTTGGATTTCCTTTTCATTTAGGTCACCACAGAGCACCGTGTTATGCACAGGTTCTTATTAGATATCTATTTTATACCTAGCATCAACAGTGTATGTGTGTCAATCTCGATCTCAATCTGTAAGGAATAAGAGGAATTTGAGTTTCCCATCCCTGTTCCCCCTCAGTATCCATATGCTTGTTCTCTACGTCTGTGTAGCTATTTGTGTATTGCAGGTAAGATCTTCTATAGCAGTTTTCTAGACTCCACATATATGTGTTAATATACAGCGTTTGTTTTTCTCTTTCTGATTTACTTCACTCTGGATGACAGTGTCTAGGTCCATCCGTGTCTCTCCACAGACCTTTAGGACAAAGTCTCAGAGACCCACAGTGACAGAAAAGTCTAGATATGGACACCTCTGTCATTTTTATATTATTACTGAAGTATAGTTGACTTAGAATATTGTGTTAGTTTCAGGTGCACAGCAAAGTGACTTAGTTATGTATCTCTTGCCGATTGTTTTCCATTATAAGTCACTCCAAGATGTTGAACATAACGTTCCATGCCATGCAATAGGTCGTTGTTGTTTATATATACTGGTTTGTATCTGTTAATCCCATCAGTTTCAGTTCAGTTGCTAAGTCATGTCCGACTCTTTGCGACCCTATGGACTGCAGCACGCCACGTTTCCCTGTCCATCATCAACTCCCAGAGCTTACTCAGACTCATGTCCATTGAGTCAGTGATCCCACCCAACCATCTCATTGTCGTCCCCTTCTCCTCCTGCCTTATTAATATGCCTAATTTATCCCTCCTCTCTCTTCTTCTCTTTTCTGATTATTTTCTCCCTAAGTTTGTTTCCTATGTCTGTGACAGACACATACACTTATAAATGGAATCTATGATTTGATGAATATGCTGCAAACCATTTTCCTTGAGAACATATTTCTAGCTCTCGTTGAAGAGGAGAAAGTAGGAGAGAAAAGGTCAACAGCCAAAAAGATGATGCTGACATGTCAGATGATCCAAATAATCAACTTTTTAAAAAGCAAAAACCTGGGTAATAAGGAAAATGAGAAATGTAATTAAGCTCTCCCAGTTCTATTATAAACAGAAGAATGATTTACTGTCTCAGCATCCTAATGATTGCTGCTCACACACCTTAACAGAGTAAAGCTTTCAACAAAGGATTCAGCCTGGGGAATTTCACTGTTCACACTGAGCCATATCGTTCGTCAAGCCCTTCCCCTGGACTCACAATGTCACATCTGAATTCTCCCTCAGCGTGACTCCAGTCCCTCCTGGGAACATGGGATTTTCTCCTTGATGTTCAGGGAAAACAGACAAGGAAAAGAAGAATTGACTCTGCTCAGTGATGACCTAAATGGAAGGAAATCCAAAAGAGAGGGGGATACATGTATATGCACAGCTAATTCACTTTGCTGTGTAGCAGAAACTAACACAATACTCTAAAGAAGTACTCTGGAGAAGCCCATGGAGAGAGGAGCCTCGTGGGCTACAGTCCATTAGACAGCAAAGAGTCAAACACACCTGAATCTACTGAGCACGTGCACATGCAAGACAGAGGAATAAAATGATATACTCCAGTAAAAATTAATTTAGAAAAATAAGAAGGGTCAATACAGGGATTGACATCCTCTACCATGATGTCTCATATTTCCAGGCCTTTTCCTGACCAGCCCAGACCAATATTCCTGTATCTCTCTTCCTCTCCACAAGCTCTTTTTTTTTTTTTTTAAAGAATTTTATTAATAGTCTCAGGTGTACATGAGTTCCCAATCATGAACCCCCCCCCCCCACCTCCCACNGTGAACTCCAGGAGTTGGTGATGGACAGGGAGGCCTGGCGTGCTACAATTCATGGGGTCACAAAGAGTTGGACATGACTGAGCGACTGAACTGAACTGATAGGAAGTGGGAGGAGTGACTTAACTATTCAACAGGAAAAGATTTAGAAGCTCTGGTTGATTTTAACTGAAAAGAAATGAAAATATGACGTGGCTCACCCACAGTTAATGCGAACACAGGTGCTCCCTGCTCCAGGCTTCCTAGGGCACCTGTGACCTCTGATGAGCTCCTGAATGCCCCAGTGGCTTCCATTTAACAGAAATAAACTCACTGGGGATGGGCAGTCCAGCATAAGAACAAAGGATGACTCAGCTGGAAGAGGGACGAGGTGGCAATTACATGCACCCCACCAGAAAACTGCCCTGGACTCGAGAAAGAGGAGATGCCAGCGCATAATGTTGCTCACTTTGTGATCCACCCATGTCACTGGAAACATGGAGGCTTTAGGAGGATTTTTTTCACACACTGGGCGGCAGTGGGGTGGGGTGGAGGAGGGCGGAGGAGTGGGGGGCAGCGAGAATCACTTCATGTTTTCAAGACGTCTTCCGTGATTAGTATTCTGTGCTTCCACACAAAGGTCTCTTAGCTAGGAAGGGTGGAAGTCCAACTTTGTGGATGCCCTCTCTGGCAGGCTTTCTTTCAGATAGTATATTTGCCTTTTAACAGAGGACATCGATGCCTTAGATAACATGATCCATCCATACAACAGAATGCACTGTATACAGAAACTGTATGTCTCCAGTATATTGAGTTGTATGGATGGATCATGTTATCTAAGGCATCGATGTCCTCTGTTAAAATGCAAATACACAATTTCTGTATGTCTATGCAGGAGATCAGAGAAGGCAATGGCATCCCACTCCAGTACTCTTGCCTGGAAAATCCCATGGATGGAGGAGCCTGGTAGGCTGCAGTCCACGGAGTCGCAAAGAGTCGGACACGACTGAGCGACTTCACTTTCACTGTTCACGTTCATGCATTGGAGAAGGAAATGGCAACCCACTCCAGTGTTCTTGCCTGAAGAATCCCAGGGACGGAGGAGCCTCGTGGGCTGCCGTCTCTGAGGTCACACAGAGTCGGACACGACTGAAGTGACTTAGCAGCAGCAGCAGCAGCATGCAAGAGATACGAGTTTGATCCCTGGGTCAGGAAGATCCCCTGGAGAAGGAAATGGCAACCCACTCCAGTGTTCTTGCCTGGGAAATCCCATGGACCCCAGTCCACGGAGTCGTAAAGAATCAGACACAACTTAACAACAAAAAATCCTATCTTATATGTTATCTTGTATCCTGAAACTTGACTGAATTTGTTCATTAGTTCTAACAGTTTTTGATGGAATATTTGGGGGTTTCTCTATATAATATAATCTCATCTGCTAATACAGAAATTTTACGTTTTCCTTTCCTTTCCAATTTAGATGTTTTTTTCCTTTCTTTTTCTTGCCTGATTGTTCTGGCTACAACTCCCAGGACTATGCTGAAGAAAAATGATAGTGGGCATCCCTGTCTTGTCCTGATCCTAGAAGAAAATATTTTTTTAATATAATACTAGCTGTGGAACTTGTTATATATGGCCATTATTGCATTGAGGTATGTTACTTCAATACTGTTTGTTGAGCATTTTTATTGTGAAAGAATGTTGAGTTTTGTTGAGTGGCTTTTCTGCCTCTCTTGAGATAAATGTATGATTTTATCCTTCATATTGTTAATGTGGTACATCACCTTGATTTGTGAGTGTTGTTCAACACCCTTGAGTCCCTTAAATAAACCCTGCTTGATCATGGTGTATAATCCTTGTAACGCATTACTGAATTCAGTTTGCTAATATTTTGCTGAGGATTTTTGCATATGTGTCCATCAGGGATATGATAAGTCATTTGAGTTGCCCCGGCAGTCCATCACTGTCTTGAATTGCTTAGTCCTTCCTCATAGCCAAGGTGTTTACATGATGGGATGTAAACGATGAAACTAGGGACTTGGGAGGCTCAGGGGGCCAGAAAGATGGACTACCACTCAGCCTGGAGTGATACTCCAAGAAATCAAGACCCTAAATAATGGGACATGCCACTCAGGAAGTTTTCACAGCAAAAGATACTCCATAAAAACAAGATTAACTGTAGTACAACCGAGAGCACAAGCAGGGCATGAGAGAAAGGATGTCTCATTGCAGCACAGTGGTCAAAAAGGCAACACCGTGTATTACAGCCTTTCTGTGACTGTTGGGATGAAGTGAGGAGATGGTCCAGAGCCTAGAGTTTTCGGAGTTTAAGACATGGCCATTAGTCAGTGAAGTAAGTCAAAAAGAGAAAACAAATATTGTATATTAATGTATACATATATATAGTCCAGAAACATGGTACTGACGAACCTATTTGCAGGGCAGGAATAGAGACACAGATATAAAGAACAGATTTGTGGACACAGCAGGGGGAAGGAACAAATTGAGAGAGTGGCACTGAAACATATATGTTACCATATGGAAAATAGATGGCTAATGGGAAGTTGCTGTATAACACAGGGAGCTCAGCACGGGGCTCTGTGACAGCCTGGAGGGGTGGGACTCAAGAGGGAGGGGACGTATGTATACCTGTAGCTAAAGCAGGTTTTTGTATGGCAGAAACAGCACGACGTTGTAAAGCAATTATCCTCCAATTAAACATTTTTTAAAAAGGACACAATCATGAGGCTGGGCAGTAGACAGCCCTGAGAGTCACTCTCAGGCNGACAGCCTGGAGGGGTGGGACTCAAGAGGGAGGGGACGTATGTATACCTGTAGCTAAAGCAGGTTTTTGTATGGCAGAAACAGCACGACGTTGTAAAGCAATTATCCTCCAATTAAACATTTTTTAAAAAGGACACAATCATGAGGCTGGGCAGTAGACAGCCCTGAGAATCACTCTCAGGCACCAATGCCCAGAGGATGGTGAGCGGTTCTGCCTGTGGAGGCAGAGCTCTGGGCCAGCTAGGAGCTTCAGGAAGCTTCCCATGAGGTCAGGAGCTGCACCCAGGGCAAATATAGCCTGAAGTGCAAAGGGGCAGTGAGAGAGTATGCTGCCAAGAGAGGACACAACGCGACAGCTCGAGGACAATTCGAGCCCATTGCAACGAGGGAACCTCTCAGACTCGGATCTGCTTTCCAGATTCCTCGTCCTGCCACGCATTGACTAAGATCTCCAGAAGTAGTGTAGAAGAATTACTTTCTAGAAGTATTACTTTCTACCTTTCCAGAGCCCAGAATCAGTAAGCATATCACAGCTAGTATATGTTTATATGTTCCTGCAGGTCCCTGTACAAGCGTGCGTGCGCGCGCGTGCACACACACACACACACACACACACTTTTTTACATACACACATTTTACCTCCTCATGTTCTGAGCCAAAATATAGCTCATCTACATAGCTTGACAAGAACACAAGTAGAGCGAAACAGAGTATTCCAGCACTTCATGATCTGGCAACACTAACCTTACTGCAGTCTACTCCCCAGTGGGGGACAAGCCTCACCTTCTGCTGGGTTTTCAAAACTGGTAAAACCAAGCGCACATTCCCAGAGAGCAAACATTCCTCTGTTTCCTATGTGGCCATGTCCTAGACACCACTGCACACAGCTGGCTGCCGAGTGAATGCCTTTTCATGATTCTGATGGGACACCAAAACTCATACCAACACAGAGTTTTCGAGAACACCAGTCCCCAACCTTTTTGGCCCCAGGGACCCATTTCATGGACGATAATCTGTCCATAGATTGGGGTTGAGGAGGGATGGTTGCAGGATGATTCAAGTGTATTACATGTATTTCTATTATTATTACATCAGCTCCACTTCAGATCATCAGGCGTTAGATTCTGGAGATGGGGACCCCCATTTTAGACTATGTAGCTACAGTGAGTTGAATTCCTTAAACACTCTAGGCCAATTCCATGGGGAAGAAACCGTTAAAAGCATCAAGTCTCACTCAAATAGTTGACTGAATAGCTCTGTCAGAAGGCAAACTAAAACTAAAAAATAAAAGAAAAAAAAATTTGCTTGTTAAAAAATTCCAAAAATAGTGATTAATGGATATACTTAACAGGGTATTGCTTACATTCATCTCTGTCATAAGTTGCCTTGATAGCTTTTGGAGACCTTTATCTGTGTTAATTTTGAAACAGATTATCATGAAAAGTATGTTCTGAGATGTCATCTTTCATGTCTTAGGACTGGGTGGTAGGCTCACCAGGGGTACAGCCTGGAGCTTAATGACGAGGCCACTTCTACGCCACCACAGCACAAGGGACTGGAGAACACTGCCCGCTCTTCTCTGAACGGAAAATACTACTGTTTCTTCTTGGGCCACGTTCAGGGGTAGGATCAATATCTATTTCTCAGAGTCAGGCTTGGGTGATAACTCAATATTAAATGCTTGACTAAATGGGGTTCTTTCTAATCAGCTAGAGGAGATAATCTAAACCCACTTTCTGGGCACACAGAGGCAGAGAAAAGGGGCTGCAAACTATCCATATATTGCATAAAGAAGGATGTGAGGTCTGCTGTGAATGAGGGAGATGGAATAGCTCAGCACGAACCTGGGACCCTGTGACTCTAATGAAACTCTGTGATGATTTGTGGAACCAGCTAGCAGATGATGGGAGACTATTAGTTCCAGAAGCTGGAAATTCTGATCCAGAAAAATAGTGCTGATGAACCTATTTGTGGGGTAGGAATAGAGACACAGATACAGAGAATGGACTTGTGGACACAGAGGAAGAGGAGAGGGTGAGACGAATCGGGAGAGTAGCATTGATATATACACACTGTGATTTGTAAGGTATTAGTAGATAACGAGTAGGAAGCTGCTATACAACACTGCTGGGTGTTCTGTGATGACCGAGGGGTGGGATGGGGGGAGAGGGAGGGAAGCTCCGAAGGGAGGGGATACATGTATGCATATAGCTGCTTCACTTGTACAACAGAAACTAACACAACATTGTAAAGCAATTATAGCCCAATAAAAAGAAAAAGAAAGAAAGTTGAAAATTTTGGTCTTCTTTCTGAATGCCTCCTAAAGTAATGGAGATTTTTATAAACATCCATATTCACTCAACCTCTCTTACAGAAGCAGTCTAAATGAATAAAGTACTCACTCGAGATCCATTGGCCTATTTACAACCCATAAGGAAGTTATAGGAAACAAGATACAACTTTAAAGGAAGAACTCAGGAGAAAAGGAGAGGCCAAGCGTGGCCACCCCGTCCTGAGGCTTGGCCTCACCATCCATCTGCCTCTGCTGGGCTCCGTGGCTCATGGCAAATACCCATGAGGCCTGTCCACACTCGCCTGTGGTCACCACACAGATGCCACCATGCCACGCAACCCAGATACCTGGGTCATAGCCTCAGGCTGGCTTTGTAGACACAGGACACAGAATCTTTCACTGAACGGGACACAAGGAATCGTGGCATTTCCACCCAGTCAGCAAGTGGCTATGGTACAAATTTTGATTTAATATGGACAAATCACAGTGCTCTTTTCACTGCAGATTTGGGTCTGCACTGAAGGTGACAACAGAAGATGAGATGGTTGGATGGCATCACCGACTCAATGGACATGAATGTGAGCAAACTCCAAGAGATGGTGAAGGATAGGGAAGCCTGATGTGTTGCAGTCCACGGGCTCACAACGAGTCAGACACAACTTAGCGAATGGAAAACAAAAAATGGCATTTCATCAATGGTTGAGCCCGGCCCCTGACGGAGAGGCACGGTTGCCGTGCTCACTACATGCAAAGGATACCTGTGACCCTGGTGACAACGCTACGGTTGTTGTGACTTTACCTGTGAAAGCAATAGGGCTCAGGGGGGTTGAGGAGCTCCCCTAGTGCCCAGGACAGGAAAGCAGCTAGGCTAGAATTCAAACAACTAGGGTCTGCACGGTTGCAAAGCTCTCTCTTCACATGATCCTTGTCATCGCTCACTGATTCGCTTAAACCTGATGTCTCTGACGGGAGAAAGGGCTGGGGAAAGAGCACAGAAAGGAGAAAGGGGAAATAGACAGTGCTATGCTCTGAGACCCCATGAGTCAACAGTATTCAAGAGGGCAGCTCAGAAAGTCAGGGCAAGGCAAGAAACCCAGAGTCCAAGCAAAGAGCATCCTCAGTGGCAGCACAGGGCGGGGATGGTGCTAGAGAAACAGACCAAGGGTCCACACGCTGGGAGCAGGCCCGGAGATGCTCTGGGGCCCGCAGAGCCTGATGCTCCGACTGCAGACGCCCCGGTGACCAGATGTTCTTCTGTCTCTGCTGGCCTGGTCCTGTGGGTCCTCAGAGAGTCTGGCCTCAAGCCCCACAGGTGAGGAGAATGAGAAGCAGCTGCCGGGCAGCGCGCCGGGGACAGGAAGCAGACCCTCTTCTCTGGCAAAGGCGGTTCCCTGACAGGTGGCGGGAGGAGAAGCTGTTCCCACTCACACGGAGTTGGATGGAGGAGTGAAGATGAAAACCAAATGTGATGCCATCCCTCCGGAACCTCCACATGCCCAGGGAAGTGGCTGCTGGCTGGATCCTGGTGGGGGAGGAGGAAGCCTCCTGGCTGAGAACTGCCACCCAGATGAAGGTCAGCAGAGACCCCCACCCAGATGAGGTCCTGACTCACGGGAACAGTCGTGATCCGAGTAACAGCAGCGCTCACTGAAAACTCTTTACGACCTAACATGTGTACACCTTTCCCTGTGTTATCACTCCAACCATCCTGGGGTTTCCCATTTCACAGGCAAGGAGTCGGTGGTCCGCAGGGGCTGAGGGACTCGCCCACGGCGAGGAGAAACACACACTGCTGTAGAAGAATGTGCCACAGTCTGGAAAGGATGTCAGAGCCCAGAGCCTGCAGCCCTCCTGCTTCAGCCCATGGATGTGTTCTTCCCCCAGCAAGCAGCTCAGCCTGGAATTCACTAGGAAGAAATACACACACACACACACACACACACACACACACACACACACACACTGAAACAGATGTATGCAGATACATAGACACACAAACATTCAAACATACGTAGACACAGCTACACAAACATGTACACAGGGACACAAGCACTCAGACACACACGCACACAGAGACACTGAAAGACACACAGAGATACTCAGACACACATAGACACACAAACACACATAAACACACACACACACACTCCCTATATCACATTTGGCAGGATTCAAAAGTAATCCCAAATCTTTTGATTTTTGAAATTACCATACACATCCCTTTTTCTCCCAGAAGACATATCTTAAAATATATTTAAATGGAAACATACATTTTAAACAGGAATATAAAATCCTTTCTTCACATCTCTCTTAAGGGCAATTTGCTTGTTAATCTTTTCCCCCAATTTAACTTTTTTCAGAACAGAAATCATATATGTCCATTTAAACAAATTAGAAAACATTATTTTAACTTCCTAGGTCCAATTTCTTTCATCCAATATTTCTTAATTATTCCAGTTGAATTCGATAATAGTTAAGGGACTTGGATAAAATTCTCAGAACTATTCCCAGCTAGCCTATTAAATTCCCTTCTTCCAGACCAGGAATTATGGGATCTACAAGTCAAAATATAAGTACCCTCCACATGAGAAACCATTTTAAAAGACATTTTTCCATACCATTCACTAAAATGTGTATTTAGCACTTTGGGCCTATCAACAGGACAAGAATGAGAGCTTCACGGGGAAAAAATAAGTGTATTTCACTCGTTCATCAGCAAGCTCTGTTTTTAATTTTAAACACACTGTGTCTTTAGAAAGTTTTGTGGAAGTCAGTTTAAGGACACATAGACATCAACAGTGGGTTGTTCTTATCTGTCATTTTACTAACAACACCAGCAAGCCCCTTCAAAGAAACTTCCTAGGACTGTCTAAGGGGTTCCTTTACTTAGTCCCACTGTCCTTGTTCCCAAAAGGGCTCTTCCTAACTAGCACAAAAGCTGCAAACAAGCCCGGAAAAAAATATCCTGGAAAATGGTAAGCAGCCTTCTAATGGTTTACAGATGGGCTGGGAACCTTCCTGCCATTTTTTATTGTTTGCTAGCTTCCTTTCTTCTGTCTGCCGTTTTATTGTTTGCTTTCCTTGTTAGCCTCCTGGACGCTTGAATCAACCCACTAAATCTTTCCATTCCAGAGACAGGGATTGGCTGGGGGAGACAGAGGCAGGGCGGACAGCCCTTGGCCATGACTGTATCCAGTGGATGGATGGAGCTGGTCCTCAGGCTGTGGGCTGTGTTTCTACAGAAGGTGCTCAGATGCGTCAGACCCAGCAAGGAGGTTGTAAAGTGTATTCCCGTAAAGACATTAAACTGACTTTAACAAAAGAAAATTTTTTTGTTTTACTCTTCACAGGGAGAAGCATGTCCTTGGAGACCAGGAAGCTTATCCAGGTCAGCTTTATTAGGTCGAATATCAATTAGTAAAGCTCAGGCCGCCAGAGGACGATTATGTTAGAAAAGTAAGTCGCCGTGTTAATGGTTCTGCCTGTTTGCAGCGTTAACTGGCTCGCAAGACTGAGACGGATTATGACCTGACACTTGTGTATCCTTGCTAATGTGGAATGTGACGGTTCAAACCCAGCCAATATCAGCTGTGTTCCGGACACGGAAATAACAATCAACAGAGCCAGACAACAGAAGCAAAGGAGAAACTTGGGAAGTGCCCTGGATGATGAATCAGAAAACCCAATCCCAGTCCTCAGGGGCCACCCCGGGTCCATGAAGGCAGCTCCAAGGTGGGCGCCCCCTTCCTCCTCCTCTGCTTGTCCTGGGAGATGCGATTCCTCCCAGACATCAAGCGCTTCTTATAATGGGGTTGTGGACCGGAGCGCTCACTGAATGAGACCTGAGCTGTCTTGGGAATTTCTGACCTTTAACTAAGAGAGGATGGCTCGCTGTGCTCTGTGGGGAAACTAGGAGCCACCAGTTACCCCTGGTCTTCAAGCCCGTATCCTAGCACCCTGTCACCTTCTTGCAAATTTCCTTCCTCTCTGGGGCTGGCTGGGTCCTGCCATGAGGGGAAGAGACTCTTCATGCCATTTTCCTGCCTTCCTTCTAGGGCCATGCAGAGTCCATCACATGGTCAATCAATCAATCCATAAATAAATAGATGTCATGTATCACTGACACCTACCTAACCACTCTCAGGAGTGTTGTGAGGATTGTAGTTTGAAGCTCTGGATTCAGGACACCTGGATGCAAAACTTCCATCAAAGTCTTGGGCAAGTTATCCTTTCTAAGCTTCAGCGCCTTAATCTTCAAAATAAAAAGGAAAATATTCACCTCATGGTCTAGTTATGAGTTGGATGGTACATAATAACTAGTAGGGTAGCTGATCAGTGCCATTAAACCTGAGCTTCCTACCCACTTGGCCATTGCTCTGGGGCCATTAGCATCAGCCTCCACGGCTCAGACATTCTCCCCTCCATCCAGGCCTGAGTTCTGTCCCTGTTTACCTGTCAGTGTTGCTGACTCGCTGCTGAGTGTGCTCAAGTTCCACACAAAGCATGACACCTCCTTGGTGGTAGACCCTTAGGAGGTATTTACAGAATCAGTGAGTAAATGAACTCAGGAATTAAATCTGGTGCCAACATCCACTGTTTGCTAAATATCAGTAATCTACTCGAAGTAAAAACCTGTTCAATTGCTGTGTCGATAAGCACCTTGGCCTTCCTCATGGGATTCGTCCTCTGTCCTTCAGTGTCTTGGTCAGAAAGGAGCCAATTGACACATCATGCCTTTATCTCCTAGGACTTACAGGGAGAGAACTACCATGAAGGAAGTTCATACTTGGTGCTGCTGCTGCTGCTGCTAAGTCACTTCAGTCGTGTCCGACTCTGTGCGACCCCATAGACGGCAGCCCACCGGGCTCCTCTGTCCCTGGGATTCCCCAGGCAAGAATACTGGAGTGGGTTGCCATTTCCTTCTTCAACTTGGTTCTGACTTCCTGGGATTTACNGTGGAGGGCTCTGCGGAGAGGGCGTGGCCAGTGGCCAGACTCGCTCCTGGATTCTGAAAATCGGTAAGGCCAGCCAATATGGCTAGGGACTCTGGCTGTGGACTGTGGCGGAAAAGAAGCCAAGGAGCCCGAGTAGGAAGTTCATGAGGGACGGGCGTCTGCGCTGACGACCTGAGCTCAGCAAAGGGTGAAGGTCATAGGATGGACTAGTGCAGGCCCCTCCAGATCCACTAGGCTAGTGCAGTGTTCTGGAACACATACCTGGGGACGTGAACAAGAACTAAAGGGACCATAATATTGCAGCCTAATCAGTATGGGTTGTGGGGCTTCCCTGGTGGCTCAGTGATAAAGAACTCACCTCCCAATGCAGGAGAGGTGGGTTCAGTCCCTGGGTCAGGAAGGTGCCCTGGAGAAGGAAATGGCAACCCACTCCAGTGTTGTTGCCTGGGAAATGCCATGGACAGAGGAACCTGGTGGGCTACAGTAGTCATGGGGTCGCCAAGAATCAGACACGACTTAGTGACTAAAGCAACAACAACAACAATCACTAGGGGATCAACCATTGAGCATAATCTACAATCCAAGCTGGGGAGCCCCCACTTCCCCCCACCCCTTCTCAACAGAGAAGCATCCACCAGACAGCGCAGGACCCCTTCTCCAGGTAGTAACTACCTCATTCTCAGCATAGAAACAGCTGTGCTGGGCATCTTGGAGAAAGAGAAGAGTGTTTATCACATTAGTACCAGCTGGCCAGAAAACTCCTGCCATCTCCACACTGTTTTGTTTACCGTTCAACATGGATTTCAGTGTATGCTGGTACTGACATGCACACCAGCCTCCATGCCATCTCTTCCACGCGGTGAATTCCTAGCTGCGACTATGGCTGTGTAACATGCAGGTTCATCCCAGAGAGAGGAGCCACCCAGACCACAGAATGATTTTTGATGAGAACATTGATGAGCAAGTACTTGTTAGACATCTTAAAAATCTTTCCTGTAGCAGGTTACATGTAGATTATATTAAATTCATGAGTACAAGGCTTGTCAATTTGTCTCATTTATATTCAATCCTAGATAAAAGTCCCTTTTCTCCATGGTTTCCTGTCACCTATTATTTTTTAATCAGATAATTTAACATCAAACTACACTAGTGGGGAAGAAAGCAGAAGAGTGGAGGGGACACCGGGTCATTTTGACTGATCTTAGGTTTTAATCAAGGTGCTGGACAGAGCAACTGGTTACATTCTTTGGAGTCTCAAATTCACCGAGATCAATAACTATACTTGCTCACTAACTCGCCTTATCTCCTATCTGTCTCTCCAACTGCACCATTTTGTGTGATCACAGAGTGAAGGACAGCTCCCTGGACCCTCAGGGGACAGTCCTTGTGGGACTTGTACCTTGAACGTGCTGTCAGAAGGAACTGCAGGGGGGCAGTGACAATGGCCCAGGGCTGCTGACCTGGGGACCCTGTCTCTGGTTTCACTAGAGACACAGGGACAGGCAGCTGCTCCAGGCATGTTTGTGTATATGTAAATATCCATATATTCCCTCTGAACCCTGAGAGCAGTCTGGCCATCTGCCACAAATTCAGTGTATGTCTCATCCATACAGCAGCGTCACAGATGGAGTTGGGGTACCCACTGGGCATCGCTGCCCCAGTCTCAAGCATACAAACCATCCCAGAGCAGTTCTCAGCCTTTGAAATTTTTCCCATCCTATGATTACAAAAAATAGAGAGGACAATTCAAGTGAAATGTTGTCCTATTATTCCACTGTTCCTAACGGGGCGGGAAAACACCAAAGCGTTATTAACAAGACAAGGTTGAAAACGCTCAGACAATGATACATCCATACCCCCTCCCTTCTCGTTCAAAGCTGTTTTCAAAACACCACCAATAACTCTTTTTCCCTCAGATCCATGTCATCAGTGCATTGAGAAAGTTCCTTACTTTAGATCTCAGAGACAAAAGTGAACAGCTGAGCAGAGTCCCCAATAAATTCTACTGTGCCTCATCCCGCCCTCCCCTCGCCCCCACCCCAGGCTTCGCTGCCTCAGCTCTTCTTTATTTCTCTGGATTCTCAGCACTGCTGCCTAGATTCCATAGAGTCACAGAAGCCAAGGCTAAAAAAGATTTTGCATGATTTCCCGCTTCACACAAACCCCAAGGGCAAAATGTTACCAAACTTCAACACTTAGAGCCATAGCAGATTTTCCTGTGGGGGCGTCGGGTCCGAGCAGAGTCACATGTGATCAGTCCTGTCATCCGCCCAGAGAACAACACTGGGCTTGGCAGGTCTAAGACAGCTGCGGGAACGCTCTCTCCTTCCAAAAGAGCTTTCATCCCTCACCTCAGTTCTCATTTCCTGCTCAGGACTCGATGCCTCCAGTTCATGTATATTTCTAAAGCACTCTCATGGTAAAATCTACCCATCACTAATGCACAGTGTGCTCCCCAAGCCAAGAAACACTCAGGGAGATGGGTGGAACAGGAGGCAGGGGAGGGGGGTGCAGGTCAACTGAACAAAGCTTTCTTCAGTCTGCCACAGGGTGACCTAGGGAGCTGCCCAGCCCACGGCAGGCCAGCAGGAAGCCAACAGAGATGACGGTATTTTGTAACATCTGTCTTGGAGGCTGGTTTTCTTCCTTCCCCCAGACCAAAAACCATTTCTTGTACTGTTGTTCTGGGGCCCGCCTTGACTGGCTTTGGGCTTCCCTTGTGGCTCAGACAGTAAAGAGTCTGCCTGCAATGCAAGAGACCCAGGTTCCACCCCTGGATCTGGAGAAGGGACTGGCCACCCACTCCAGTATTCTTGCTGGGAAATCCCACGGACACAGGAGCCCAGCAGGCTACATACAGTCCATGGGGTCCCAAAGCGTAGCATGTGACTAAGCAACTGACACTTTCACTTTTGACCAACTTTACAGGATCAGTGAACCCAAGATTTGGTTCCATGACCTAGGTAGTACCTTCGATATCTTAACACTGAAAGTATTGTCTAATGACAGAAAGGTAGAGTTTTGAGAGCTGGCCCGTGAAAGAGATATTTTAGAACCCAAATTAGTGATGGTAGATGACCATCAGCTGTTTGGTGGGTTCCTGTGTTTATTCTTGAGCAATAGAACAAAACATATGAAGTTGATTTTCCAGTCTTCCCATTACATGATCTTTCCATCATAGATAAGTCTCCAGGTGGTGCAACTAATATTCAGACCAGAGGGACAAGAAAATATCCCCGGATTTTCCAGTCTATAAGTCTGGCAATGTGGGCATGTGCCATGGCCCCGGGCAAGTCCTTCCTGCTGGACCAGCTCACTCGGGCACCTGTGCCCACTGACTGACCCTGTCCATCCGTGGAGAGCTGGTTCACACACAGAACAAGGACTTGATCATGAGCTGTCCAGCTTCACAACTGTCGGGGTCTGCTCTCCACACCAGTCTGAAAATCAGCTCTGTTAAGAATCTCCATCAGATCTTATCAATCACTTCTCTCAGCATCTCTTTGAGGGATTCTCTAGATACATTTGACTGAGCTGGATTTAATTTAAACACTTGGCTATCTATAGATCCTATCAGGTTAGCTTTGTGAAAATTATGACATGAAGGTCCCAGCTTCTCTAAGGGAGCATTGAGTCCCAATGTTCCCAGTGTCTTATGTTTCCCCAGCTTGAGGAAGGATTTGGGTACATCTGCTCCTCTTTTCCACATGAACTCTGAGCTACCACCACCTGCTTCATCTCACCATGCCTTCTTGTCCCCCAGATTTCTCTCTCTGATGAGCAATGGCTTTCAGAGCAGTCTCTCTCTCAAGACCACATACCTACCACTCTCAACATTCCACTCCACTCCAAGAAGCAACTTTCCTGCCCACATAGAAAAATAAGGCAATTTGAAGGAGCCACATCCCCTTCCTACTGTGTTTTTAAAAAATCATCTTTGACACTTCTAGAGAAGGTTGTCCTAGCCAGCGTCCGCTGGCCTGATTCTTTGATTCGTTGACAGTGGGGCAGAGTGGGAATTACAGGTGCGCCGAGGAGATGGATTTTCAACCCCTTCATTTTCTCGAAAATATTTCCTCTGATAGTGTGAATGGAATTTTAAAAATGATATCTAAAGCACAGCAGGAAAATAATGTAAATCTAGTGCTAGGAAATTCTCCCCTCCAGGCATCATTCAAAAGCCAAACTCATTGGAAAGAAGGTGCAGGGGTTCAGAACAGTTGAGAGGGCACTTGCTCTGCGTGGCCCGATTACATCAACAAAAGAGAGGCCGCTACGGAGGGGATGAGCTTGGAGACCCTGGGAGCTGGGAGAGTGGAGCCGTGAGTCAGCCCCGAAGACGCCCACTGAAATCAGGCATTCAGACTTGTCGAGATGATCATCTGGAGGCGTGTGTAGGTGGAGCTCGTGTTGCAGATGCTTTCAGAGTATTTTGTCATGTCATTTGTTCCATTAAGATNGGAGACCCTGGGAGCTGGGAGAGTGGAGCCGTGAGTCAGCCCCGAAGACGCCCACTGAAATCAGGCATTCAGACTTGTCGAGATGATCATCTGGAGGCGTGTGTAGGTGGAGCTCGTGTTGCAGATGCTTTCAGAGTATTTTGTCATGTCATTTGTTCCATTAAGATTTGTTTAAAAGAAGAAAAATAATTCCAGGAAGCTAATGTCAACAGCTAAGAGGATTTTTTTTTTTTTTTTAAATATCATCCCTCCCACTTCAAGTGGCATGGCCTACATCAACACTTAGCCATACATCAGGAATGCTTTTGAAAGGAATTATGTGCAAACGGCAGTCAAAAGTTCCTATTACTTCAGGAAGCTTTTCCCAAAACACCTACTGTGATTTCACACTCCGAACACCAGTAGCCAAGGCCGTCCTTTTAAGTGGAAGCCTGTTCTGAAATGGATGAGTGGCGCTGCCATGAAACAGGAAGCTGGCGAACAGCAAAGCACAGGTGTGACCTGGGGGTGGCCCTAGTAAGCTGCCCTCGCTCTAGTCATGTGAGACATGGGGCTAGCCTGGGTGAAATCCACTCCCAAGGGATGAAGATCTGAATGGTAATAGGTGCTAGAAGTCCCCTCCCAGTGGGATGGATGCAGTAAGACCCCAAAAGCACCAGAGATGAGAGTGAATTCCTAGTCTTTGGGGTAACACTTGGATTGCAAAGGACTTCTGTTTTGTTCTGTATTTTTTTTTTTTTTCATTTTCTCACCTAAGACCATAATCTTGTAAACTTTTCCCACTGCATCAGTGGAAGGCATCAGTGGTCGTGAACATTGCGTTTGTTTGCTGGATTTGGGAAGCATAAGCCAAGAACTGAGAACAGTAACAAGAGGAATAGAAACGCAGCTGGTGAGCTTGTGAGGCTGGGGACGGAAACCTTGCTCCCCGCAATCTTATCAGAGAACACAGAGCGGGGTCATCAGCAAATACTGGGCCAGAACATCCTACCTTAGCTGCGGGGCTTCTGTCCCGGCCCAGGGAGGGGTCTCGCACTGGCTCAGGTTTCAGGGCGATTGATCTAACTAGGATGGTCTTTCAAACTAAGGAAAGACTTATATGCCAAATCCCCAAAACCTGGTGTGGTTCTTTCTATTCCGGCCATTTTCTGAACTGCACAGTCCTAGAGCTATTAGGTGAGGCAGAGCAAGGACTGGACGGAGGGAGCCACAGTGGCCCAGAGTGGGCTGAAGATGCCACAGAGGATAAGGAGGATATTTGCACAGAAGGGTCAGGGACTAAGAATAGGAACCCTAGCTGGGTGAGGGGGTAGCTATGCAGAGTTGGCTTCACTGGGGCTGAACTCACAGACCAAGCTAGACTGAGTGATGCTCTACATTGCTACTGGGCTGTAATCTTTTAAAATGTCAATATCCTGATCATCAAGCAGAAACTGAGAAAATTTCCAGACAGAGACTAAAACGGCATGATTACTAAATTCAGGGCATGTTATTGGACTGGATCCCTTTGCTATACAGGATTGGGACAATGCGTAAAACTGGAATAAAGTCAGAGGATTGGATTATTAAAATGTACCCTTTTCAATATCCTAATTTGGATGGTTGCCCTGTGCTTAGACAGAAAAATGTTCTTGTTTACAAGAAATATACACTGAAGTGCAGAAATGTGAACTATTAGGTTACCACTTGATCTCAAACAGTTCTGTTAAAATGAATGGCTGTATTTGTAACTTGAAAACTGAGATTCTTTCCAAAAAAAAGTTTTAAAAAATCTTATAAGATAGGTAAATTCTGCAAGGATTTTGCATAAAGTAATACAGCAGTGCAGCTTTCTGAATAGTGATTCTAAGCCAACAAGCATAACAGAAATGTTTCAAAAATTTTCAAAACACACACACATATAAAGAAGTATCCAAACTTAGCTGCTAATCCAAGCAGAGTGAGCTTTAGAAAGGAGACACTGTTACTGAACCACAGAATTGGCCTGTGGTTATGTGCACCTATAAATATAACACAAGTGAAGGTTCAAAAGAAAAGTGAGTTAGTGTAAAGAAGCATTTGCTCTCTCTCCTCTAATAATATAATATTGTACCCAGATTATCACACAAGACTGATAACTCCTTCCCTAATCTAGATGATTAATTCTCAAAGTTTAGGTCAGATTAATAGCAGGTACTCAATAAATGGCAGCAAGTATCATTACCGTATGCCAGCAAGGCATTTATAAGTGGCTTCTCTGGTGGCTCAGATGGTAAAGAATCTGCCTTCAGTGCAGGAGATCTGAGTCTGATCCCTGGATCAGGAAGATCCCCGGGAGAAGGGAATGGCAACCTAGTACTCTTGCCTGGAGAATCCCCATGGACAGAAGAGCCCGGGGGGTACAGTCCATGGGGTCACAAAGAGTCAGACACAACTGAGTGAGTAGCACACACAAGTGGTAATAACCTGTCTACGTGAGGCTCAGAGAGACTCAAGTTCTTGCTCAAGGTCACACAGCTCGAAATGTCATTAGTACTTTCTCCTCCTGACCCTGGGTGGAGGCCAGATAGCCCAGCCTTCAAGTTACCCTTCACGTGGTTGGACGGGCCCCACATCCTTGGTGGGAAAGGCCTAGAAGAAAAATGTGAAGGGGCTTTGGAAAAACACTTTCTCCTGTCAGAGCACCTTGGAATTGAGCAAAGTCACTTTGCTGTCAAGACACATCGTCACATCTAACCTAGGGAGGAGACTGAGAGTGCAGCTCTCCCCTCCCCTCTGATGGAGTCACAGGGCAGCACCCAGTGGGAGCTTGAGTCTTCCCCGCCCGCCAGCCTCCTGCCTCTGGAGGAGACAGGCTTGTCCCCACTGCCCACGCTGGTTGGTGCTACCACCTCTCTGACTCTCAAAGTCAACCCTCTCACTGCCTCAGCTTCAAAGAAAATGTTATGGGACAGAATCTGAAGGCCTGGCCCTCACACGGCTTCTCTATCCAAGTCGTTCTAAAGCCTCAACACGTCAGTTCTTTACATAATGCCTGAGCAAGGCCCACTAGCTAGGAAAATGGCAATTTTGTCAGACGTATTTAGACCTGACATTAAGATCTACTCAAACCTCACATCATCTCTTGTGAACTTCCAAAGGGAAATGCCTACAGATGTTGTCTTTAACAAATCTGTAAACCAGATACTGCATTTCAGGCCCTATCTTCATGTCCCACGTTGATAAACAGGCAGTTTGCATTAGCCCCAGCCATCATTTTGGGATCAGCTCATGTACTGGAGGACCCCCAACAAGGAAGCAGGGGAAATAAGTATGGGGACCCTGAAAGCAGTGAGAAATGGGCAGAAATGCAAATGATTAAGTGATACAAAAATGGACTCAGTTGCAAGAATTACCTTCCAGAGGCGAATGGTTGAATCCATTCACACATTCAGCAAAGATTTATCGACTCTGCTGCTTATCAGGCACTGTTTTTGCCTCTGAGAATACAGAGATGAACACAACAAATAAAATCTCTGTCCCTGTGGAGAATCAACTGCTCAGTCATTCACTCCACACCTGCTTGTTTGCTCATACAATATTCAAAGCCCTGGGCTGGCGTGGCTGGTGACTTTCTGGCTCTTCCAGCCCCAGCTTCATCCAGCCTCTTAGCTTGACGGCTGTGTGGGCCACCCGTGATCCTCCTCATCCAGTCTATGAAGAAAAGAATACGGAACTCTTCCTTCCTTTCATCTAACCATACAGAAGTCAGGGGTTGACAATCGTGATTTCTTTTTTCTTTTTTTTTTTTTTTTTTAGAAATATTTACTTCTTGGGCTTTGTAAGGTCTTAGTTGCAGCATGTGGGATCTAGTTCTTTGAGGAGGGATCAAATCCAGGCCCCCTACATTGGGAGTGTGGAGTCTTAGCCACAGAGCCACCAGGGAAATCCCAGACAAGATCGAGATTTCTGTCTCAAAGATGAGCAGAGCACAGTGATACCAGCTATCTGCTGAATATTTTTTTTTTTTTTATGAAGAGCGACTACAGAGGAGTTCTACAGAGTCATTAATGAAAATCAGGCACTTTGTACTCTACCTGGATACTAGCATCATCTAACTACAAAGCTTTCAATACTCCAGAAAGCAGAGCTAAAAGAAGGACCTCCCCTCTGCAGTCTGATCAGAGTGAAACCCACCACCAGCGCGTTCCCAGGGACAATTAGCCAGCCAGCCCGTATCCTGTCTGGGTGCTGTGAGATAGCTTTCAATGAATTCCACTATTTTTATGGCAAAGACAAACTCCTCGAGTTGTCTGGGATTTATTTCAGGCCCTCCTTATGATGGGAAAGAAAAGCCTCCCTATTTGTACAAGCCACTGCGTGTTTACAGAGGGATTCTAAACATACTGCCAACTGGATGGCATGGAGCTGGCCTAGTTTTGACAAGAATCTTAATTTGTAACACCAGCAAAAAAATCCCATTTGGACCAAAAATTTCATGTACCAAAAGTTTTCATCTCAACTCCCCTAAGGCTTACAGATGATTATTTCTGGAACGGTCTAGAGAAGAGAGAGTAAGATAATCCAACACCATATATTTATCTCATTATATCAAAGCAAAAACCTCAGGCGACTCCAAACTCACAGGTTGGAGCATGAGAATGAGTCCATATAAATACTGATGATCAGAACCTTGGGTTCAGCTGAGAGGTCTTTTTATCTCAGAAAGTTTACCAAGAGGCCCCCTCTCCTTTCCTGGCCAGGCCACAGGGTCAGTTACCCAAACTTGGTTAAGGAAGGGCATTTGCAGTTAAAACAATGTATCTGTTTTCTAGGTGGGCATTTCTCAATTATTAATAGGTATGTGAAACTACCAGGGGATCTTATTAAAAGTCAGGTTTTGATGCAGGAGGTCTGGGGTGAGACCTGAAAACACACATTTCTCAGAAGCCCCCATAACATGCTGATGCTGCTGGTCCCTGGATCACAACTTTGAGGGGCACGGTTCTAGGTGATGACCAAGTGTGAGAACTTGGTGCCACCGTATGCAGAAGTGACTCTCAACAAGTTGGAGGAGGCATGTGGTGCTGGAAAGCAGAGCCTGGAAGAGGAATGTTCACTGGTTCTTGGACCACTTAACCCAGCGATCCTTAATATATTTGGCACCAGGTACCCATTTTGTGGAAGACAATTTTTCTACAAAGACTCCAGGGAGGGGATGGTTCAGGTGGTAATGCCAGTGATAGAGAGCATTGGGGAGCAGTAGATGAAGCTTCACTTGCTGGCCCACCACTTACCTCCTGCTGTGCAGCCTGGTTCCTAACATGCCATGGAAAAAGTACCAGGTCCACAGCCTGGGGGTCCGGGATCCCTGATAACCCCTATACATCCCAGTCCGGCCTTCCATGAGAGATGTTCCTCAGTAACAAACCACCTAACGCCCAGCAAGATAATTTCAATGCTTTTCCACACACCCATCCAGGGATGCTCAAATCTTATGCTACTGGGAAATGGAGAATTCCACTGGTGATGTAGCTTTACCATTTAGGGTCTTACTTTGGGAACTTTGCTCATTAGTATAAACTGACTGACTGCCTTCCTCCCCATCTGAGCAGATCTTTTTTGAAGACCTTTGGTTTATTCCTTGCTCGGCAAATCAAGCGCATTGGTCCTCCCTTGGATAGGCAGCAAGGCTAGATCACTATACACGTTTTAGATTCTCACTTTTCCGTACTCTGTGGTGGTAACTGACAGTTTGAAGACTGGCAGTCTTTCTGGGGACCACACTTTCAGTAGCACAGCTTTGAAGCATGCACTTTAGGCAGAAGGAAAGTGATCCCATATGGGTTGTCTGAGATACAAGAAAGAAGGCAGAGCCAAGAAAGTGACTGATCTTGTTGAGGACACACTGGTAAGGAATCTGAATGTCAAGTTTTACATGGGAGCAATTTCACATTTCTTTTTAAATTAAGTGAAGCCGAGTTCTCCGTGGTGGCTCATTAAAGCAGTTTTGCAACCCAGCTTTTGAAACATGGCAGGAAAGAGTGAATCTCACTGCAGACAGAGAGAGAGACTTCTCTTTGCAAAATCACATACATTGTATACTGCACAGTCTTTTAGGATTATCACCTCTCCCTGATGATATAGGTAATTGTGAAAAAGCACTTGAGAAAATTGCCCCAGAAAAATCTACTAAAACAAATTTTTTAATCAACCATATTTTCTCTCTCATATTATCACAAATAACATGCTAAAGCAAACTGTGGCTGGGTGATTTAAGTTACGGAGTTCTCAAGTCAGTGTGCCGGTTGGGATCCAGCAGTATCAGAAGTGTTTCTCTTTTGATTGGTTTAATAAATAATAATGTCACAGCACAAAAGAAACATTGACAACCCAAGTCTAGTATTCTTCAAAATAATGAGAGCTTAACAATAAGATTCCAATTGCTGACTACTGAGGAGTTTATTCTACCAACTAAATCAGAAACTGGCATTCCACCATTTTATGTCTTTTATGAGCACCCAAAATATATATTTGGATCTCATCTTTATCTTTCCCCATCTCAACTAATTAATTCATTCATTCCCTTTGTCTTCACATACCACTTCTTGTTCAGTCATTAAATTGTGTCCAACTCTTTGCGACCCTATGGACTGCAGCACACCAGCCTTCCCTATCTCCCGGAGTTTGCTCAGACTCATGTCCATTGAGTCGGTGGTGCCATCCAACCATCTTGTCCTCTGTCGTCCCCTTCCCCTCTTCCCCTCATCACCATTTCTGCTCCCTACTAAATGTGATTCAATTGTGTTTAATGTGTATGTAATCTTACAAAATAAATATTCTTCTAAAATGCATATTGTTTGTCGCATGGGTATCTTCATTACATGTAAATACATGCAGATAGTGTTGTCTTATATTTTTTGACAATCTGGATGGCTTCTTATTTCATTGACTCATAGATTCACAGAAGTTAAGTTGACCTTGGAGGTCAAATTCAGCCTTCCTCCCAAGATCATCCCCAGGACAAGGGGCTGGATGTCCAGGTCGGCTCAAATACTCTCAGTGATGGGAACTTCAGCCTTTGTCAGGGGGGCCAATTTCATGGCGATCGTCAAATTCCTTCTCCTCACTAACACCCAACCCTAAATGCCACCCTTTATAAGGTCTCTGTACCAGGATCCACAGTGACATCATCATGAAATATGGATGCCTCACCAGGTACCACTCTACCGTCTCGTTCCCCAGGCTCAGACTTAGAAACTGGGTTTTTTAAGACCTACTCCCCAACTTCTAGTAATGTTGCTTCCCTCAGGTCATTTCCTTATTTAGAATCCTTCCTCCTTCCCTCTGTTTCCACTGCAGCACAACCCCAGGGCTCTCTCCACCCCTTACACACCAGTCTGTCCCTCCCTGACGCCTCCCTTGCACACCTGTGTTACAACAGGCACCCATCTCTGGCTCCCATGTTCACTTTGCTGGTTCCTGCCCCCGTGGATTTGTTCACACCACTCTTTTCTCCTGACACCTTTTCCTCTCTCTCTTCTAAGACCCAAGGTAAATTCCACTTCCTCGCCAAGAGTTGGAGTCCCTACTACACTGGAATTCTGGAACTATCCCATAGAGCAACTGAACAAATTACTTTCTCCTGACATTTGAATATCAAAGTAATAAAAAAAACAGGAAATGGTAGAAGCCACTGTTCTGATTTCAGTGTCCTTTCAGTTCAGTTCAGTTCAGTTGCTCAGTCATGTCCGACTCTTTGTGACCCCATGAATCGCAGTATGCCAGGCTTCCCCGTCCATCACCAACTCCTGGAGTTCACTCAGACTCATGTCCATCGAGTCAGTGATGCCATCCAGCCATCTCATCCTCTGTCGTCCCCTTCTCCTCCTGCCCCCAATCCCTCCCAGCATCAGAGTCTTTTCCAATGAGTCAACTCTTCGCATGAGGTGGCCAAAGTACTGGACTTTCAGCTTCAGCCTCATTCCCTCCAAAGAAATCCCAGGGCTGATCTCCTTCGGAATGGGTACCCTCTTCTGGATCCCTGGCTGTTCAAATGGGTTTTTAAGATAGGTTTGCCACTCAATATCATTTTAATAGGCTCCTTTTCAAATGAAGGTCGGCAGCATTGCTGTTGCTTTCACGTGAAGAACCCTGGCTGTCACANTCCAAAGAAATCCCAGGGCTGATCTCCTTCGGAATGGGTACCCTCTTCTGGATCCCTGGCTGTTCAAATGGGTTTTTAAGATAGGTTTGCCACTCAATATCATTTTAATAGGCTCCTTTTCAAATGAAGGTCGGCAGCATTGCTGTTGCTTTCACGTGAAGAACCCTGGCTGTCACAGATGGAATACCACCTGCTAGTAGGGGAACACGGAGGGGGATGACTTCTCTAAAAAAAAAACAACAACCCTAATTCTATCCACTAAGAGATGTTTAAAAGCCAGCTTTTGAACTACTTTGATGTTATTTAGGCCACATTTTAAACACTAAAACAACTCTCAGCCCATCACGGTGAGAAGCAGAGCATCTACTCAAGTCCTCGCACTCATCAGCACCCTCCACCCCACCAAGACTCGTATCTGATTTCCTAGCAAAAGACATGAACCCACCTTGCAGCCTATGGCATCCGTGTGCTAGGAGAGTGCCCAGAAAACAGTGTATGACCGACCTCTGGCTCTAAAGTCAAAGAACACATGAATTTTATTAATTTTATCACATTAATTTTATCTTTCAGAGCTAGGGTTATTTGCCTGCTTCTCTCACCTCCCCCTAGAGCTTCAGCCAAACACCGTCTCTCGGCTGTGAAAAACAAAACAAAAAGCAATTACTATTAGAAATATTAAACTTTAATCTTTGCTTTTTTCAGTGACACTAAAGACCTTTTGCCAAAAGGATCTTCTCTTAGGTTCCTGTTCTTCACTACAGAAGAAAGCGAGACCTCCGTGAAGCAAGGATTATGAGATCAGGTCCACAAGAGCCAGCCAGCACGATGCAGGTAACCGTATTTCATTGCCCTGCATCAAATGAATACACCATTAGAATGATCTGGTCGTTAGGAGGGTGGTCCACTCAGACCAACAGCCTGCAAGATGTTGTTTGTTGTTTGGTCACTAAATCATGTCCAACTCTTTGCAGTCCCACAGACTGCAGCCCGCCAGGCTCCTCCATCCATGGGACTTCCCAGGCCAGAATACTGGAATGGGTTACCATTTCCTTCTTCAAGCCTGCAAGATATCGTCAGCCTATAAAACCAAGCTGAGTTGGGTTCTAGGCACAGATCGCTCAATGATGGACCATGCCTTGGAACTAGGCAGGGACTCCTGTGTCTGCAATCACAAATGAGCCCCTTGGCACCTGGTGAGGAAAACCTGGAAAGACACTTGTGCAGTATGATGTGTCTGTCCCAAGAAATGGCCCGCCGTCCCGAGCACTGTGCTATTCTCCCGACTTCTGCACGGAGCCTCATTATACTGAACCATTCAGCCTCATGTTCAATTAAGAGCGTTTCTTAGCAACCAAAACAAGATTATTTTGAAGCCAGAAGAAAAGCATTCAATCAGCACAAAACCCCAATTCCAAATTCTGAATTGAGACTTCTCCCCAAACACAAGGTCCACCGCCCTGGATGCAAAGAGGTGTCCAAGATGACTACCCTGAATGGGGCTCTCCTCCCCATCCATGGTGTGGCTGGCACCCTTGGGGGGCTGGAGGCCAGGTGGAACAGCAGCCCAAGTGCTGGAAAAGGGTGGCAGGGGTGCTGTGGGTGGCTCAGGAGGCCCCGCCCAGAAGGACCTGAGGACACAGGCTGTCCCAGAGCAGCTGTGAGGCCCAGATTGTTCCCACACAGTCCTAGGCCTCCTTGTACTTTGCTCCTGGAGCCACCTCCCTCCCGAGCCTCCTGACACTATTTTAGTGGGTGTAACATGATGTCCTTGGAGCTCGGCTCTTCCCACGGCTTGAATCCCTCCCCTGGGGAGCTGGGAGCCATCCTTCTCCTGACATGAACTCGGGAGTGTCTGTCTGGGAGGAGAGACAGAGCAGACGAGGGTTCTGGGCGTGGCCAGAGACCGCAAAGACTGTTTCTTGAGAAAAAAAGGAAGAATCGAGTGAAAATTTGAGCAATCTTTAGGAACCAAAAAGAAGCTAGCTAACGGATTAAAACATTAGAGTTTACCAGCCAGCAATGGATACATCCAGGCTGTGACTGGTCCCCCTGCCCAGAATTGACTAGATCATTTCTTCGCAAACACGTTGGGCATTTTGTAAATCTGAAGAAGACATTGGCTGTACTGTCCTGCCATCCCCACACAGGATGGGGCTGGAATTACTGTTCCAAAGCCTGGCCCATCCACACCTTGCACATTCGTGCTAAGTCACTTCAGTCAAGTCCAATTTTTTTGTGACACTATGGACCCTACATAGTCCACCAAGCTCCTTTGTGCATGCAATTTTCCAGGCAAGAACATTGGAGTGGGTTGTTCTGCTCTCCTCCAGAAGATCTTCCTGACCCCAGGATCTAACGCACGTCTCTTACATCTCTTGCATTGGCTTGTGGGTTCTTTACCACCAGTACCACCTGGGAAGCCCCCACAGCACCTTCAACAACCTCATTGAAGAAAACACAGCCCCTCTTCACAATCAGGTCATATTGGATCACTGACAGACAAATGATCCATAGCTAAGCCAGTGTTTCTGTTAGTCAGTGACATCCTCATCAAAAAAATGGGACACGCTTATCAGAAATCTGAACTGTGAAACCAAATCAAGCCAACAGCAAGAACAGTACCTGAAAAGAGGCAAAGAGAACGTTCCCAGAACAGCAGGAGCTCCACTTGTTTATGGATGAGATCAAAGGAGTTGGGAGGTGGAGCTGGGGTCATGGCAAGCCAAGGGCTGAAGAAGCAGACACTGAAAGGTACAGAAGTGGTGGACAACACAGCGGCTGCCTTTCAGAGTCAGCTCAGAACATCATACTTTTATGAAGACGCTGTTGAATCTTCAGGGCTTCACTTTAGGGCTGTGTATTCTGTTGGGAAGCCCTCAGTGTGTCATGATTTTTTTTTTGATGGTGGATTTGCTCTTACTTCAGAGTGTGTTGTGGCCACATCTTATATACGTCATTTGACAATCAACCAGCTTCAGAGAATCACTGAGCCTCTCCCTGGGCTTCAGCTGATGAAAAATTTTGACGAGGGTCACCAACGTCTTTTCCAGTGCTAACATATTCAGCACAGCTAATGTTTTGTCACCATGATTTTCACCAATGCCTTCTCCTCCTCACTGCACCTAGACGTGAAAAAATACCGGAACATTATCAAGAAGGGTGAGGATCCCTTGAACAGGCAGATTTGGTGGAATTTGATCCCCCCAAATCCACAAAATTTAGAAACACACAGCTGCTGCAGGCAGTATCAGCCTATTTGGCCACTTGGCTTCCCTGTGCCACCCCTGACCGTCTGCTCTTGAGCCAGGATCACAGATCTCCCTTTTCTTGTGTCCCAGGCTCACTTCCAGGCAGGGGATGATTGGAGTCACTTTTACCAACATCTCCTGCATCTCAGCTGCAGGACCTACATACGATTTCCAAAGGCTACGTCACCAAGGGAACATGTGATCGCAAACATCGACTTTCAATTTTCTGATTTCCTCTGTTAGCATAATTCCATAAACCTAATCCCCGGAGACCCTGGGGTACAAACACAGAAACACACATTGAGTCCAAGTTGCCAGGAAGAAGGAAGCCAGGGGACTGTGGAGAGGAGGCCAAAGACGTGATGTGTACTGCCTCAGGCAGTTGTGAAAAGAGGAAGAATACTGCTCCCGGCTCTGGGCTCAGAAAACTCATGCCCACGCATTTGGCAGATCAGACCGCCTCATTTTCTGGACACATACACATCCGGCCTTCCAGCGTTTGCTTCTTAATCTTCTTAGCTGTTTGCTGCCCGGAAGGTTCAGGTCCAAGGCAGAAGGTAGAGATTAGATGTAATAACGCCCCCTACTCGGAGCGTATTACGGAGCACATGTTTACTCTCTCAGTCACTGCATTTTCAAAGGCCTATTGGAAGTGTCAGGAAAAATTAGCTTAAAAGGGTTTCTGAAGTAAAGGCTGGTCAAAGGGACCTAGCAGGAGTCCTTTATGTGCCTGTCCACCCTGCAGGGACTGGAGCAAGATTATGCAGCAGCTTCAGGACAAAGCAAGGTGGGTGGCTGAGCAGCGCCGCCCCAGGAATGATGCTTTGGGAAGTCATGGAGCTGTTTTCCCTAATCCTCCTTGCATCCATTTGGGAAGGATTTGGGTCCTGAGAGGTAGATAGCATTGAAAGCTCTCATGAGGAAAAAACCACAATGGACCAGCGTCTGGAGTTCACCAGGTTTGCTGGGAAGGGCTGTTTAGCAAAAGCGTCAGCCTGGACTTCATGTTGTGTGACTGCATCGCCACCAGTACCCTCAGCCAGGCGTCCAGCACAGCCACCAAGGCTGCTCTTATTCCAGACTGAGCCGAGAGGAAAGTCAGGTAGTGCCCCGAAGGGCCAGCAGATGAGGACGGGCGGGGCCGTCTGTGGCTGACAGCCCCAGCACTCAGGCCTGGAAGCCTCAAGACCCTTTGCACTCAGTGACAGACAACACACTTTTTGCGTGCATTAATGCTCAGTCATGTCTGACTCTTTGCAGCGCCCTGGACTGTAGCCCACCAGGCTCCTCCGTCTATGGAATTCACCAGGCACAGATACTGGAATGGGTTGCCACTTCCTTCTCCAGGGGATCTTCCCGACCCAGGGATCAAACATATACCTCTTGCATGTCCGGCATTGGCAGGCAGATTCTTTACCACTGAGCCACCAGGGAAGCCCATATATGTCTTTTATGAGGATGCAAAAGAACTACACTCCCCAACACTGTTGGTGGGGGTGTAAAATGGTACAAACACTGCCAAATTACTACATAATTTCACTTATGTAAAAGTCTAGGAAATTCATACTAATCTGTATTGACAGCTTCAGTGGTTTCCTATGGATGAAGTGGACAGCAGGAAGAGGTTACAGAAGGGCACGAGAAAATTTGGGGCTAATGAGTATATTCCTTATCTTTACTGTGATGGTGATTTTGCAGGTGTAAACACAGAACAGAATTTATCAATTATACCCTTTCAACGTGTGTAGTTTATTGTATGATAATTAGGCCTCATTAAAGCTGTTTTAAAAACACCCATGTCTTTTAGTCTTCTGGCTCTTCCTTATCTTTTGAACATTGAGCACCTTCTCTGGGAAGGTTTCTTGGCCACCACCCCTCCCCATTTCCCCCCACACTCTGTTTAGGCCCACACCATGCCCCACTTCCATCCCTCTATGATAACATTCTTTAGGGTATTTTGCAAGGACTGATCATTTTGTGTGAGAGTTGGGTTCCAGCTTTCATTTTTGCATCTTTGGCACCTACTGTGGCATCAGGAATGTTATATTCAGTGAATGTTTGTTGAATGAATGACTAAATGAAAGAATTTTAAATATTTACTTTGCATCTTTTAAAACATTAGATACTGAAGAAAATATATGCTTAATATTCAACAAAAGATGGATGGAAGGACAGGTGGATGAATGGATAGATGGATGGATGGATGGACAGGTGGATTGATGGATGGACAGGTGGATTGATGGATGGACAGGTAGATGAATGGATGGATAAATGGATGGATGGATGGATAAATAGATGGATGGATGGGTGGATGGATGAATGGTGATTGGATGGATGAATGGGTGATTGGATGGATGGATGGACAGGTGGATTGATGGACGGACAGATAGGTGGATGGATGGGTGAATGGATGGATGGTGATTGGATGGATGGATGGACGCAGCCCATCCCATGTATTAGCATTCAGGAGACACTGTAATAACCTACCCTTGCAGCTGATATAAGCTTCCAAGTTACACACAAAATGGCCTCATCACACCTGACCCTGCAGCATTTGAAGTTATAATTCCTCATGACCTGGAGTAAGCTTCTGAACTCTCCTCTTGAAACTTTCCCAGCAGCCACAGTGCCCCTAGGCCAGCAGCTCAGATCCCATGCTCCCTCCATGTCAGGCATCATGAGATTCAGTCCAACCCAGAGCCCTGTTGTGATGTCAAGAATTTTTTTAGGCCTTTCCAAATCAAACTTTACCTGGAAATTTTCTATTTTGTCATGGCATTGAGTGGAGAAAAACAGAATAAATTGTTCCAGTCTAATACCTTCTTTTTTCCTAATAAACCCCAATTTCCCAAATTATAATTAAAAGAAAAATATTAGAGCACAAACAGCATTATAATTTTGAATTGCTGTGTTCGGTGGAGTTTCCTCTCTAAATCCACATCAATAGGTAATTTAACAAAAGGCGAAATCGCAATGGGAGTTCAACAGATGAAATTAACACAGCACACAGCTCCGGACTGAAATATTTCTTTGCCCATGTAATTGCTTGCAGCCACCCTTGTGTAAAAGCCCCCATCAGATTACAGGATTTGTTGTATGTAAATTGAAGACTAAATGGTTGGTAGCACCTTTCAGCTCTGCGATGCTGGAAATGAGTTTTTTAATAGGAAATAAGATTAGTAATATTTTAGTCAACAAAAATGTGGGAAAATTCTGCATAAAGATGAGAAAATCATTCATGCAAAGAGACTTTAGACTCAAGAACGAACAATTGTTGAAATTTGTGAATGGTTATTCACAAAAGAATTTCTCCACATTTCTCCTGGCCAAAGTCCAGGGCAGAAAAAAATGATTTTCTTTATACCTTTATCACAAGAGTCCACCACAATGAGTATTTTAGATAACGATAGTGGAGTCCCTTCCTCCAGCTCCCAACGTTTTGTGTGTAACCTGGAAGCTTAAATCAGCTGCAAGGTTAGGTAATTACTGTGCCTCCTGCATGCTAATACACGTGATAGGGGCTGCATCCTAAGAACATTAGCTCATGGTCCCTGCAAGGCTGGAGATGGGAACTCATTGAGAGCGGGAGGGCATCCTGGGGAGGGAGATGAAATCTGGTGTCTGGTTTTTCGTTCCAGGAAATGGACCTGATTGTGTTCTAGGAACCAGGGTGAGGCACCTGTTGTTCTAGGCCAGAAGAAAAAGGAGATCTGATACCTAGGTTTTGCTCTAAACCCAGGAAACTTGGAAGCCAGGACAGGGCACACTGTCCTGGTAAGTGGGAGAGACCAAGACAGAGAGAACCATACTTAGGAGCTGATCACTGAGCTCCAGAGAGGCAGGTTGAAGGTGAGCAGATGCTGGCAGCATCCCTTCCTCACATGCTGGACTAGGGGTGGCCCTCGGTTCCTGGCCACATAGGCCTCTCCGGACTGCAACTTGTCTTATCACAGGGAACATAAGAGGAAAGTCAGGGAGGGAAAGTGCCAGCAGGACTGAGGTCACCATGTGTTATAACCTAGTCATGGAAAAGCCCACCACTTTTGCTGTAGTTGACACACTAGAAACATGTCACGGGGCAGCCTGAATATGTGCGGGATCTGGGGGCACGCTTCATGCAAGGGGAGAATAGCAGGACGTAGGGATCCTGGGGAGCCATTGTAGAGGCGGCTGAGAATGGGTCTCTCCCCTAAGTTGAACAATTCCTCCCTTCTGAACTGCATCTGAGAAGAGAGAGTGGTTCTGAAACAAGGGGTGCTGCTCCAGCGAGGGTGTTTCCTTCCTCGACTCCGCCCCTCCCTCAACTGTGGAGTGGTGGTCGGAGCCGTGCTGGTCATTGAGCAGCCAGTCCTGCCTGTGTGTTGGGCAAGTTACTCAGCCACTTGCAGTGCTTTTTCCTGTGTGATAGGAATGTAAGGAGAGCCTTGCAGGGACTCGGGGAATGAATGAGCTGGCATCTGGCTAATGCCTGATGCACAAGGAGCAGTCGGTCACTTTCTTTTCCTCACTCCGTGTTTTGAGCTATTTGTTGTCCCTCTGACCAAAAGCATCCCCCATCCTGTCTTCTCCCCTGAAACTTCTGACTCTTCTCTGGAGCCCTCTGAGGTCCCTTCTCTGCTCCCCCACATCTTGGAACCTACACCTCTTACTACTTGTTCTACCACATATGGACTTGGGAATTTGATCAGTTTAAAACTTGAATGGATATGACCTATTACTTTGGGGCAAGCATTTCCTAATTTCATATTGGAAATGATGTCTCCTAAACAGCGAGCTGTTTGAAGGGAGAAGCTGTGCCCAGCACATCACCTTGTATATTCTTTTTCAGTTTCTTTTAGGTTATTACAAGAAATGTGCTATACAGTAAGTTCTTGCTGGTTATCTAGTATATATTGTAGTGTCTATATGTTAATCCCGAACTCTTAATTTATTCCTTCTCCTCCTTTCCCCTTTAGTAACCATAAGTTTGTTTTCTGTGTCTGCAAGTTGATTTCTATTCTGTAAATAAGTCCCTTTGTATCATGGTTTTTGTTTCTTAGATTCCACATATAAATGATATTATGTGATAGTTGTCTTTCTCTGTCTGGCTTACTTCATTTAGCAGGATAATCTCCAGGTCCATCCATGTTGCTGCAAATGACATTTCATCCTTTATTTTATATACACACACACACACACACACACACACACACACACACACACATATACTCAGCCAATGTATATTCTTTTTAAAAATATATCTGGGGCTTCCCTCATGGTCCAGTGGCTAAGATCCCCCCTCCCACTGCAGTGGGCACTGGTTTTATCCCTGGTTGCAGATGATTTTGCATGCCATGTGTCACAGCCAAAACAAGGAAAAAAATATCTGGCACAGGGTGCAGCCCACAGCACCTGCTGGACTGATTTGAACTAGTTCTCCTCCCTCAATCAGAGTGAAATGGATTCCATCATACTGCCTTTCTGCACCGCTGTCAGGCAGGGAATTACAGGATTGACGAGCTGACAGTTTCCCAAAGAGTCTATACTTGCTTTAAGTTAATCAATGAATCCAAAACGTGGCAGGGATGCTTCCAGGAGAGAAGGCCCACTGAGAAAACACAGAAACACAGAATATGGGCTTCGCCCCAGGGAAGCTGACAGACCAGGGAGACCAGTAAGAGGTGAGTACAAAGAAGCATAACCAACCAAGAGAAGCCAAGCAGGAGCAGTGCTCGGTGGGTGGCGTCTGCAATCGAAGAGCTGTATGTGGAGGGGAGTCACGGAGCAGCTGGGCAGAGTTTTAAAGGAAGGAGACAGGAATTGAGTTAGATGTTGAAAGGTGAGCAGGATCCAGGAGGGCAGAATGGCTGGTGGCGAGGGCAGGGCTGAGGGAGACCTTTCAGTCCAGGGAATGTCATGGACCCAAATCAGACAGGAAGGTGGGATGCTGTTTGACAGGAGGGAAAGTTACAGATGCAACCTAGAGGAGAAAGGGTCAGAAAGGCGCATCTGGGCCACAGAAAGCCTCGAAGTCAAGCTAAGAAGTTGGACGTATTGTCACAGACTATGAGGCTCCATGGGTCCCTTAAGCTGCAGAGTGACTTCATAACGTTGATTAAGGAAGGTTGGTCTAGCCTCAGGATATAGCCCCAACCATATGCTCCCAGTGCAGATGGCACCGAATAATCTAGCAAGTCACCCTCTGGGACAGCCTGGTCCTGACCACCAGGGACTATTCCCTGCGCTCCTCGCCCTGGTATGTCCACCTGCACTGGACGCTCCTCACTCACTGTTGAATATTCCTTCTACAGGCTTCTATGTTTTCAGAGGGGCCATTCTTACTGCAAGAGAAACAAAACAAAAACAAAAGCAAGAGGGAACCGTTTAAGAATTATTGCAACAGCTGTGCAAGCTGAGTAATGGACAAATGTTCTCTTACCTGAGACTGAGCAGGAGAATTAGGAAAAAGAATGAACAGACTTAATGGTTTTTTTTTCAGTATGTCCCTTCCCAAGACAACATCCAAGTGTTCCCTACAGTAGAAAATTACTCTAAAACACAACTACCTCCCAAGAAACCAGATCATCATAATCATTTAAGGAACTTAAGCAGAATAATAAGCTTTGAAAACAAATTATGGAGTTATTTAAATGACTACCCTATCAACATGTTAGGAAATTCCCTCTGAAGCATAACAGACGCCAAAAAGGAGTTAAATATCCCGATGATCCCCCCCAGCCCTCAGGAAGCAAGGGTCTGTCACTTGCCAGCAGGCTGGGCAAGTGAGGTGGCTCTTTTGGGGACAAGAGTGGGGTGGCCTCTGCTCCTGGGGTTACTGTTGAATCCTTAACACTGGGCAGATTGTTGAGGGTTCCAGCCTGGATGCACAAGCTCTGAGCATGTGATGAATCGGAGCCCGAAGTTTCCAACAGTCAATTTCTAGAAAATGCATCTGCTGGAGGGGAGGAGGAATTAGGAGGGGGATCAGTGGGTGGGGGATGAAGAGCTCAGTGACTGTCTAAGGTCCAGTTTTCTGAATGTCCCTGAAAACTCCCTTCTGAGCTGTGTGGATAGAAGGGGACTGCCAGAAAAAACTGAAGGAGACTCCCTTACAAAGAAATCTGTAAAGAAAAACAGCATTTGGTGGGGGCGGGGACACAGGTTTTAATCATGGGACTAAGCAGTTGCATTACTGATGAATCCTCTTAACAGCTCTGTGAGGTAGGTACTGAGGTGAGGTACTATCCCCATTTCACAGATGGGAACACTGAGGCTTCCAGAGGTTAAAATGGAAGATTATCCAGTAAGTGGCAAAGCTAGGATCCAAACTCAGGCCAGTTGACGTAAGCCCCTCCCATTCAATATTGCACAAAATTGTGTCACAAGCAAGGCTGGGGACAATAGTATGCAGAACAGGAGGTAATGGGGGAACAATGAGCTCCAGTGATGGGTGGAATGTCCTCAGAGACCAGGGCCTCAGGCACAGGCACTGCTGAGTCCGTAGAGGGCACCACCATCAGAGGGAGTGGCTCCTTGGGGCTGCAGACAGGAGCAAAGCAGAGTGAAGACCATGGACAAGATGGGGGTCCCAGGGACACAGTGGCTGGGTGTCCTCTGTGTGTTTATGGCAGTGGAAGGGGTGAGCAGGAAGGGGACAAAGAAGAGAAGAGAAAGGGGCCCAGTATAAATCCCAGAGGAATAGCAACATTTCAGGGATGAAAGGGGGGGGGGTCAATAGTCCAATATTCCAATTGCCCCACTACATGTGGAATCTTCCCAACCCAAGGATCAAACCTGAGTCTCTGGCACTGGCAGGCGGACTCTTTACCACTGAGTGCCCAGTGAGCCCCTCCGTAGGAATAACTCCTTAACAGTCACTCAACAGTCTAGGGGTATTTGCCTTCTTTAAGTTTTTCTACTTCAACTGTATTTACATCTCTTTCCTTTTTTTAATATAAAGTATTTTTTATGTGGAGCATTTTTAAAGTCTTTATTGACTTTGTTATAATGTTGCTTCTGTTGTTTATGTTCTGGTCTGTAGGCTGTGAAGCCTGTGGGATCTCAGTTCCCCAACCAGCAATCAAACCTACACCCCCTGCTTTGGAAGGCGATGTCTTAACCACTGAACCACCAGGAAAGTCCCCACATCTCTTTTCTCGTACCGTGCTCTGCCTCTCTCTCTCTCTCATTGTTTACAGAAACACTACACACTTGCCATAAGTGCAAAGAAGGAAATCAGAAGGATGCTACCACCAAACCTTAAAGTCCTTTAACTAAAGTTTCAGGCAAAGCATTCACTCAACAAACATTTATTGAATGTCTACTATACAAAAGAAGCCAGGAGAAGCCAGGTTAATTTTATGGTCAATTAATTCCACCAAGTTAACCTATCAGAGGTGATGGATGCCGTGTCCTGGGTGCCATCTGGGGACAGCAAATGTGATCCAAGGCTGGAGCATGTTTGAAGAGATGCAGCTGAGCAGCTTGGTCAAACAAAAGGACAGTGGAGGATGAGCCCAGAAAGAAGGACTTGCATAGGGGAGATGTGAACCAAAGCCAGAAATAAGCCTGAAATATAGCGCAGGGATTAAACAAGTCCCTGAGGTTATGAGGTGAAAAGATCATTTGGAGATTTAAGCATCAGTATCGGCTCTCAGGGACTTCCCTGGTGGCTCAGTTGGTAAAGAATCTGCCTGCAGGACAGAAGACTCGGGTTCTGTCCCTGGGTCGGGAAGATCTCCTGGAGGAGAGCATGGCAGCCCTCTCCGATATTCTTGTCTGGAGAAACCCATGGACAGAGGAGCCTGGTGGGCTACAGTCCATAGAATCGCATAGAGTTGGATACGACTGAAGCTACTTAGCACGCACACATGCATCGGGGCCTCGGAGCTTACCTGAAATCCAGGATTCAGGTGCACGTCTGGGGTCTCCAAGGGCTTCAGCTGTTTCTAAAACAATGAACCGAAGTCTCATCTGGATTTCAGTGGACCCGAGGCCTGCAGCCTGCAGATGGTTCACTTTGCATGGTGTTGGATATCTTACCTTCAGATTCACCAAAACAGGATTGAACACGCATGTCCCTAAAAATCTTAGTATTTGTGGGTTGTTGTTTTTTTTTAATCCAACTGATGGTCCTATTTTCATAGGAAAAGCCATAGATCTTCGCAAAGAAAGGTTTATAAAGAAAATGGATAGAGTTTGCCTGATGGCTCAGTGGTAAAGAATGGATCTGTCAGTGCAAGAGACACGGGTTCCATCCCTGATCCAGGAAACTCCCACAGGCCATGGAGCACCTAGGTCTGTGCAGCCTGTGCTCTAGAGCCTGGGAAGCATGACTACTGGAGCCTGCAGGCCCAAGAGTCTGTGCTCTGCAACAAGAGAAGCCACCTAAACAAGGAGACCATGTCCTGCAGCTAGAGAACAACCCCCTTTTGCTGCAACTACAGAAAGCCTGTGTAATAGCAACAGGACCCAGAGCAGCCAAAAAGAAAATAAACAGATTAAATTAAAAAATTTTAAAGAATATGGGTAAACAGAAGATGCACAATGATTGAGTCAGAAAGACACAGCATCTGAAAGGGAAAAGGAAGACTGTCAGATCCATTAAAGTTACATGGTGGCAACAATCGGGAGGGACACTCTGGCAGCAGACACTCCTTAATGTAGAGGTTTCTTTAACGTAGGCTATTAACCATGCTGACCACCTTAGGCTTGTGCTTGCCTTGGTAAGAAACTTTTAATCAGAGAGAAAGAGTAGCATTTCCTGCCCTGCGAGGGTGATCAATACTCCCACTCATGCCAAGAGCCCATCTGCCAAAGCCAGCATTTTTGCCAGTCTCTCCAAGTTTCAAAAGGAAAGTTGGCACTCCTGAGCAGAGCATGAATCTTTGACAGTCTCCTAATGGCCAACATTATTAAATAGTAATCAGACGGCTCTAGACTCCTCTGCATCTCGTCATCTCAGGATTTGAAGGCCTGCCCATGTGCCAAGCACCTGCTCCTCATCCCAGCTCCTTCATCCCCCCAAGGATGAGCTGGAAAACTTGTACCTCAACTTTCCAGTATATTATCTGACTTCTCTGTGTCTCTGGCTTGCCCTCAGTTTGAGTTCTAGCAAAAAAAAAAAAAAAAAAAAATGTCATTGTTTGAACTCATTCTGGAAAAGCTGTGGTTTGGGTCATAAATGAGAGGAGGGAGGTCCTAGGGAGGTCCTCACCCTGTAGAGGATGGCCAGTGCTCTTCCTGCACTAGAATTGGACTCTCCATCCTGAAGATCAATCTGTGGCTAAGTGACAGCTCTTACTTCTAGCATTTGTAAAAGCAAAGCTTTTAAACAATGCTTTTTTCTTACTGAACTTTAAAATCTGTTGATAAAGGCCAGTCAGAAAAGACCAGGCCAAGAGTTCATCATGGTAAGAGATGTAAACTTGTTCCAGGTACTGCACTGATGATTAAGAAAACAGGCACATGCTATGTAGGGCTTTTGCTGCTGAACCAAACTGAGGGTTTAGAAAACTTCTCAGGCTCCACTTTACTGCACCCAGCTTTTTTTTTTTAAGGAAAAACTAAAACTCTTCCAAACCCCTGAACCAACTCATTAGAAAAGACCTTGATGCTGGGATAGATTGAGGGCAGGAGGAGAAGGGGACAACAGAGGATGAGGTGGTCAGATAGCATCACCAACTCAATGGACATGGGTTTGATCAAACTTTGGGAGACGGTGAAGGACTGGGAAGCCTGATGTGCTGCAGTTCTTTGGGTCTCAAAGAACTGAACATGGCTTAGTGACTGAACAACAACAACAAATCTCTCTCACATGTGCTCAGTGGAAAATGGTCTCTCTTAATTTGTTTAGCTGAATAGTGAAGTCGTGTCTGACTCTTTGCGACCCCATGGACTATATGTAGCCTACCAGGCTTCTCCGTCCATGGGATTCTCCAGGCAAGAATACTGGAGTGGGTTACCATTTCCTTCTCCAGGGGATCTTCCCGACCCAGGGACTGAACCCAGGACTTTCGAATTGGAGGCAAATGCTTTAACCTCTGACCCACCGGGGAAGCCCTTTTTAGTTGAAGTCACTGGTTAATACCAATGAATTCCCACAGAGCAAGCAGATTTGAAGAGAAGTCAAAATAATTTTGGAGAAGGCAATGGCAACCCACTCCAGTACTCTTGCCTGGAAAATCCCATGGATAGAGGAGCCTGGTAGGCTGCAATCCATGGGATCGCTAAGAGTCGGATATGACTGAGCGACTTCACTTTCACTTTTCACTTTCATGCATTGGAGAAGGAAATGGCAATCCACTCCAGTGTTCTTGCCTGGAGAATCCCAGGGACAGGGGAGCCTGGTGGGCTGCCGTCTCTGAGGTTGCACAGAATCGGACACGACTGAAGTGACTTAGCAGCAGCAGTAGCAGCAAAATAATTTTGATCAATGTTACTTACCAGAGAACATGGGATGGTTACTAGCTAGAAAAGAGAAATTGGAACATTTCAAGGACTTCTTTTTTTTTTTTTATGTTCTTCAAGATAACATTTTTATTTTTTATTTATTTTTTTTAAATGTTTTATTTTTTTATTTTTTCCATCTCAGGTGTACATGAGTTCCCAATCTTGAATCCCCTCCCAACCTCCCACCCCATATCAACTCTCTGGATCATCCCCGTGCACCAGTCCCAAGCATCCTGTATCCTGTATTGAATATAGACTGACGATTTGTTTCTTACGTGATAGTATACATGTTTCAGTGCCATTCTCCCAAAACTTCCCCCCCCTCTCTCCCTCTCCCTCAAAGTCCAAAAGTTCATTCTACACGTCTGTATCTCTTTTGCTGTCTCGCATACAGGGTTATCATTACCATGTTTCTAAATTCCATATATATGAGTTAGTATATTGTATTGGTGCTTTTCTTTCTGGCTTACTTCACTCTGTATAATTGGCTCCAGTTTCATCCATCTCATTAGAACTGATTCAAATGTATTCTTTTAAATGGCTGAGTAATACTCCATTGTGTCTATGTACCACAGCTTTCTTATCCATTCATCTGTTGATGGACATCTAGGTTGTTTCCACGTCCTGGCTATCATAAACAGTGCTGCAATGACCATTGGGGTACATGTGTCTCTTTCAGTTCTGGTTTCCTCGGTGTGTATGCCCAGCAGTGGGATTGCTGGGTCATATGGCAGTTGTATTTGCAATTTTTACTTACCAGAGAACATGAGATGGTTACTAGTTAGGAAAGAGAAATTGGAACATTTCAAGGACTTTAAATTGGCAATAACTTGAGGATCTGTGAGGGGAGCTGTTTCAGGTACAGTGTCCGTAAGACTCCACTATTCTCAGTCCATAAGTAAGAAAACTCAAAGTTTTGTCAAAAGTTACCCAGTTCGAGACTCTTCTTTTTGTGGACTTCTTGTAACATATTATGGAACAGTAAGAACCTTAGGGAAATAAAAGGAACTGATTAAAGGTGGCGTATTTGTATTATTACACATCAACAGTATTTCTGATTTTGGTTATTACTCTTCATACTAAGTGGTGTAGTAAAATATATCAGCGATTTTCACGTTAAAGCTTTCATGATCTGCATGGAGTGACTTCCTGAGTAAAAGTTAACCTCCTACACATACAGGCTACATTTAAAGCTCATTTATTGAACTTTTGAGGGCTTCCCTGATAGCTAAGTTGGTAAAGAATCTGCCTGCAATGCAGGAGACCCTGGTTGATTCCTGCATCTGGAAGGTCCGCTGGGGAACGGACAGACTACCCACTCCAGTGTTCCTGGGCTTCATTTGTGGCTCAGCTGGTAGAGAATCTGCTTGCAATGTGGGAGACCTGGGTTCGATCCCTGGGTCGGGAAGACCCCCTGGAGAAGGGAAAGGCTACCCACTCTAGTATTCTAGAGAATTCCATGGACTGTATAGTCCATGGGGTCATCAAGAGTCAGACGCGACTGAGCGACTTTCATTGTTGGACTTTTGAGATATTATTGCACCTCTGCTCAGTTGCGATGCCCATCTGCTCCCCTGAAAGAGCAGACCGCTGGCTTCCTTTGCTTCTCTGTTTCCTAATCTTCCTTCATTTCCCTCATGCCAGCATCACCCTCTATTATCAGAGATTCTTCCTTAGAATAAAGCCTGTGTTACTCACTGGAGTGTTTCTAGCATCTAACCCAACACTCAGTGCACAGTAGGAGCTACAAACGAATNGCTTCTCTGTTTCCTAATCTTCCTTCATTTCCCTCATGCCAGCATCACCCTCTATTATCAGAGATTCTTCCTTAGAATAAAGCCTGTGTTACTCACTGGAGTGTTTCTAGCATCTAACCCAACACTCAGTGCACAGTAGGAGCTACAAACGAATGAGTGAGTGAGTGGAGGAAGGAGTAAGTGATTTTCCCTAAACTGACTCCACATTACACATTGTGCATTTCAGGCCCTATACAGTGGCACCTTCTTTAAAAATCAATATTGACCTCTTCATGGGCTTACAATTACTTTGAATAGATCACACATACAGGATATCCGTGACTTTCAATTAATCCAGAGGGACCCCTAAAAGGACTTAAGATGAGCAGCAGAAGATACTCGCAGAGTGTATGAAGTAGCCAATCAGAAATTAGAAGTCCCTGGTGAGCCATCCCCTAACGAACAGAGAGAGCATTTCCTGGCTTACGGGAAGGAGAGCGGAGCCTGGGGAAGTGCCTCATACAGCTGGATTAGTTATTGGAAACTCGTTTCCTTGGGCCAGCCAGTCCTTCCAGACGCTGAGTCTGTGGCTGTCTGAGTCTCTCCTCCAGGGGCACAGATCAGGGGAACGGAGTGGGCCCTGTAGCATCAGCTGCTGGCTTCCAACTCACAACCCCTCAGTCCATTTAAAGGAGCAGAGGATGGGCACAGCTGTGCGGTGAAGCACCAGACAAACCCCAGAGAGCCTCCTGGAAGTGGGGTCCCATCCTTCTGAGCCACCCAACCCTGCTCATTGCCTGGAAAGACACCCAGTCACTGCTTATGTCTCTCCAGACTCTGTGACTGTGTTTGATTAGGATCTTGAGTGAAATAAGCTGGGAATGTCTTCAGAGCTGAAAGTTCCTTTTTATGCATAATTAATATTCCACCTCTTTGGAGATAAATTTTACCTATCCGACTCTGTAAATGGATCATTTCCCCTTGACTATTAGTATGTCGTCTCTTTACCCAAAATACAATAAAACACAAAGAAAAATGATAGGTAAAGAAGAACGCCTCGCTAAAAATGATTTACATTTTTCTTCCAACGGGAAACGCTTAAGAATGTTTTTAATGCCTGTCCAGCTTGAAACCCGCCGCAAATGTCTTACAACATTTTGTTACAGGCTTTACCCATCTGTGCTGAAAACAGCTGATGATTTAATGCAAATTGTTATTGTGTTTTTGCACAATCTCCCAGCAATCTTTTCTATTTTGTATTAGCATTTGGGGGTCTCCTTTGCATCTGCTTCAGAAACTTGCCTGCTAGGGTTGGCTTTCTGTTGAGGCCACTCTCCTCGAATGCACACTGCCTTCCCCATGGTGCAGACCCTACTCATTTTTTTTTTCACTGTCTTTAATCTCAAAGGACTCTTTCTTTTCTCAGCATTAAAACCTGGCTGAGAAAAGCATACTTTCAGGTCTAAGAGGTTTAAATAGTGAAGTGATGGATCCAAAGCATGGAACAGTGGTTTCCAACAAGGGACCCAGTGGGGTCTGTAGGTCCACATGATGGCTTGGCTGGTTGTCTATTTCAAAAAGGATCTGGGGCTAAAGTAAACTGTTAGAGAACCATTATATTTATCTCACACTCTGTGTATAATATATGTACATGTGTAATTTTCAAGTGTATGCAAATACTATTATGATTAATAAAATGTATTTTGAGAGTGTTGTTAATTCTCTCCTACTGCATACTACTGTGTTTGTTCTGCCAATCGATGAATTACAGTCAAGGAAGGAATTTTAAATTGATTGAAAACAAAAACCTTCCTTTTGCGAAAACCCTCATAACCTCACAGGTTCAGGACAATGAGTTCCACCTTCCAATCCGGCAGTTCTCCAACCAGCAAGTCACAAACTCTCCTGGTTTCCTCATGCGTAAAATTGGACTCTCGTTGCTCTACCGTGCTTCACAGGGTTTGGGGATGCAAAAGGAGCGAACGCTGTACAAATTGTAAAGCCCTGCACGCTTAAGTCCACCAAGGAATGTGGGAGCCAGGGGCCTCTCTGCACTCTGATGGCCACTTCAGATCTTGTGTTAACACTTTGGCTGCTTGGACCAGAGGGTGAACTCCTTTGGCTCTGATGGGAGACCAGTCACACAGAAAACATTAAAGGAGGCTAGGAAATGGAGTTGCAAGTCAAGGACATGTGCAAAACAAACTTATGTGGAGGCCCTGCAAGCCAAGTTCAAAGGTTTACATTATTCCAAAATACCTGGCTTCCAGGGTGAGTCCTCATTCCAGCCCTTTCTGGGGCTGTCAGGCTGATGCTTGCTCCCAATTTCATCCCAAGATAAACAACCGTGGTGAGTTTGCTGCCGCTGACAGCAGGAGATAGGAACTGAGTAAACCCTGAAGCCAGATCGTTCACCAAGGTCATGACTGATTTAGACACGTGGGGCCGTTTCCTTCCTGTCACTTGCCAGCAATTTATGGCACGTCCCCCTTTCTAGTTTGCAGTCGGCTGGGCCCTGAGCCACGTGAGACTGTTTTTAATGGCAAAATCTTCAAAGTTGTACTTAAAATATTTGCATCATAAAATCCCACATGGAAGCCAAACTTGAGCTTCAGGAGGAGTCTCCTAGCAAGTACGACTCGCCTCCAGAGAGGGGAGAAGGATTCCTCTTGGGCACCACCTTCCAGAACTGACGGCACCCCAGGAGGAGACGCAGCTCCACAGGAGACACAGTAGGGATGGGAACAAACTCCACGTGGCTCTCCTAAGCCAACAACGGTGCGAGGCGACTCGGCAGTTAGCTGAGCAATTCGAAAAAGCGTGATTTTCACACATTTAATTGATCCTGTGAGGAAATAAGTGTTAAGGATGAACAATGAGTAATTGTTCAAACTCACCGTGGGAAACCTTCCTCCCTATTTCTTGCACTTTTCTCCCAAGTCCAGACGGGAATAGACACACCCAGGGAGTGACAGGCTGACGCACAGGTAACTTGCTTTAAAAAATTAAAAATGAGGAAATAAAAATTGGTCGGTGGGATTTAAACTCAGAAAGGAAAAGAAAACTCATGAAGGAACATGATTATCCTCTTTAGCAAAAACATTTTATCTTATCCGGGTCATAGTGAAATCTTTTATAAAAATGAAATTCTCTACTATTTAGGGTTTCCTCTAAAAGTAAATTTATGGACAAAGGACACCCATTGATTTTTCCTTTGCTGAATATGAAAGCTGAGGGAAAAGAAAAAAGAGGCAGAGGAAGATATATGTTGTCTGGGGAGATGATGAATTTTTAGAGGGAACAACAACCTTCTAATGGGAAAATAAGTTCCTTCCGTGGGGAGTGCAATGATAACCTCACCTTTTCTCCATGAAATCTGAAGTAAAATATCAGTTTCTTGTTTTAAAAAAAAAAAAAAGCTTATGCTCAGAATTACAACCCTCATCCTTCACGCATTAAAAAAAATAAAAGTCAATTTAATTCAGCCAGCTTCGTGATCTAATCATTAGTCAGAGATGAAGGTGGTTTTCCATTAAAGTGTCTCCATCACTCTCACTTTCTGACCTGCGAACGTTCTTATTAGCTGCCTTATTAAGATGATATCCTGTCTCTGAAGTAAGAAAAGAAGATTATCTCTTTACCTGACATGTCATTGTCGAACTAATCTTTGTTAAAAAAAAAAAAAGAGAGAGAGATAGAACTGTTAAATAGACATTTAAATTTATAGCCCTTGGTGTCATAGGAGGACATTTATGATGGGACAAACGTGATGGAACCTCAGTCACTTCCTTCACTAGGACCAGCAAAGCAAGTCAGAAGCAGATTGCTGTCTGCTTAAGCTTATGTTGGTATTAACTGGAGTCAAGACTTTTTTTTTAATCCTGATTCAACAACTTTAGTATGTTTTTAAATTAGTGTTCCATTGCTTTTATAGCTATCCCTTTATGCGTTAAAATTCAGTAAAACAAAATATATACTGTGTTGTGAGTCAGCAATCATTGTATTAAAGCAAAACTCTGGCATTCTTGTTATTATACCAGAGGAACCGCTGTCTTCATTTGTTAGGGACTTTCACTTACCGAGGCTATTTTTTTTCCTTCTTTCAAATAGCAGCTTATTTCAAGGCTAAATAGCTAGTGGCTAGTGGCTATTCGATGGTGGCTCAGATGGTAAAGAATCTGCCTGCACTGCAGGACCTACAGGAGATGCAGTTTCAGTCCCTGGGTTGGGAAGATCCCCTGGAGAAGGGCATGGTAACCCACTCCAGTATTCTTGCCTGAAGAATCCCATGGACAGAGGAGCCTGGTGGGCTACAGTCCATGGGGTCGCAGAGTTGGACATGACTGAAGAGACTTAGCATACACATACTGCCTACAATGCAGGAGACCCAGGTTCAATCCCTGGGCTGGGAAAACTCCCTGGAGATGGAAATGGCAAACCACTCCAGAATTCTTGTCTTGGACAATCCCATGGACAGAGGAGCTTATAGGCCATGGGGTCGTAAGAGTCGGACATGACTGAGTGACTAAACCTAACCTAACCTAACCTGATCTAACCTAAATAGCTAAAAATGGGATTTCTGAATTGTATGGTAGTTTTATTCCTTTTAACTTTTTATATTAAAGTATAGTTGATTAAGACTTGGGTTTTAAGGATGAAATAAGCGACACATGAAAATAAGCAGCTCAATATAGAATTCTGTATGCACTTCACACGTGCTGCATGTACCTCTCATGTGTATACGTGAATACTCTACTTTCTAATGGCAGCTCTGGGAGGAGGGAAGCAGCCCAGGAGACGCGAGCCCTTTGGGACAAGTCACATGGAGATAGCCTCTGGGGCCCGGCCTCTTCTTCCTTCTGGCCTCTTGTTCAGACTCATGCTGGTGACTCATGGTTCAGACAAGTGGTGGTCAGCAAGCTTTGCTTATTTTCTGCTCATTTTCAGAAAGGGTTCACAGTAGAACCAAAGGCTCTCACTCAACAAACAAAACTCATTTGGCTTACTGGCACAGAACTGATAGATTAAAAATAAAAAAGGAATTGATAGATCTGACTTCCTTGACAGAAAATCTGAGAAGCCTGGGTTTATATCTGTTCCCTTTTAGTGAGACAGCCTGACAGTGGTGGGGTGCACGCACCCCTGAGCTGTTGTTGGTCCACCTGACCCCAGGAAGAGGAGGTCTGGAAGTATGATGACTAGGTTATACAGACTTTCCATACATTACATAATGTTGTTTTTATAATGGATAATTTCACATACATATTTAGACTTTCTACAGTCTCAGTTGGCTAAGATAGGTGGTAACAGCGAGACCATCCTTTTTGAAGAACTGTTGAGTGACTGCACCTTGATCCTCAGCTTTGTGGGTGCCTTGAGGTTGACACTCACCCCCATTCAAGACTCAGGACTTCTCCGTGAGAACATGTTCTCCCACTGGTCCCAGCAAGTGCTTGTGGGATGCCCTGAGTAGAGGCCAGGCCATGTTTAGACAAGGCGGCATCACAGGCATATTCTCGTTCCCGTACTGACCCATATGCGTTCCTCCTCTTCTCCACGCAGCTCCAGCTGTCAGCTCTGATCTACGAATCTTCTGTGATTTGGGCCCTGTAACATTCACTACTGCCTCTCCTGCTCCGCTTCTCACTGTCAGTTGAGATAAATAACCTGCAAGTTTTGGCATTTGCAGCGGGCCTCCTGGTCAGTGAGAAAATTAACAAATCTGTCCCTCTTTCTCTCTCCTTTCCCACACCTTGTAGGCATATGAGAACCAAAGAAGTGTTATCTATCACCTTGGCTTGCTATACACCTCTCGTCACTAATCCTGAGGTGAGAGAATTTGGATTTAGCGTCAAAATAACGGTAGCTATGACAACCAGCTGATGCTTGGCCCTCCATGGGAGGTATTTTGAACAGGTCTTTGCAAAGCCTGCCTTTTGGACAGAGACCCGCCCAGGGATCTAATACCCTTTGTGCCTTCAAAGCACCATACAAATATTAACTAGTGTCCTTCTGGAAGAAAGAGAGAAGTCTCATGTGTAATCTGGGAAATAAGCCCTGGACCATTTGAAAGTGGGCTTGAATTTGGACTGCTGTCTGAGCTCCTGGTACACAGGGCTAGGACTCAGTCAGAACATTTGACCTGTCTAAATGGTCCATAGAGCAAAGGGCAATGGTGGAACTCTTACTAACACGTTGCTCTCTGTCCAATTATTCTTTTATTTATTCTAGTGTATCATCAGCTCCTTCCATTCAGAATTTCCCAGCTACTCTGGGCAGCCTGGGCCTTCCAGTGGGCTCATTAATTAGATCCTTCTCTCTTCCCAGTCCCCTCTCTCCTCAGGTGTTCAAAGAAATAATCATCCATTTCCATGTTTGCACAGATAGAGACGCGGAAATTTTCAACTTTCTCTAAATATAGGGGGGGAAAAAATCACATCTGCTAATAGACTTTTGAAAAACTCAGCTAGGAGAGTTTTCACAGGAATACTAGACAGACACAGAGAACAGGAAGAAATATGCCTTTTATTAGAAGTCTCGTATGTACAGGAAAGCTGTTCCTCACAGCACAGGGGAGGCTGTGAGGAAGAGCCGCTGTCGTCAGAGGTCACCACGCTTGCACCGGTCATATCATTTCAACATCGCCACGCTCCGTGAACAAACAGAGCCCTCATTACACAGAGATGCAAAAGAGACGCAGGTATGGGGATGGACCCCTCACATATTCTCTAAAAACAAAGGGACACAAAAAATACAATGTGCCAGTAAAAAAAAAAAAAAAAAAATAGTAGGCATATCAGTACATGTCTTTTGTTTGTTTGTTAACACACAATACGCTGAGCTTTCATCTCAGGCTTTTTTCACATCAGGATTCGCAGGCACTTTAGCAATCCAGCCATGGTTTACAACAGGATGTTCAAACCAACAGATGAGAAGATGGAAACACGGGAGAAACCGAGGTCCTCACGACCCACATGTACGTTAACGTAGCGACACAAGGGCAATCTTTTGTTATCACTGTTTGGGGACACCAGAACGTTCTGTGGGATGTGGAATGTCTGTCCTCTGATTTACCTTTTCTGTTTCATGGCAGAATTCTCTAGAAGCCTGATGGCATCACCAGCCAGGGAGATAGTAGGTGGAGGAATAGACAAACATCGATTCCAATTGACTTTAAAAGCCGGAGACGGCAGGTGAGATTTTGGAATCCCAAAATGAGTGTCTGCCTGATCTTTGTCCCACACTATGCCCTTCTTGCCAACTCATCAAATAAAAACTAATTAAAAGGACAACTGAAAGGTACTGGGCCAGATGCTCATCCTGGGAGAATTCTTTCTTCAGCTATCGCCCCCTCCTTGTCACGACACGCACTGGGCTGGGGGTCGAGCAGCCCCCTGTCCCACTGGGGCTGAAGCCCATCTCCTATGTTCTCCACGCAGAGCTGTGATGACTCAACACATGCGTGAGGGAATAGGACTAAACAAGGGTATTTACAAATGCAGACAGAATGATCACATCACTGATAACACTGAGTTATAAGGCAGTTACAAAAGGACCCCCCTGATAACCAGACAGTGTTGGAATATGGCTTAGCTTCTTTTAGATGAAGGAAATTCCCGTTACGAGGAGCTGAGAAAGAAAAGGGAAACCCTACTGGTCACAAAGGGTTAAAAATGAGTGTGCTGGGAAGTACCACAGAGCCCCAATTCTGGTGTATGTCACCCACTTCCATCCACCAGAGATGGAGATCTCACTTCGTCTGAGAAACTCAAAGGGGAAAACAAAGAGGGATCAACATCACCTGTGACTTCAGGATGATCTGTTGCCACAAGCTGCACAGGGCGGTAACACAAAGCCACGGGGTCTCCCAGGCTGGGCCAGGTTCCCAGTACCCAAGAGAGGAGGAGTGCAGGATGCCTTGAACAGGTGATTGTCACATGGCGGGAAACTCTTCCATGAAATAGACATGTGAAACACAGTGGCAAAGACATTAAGGCCTTCCATCAAACTGCCCACGCTGCTTAAAGGCACTGATACCAGCAACAGAAATACTCTGTAGTACCACCAGGGTGTTAAAAAAAAAAAACTCCCAAATACAAGTCTTCGTAGGAAAGTGTCCTTTATTGCATGACACGGAGTGTCCGCTCTCCTCCTGCTCAGGAATAGAAGGGCCTCCCTTTCTCGGGAGTCTGGAGTCTGTTCAGCCTGGCGACCTGAGAAGGTGAGGGGGGCACGTCCTGCCGGAAGGGCCCCTTGGCGGAGATGTGACTGGGGTCCTGGACTTTCTTATATGATTCATAGTTGTTGAGCCCCTCGGGGGCCGGAGGTTGCTTCTTCATCTGCTGCTCTTTCCGCCTCTGCTCCTGGCGGAGCAGCTCCTGGGTCTCCAGCATGACCCTGGCGTTGAAGCCGTGCCCGCCCAGATAGCCGTTCCGGGAACCTTGGTAGCTCGAGTACCTGGGGTTCTCCTTGGCACTCTGGAAGCCTTCCCCGGGAGGGTAGTTCTGCTCCCAAGAATCCTGGGAGACAGAGCTGGCGTTCTTCCTGCTTTGCCTAGGAAGCAAAGCCCAAGGTGAGTGTGAGTGTTGGGGAAAGGGGAGGGAGGGAGACGAAGGGGAAGAGTGAGGGGTGGTGGTAGGGAGCCAGAACAGCATTTCTATATCTCAACAAACATCACAGTAAGTCCTCTACATATGAACCTTAAGTCACGAACTTTCAGACATGCAAGCACGCATTCATGTGTCCCATCTCGTAAGCTAGTTCCCGTGTCTGGCGTGCATTGCCATGTGCATGCGTCCTCTGTAAATGGCTGTGCTTTTGTGGACTTTACTGTGCAGTACCGTAGAGAGTATGGGAGTACAGTATCTTTACTCCAAGCCCAGGATGTACGCAGACTTCACCGGATCGTTTTGTCAAGAGGGTAGATAGAACTGAATCGAGCGAGGAACCAGAACCTGCGCCATCAGTGTCGGCATGAGTGAAACTCCAGCTTGCCCCCCGTCTCCTGTTGCTGATACCCTTCAGCTCTGCCATCTCCCACCTCCTCTCCCTGCTCCAGGCAGTAACTCTTCTTGCCTGTTCATTCCACCCCGGCCCCTGTATGCCAGCTGCTGAACTGGACTAACATGGTTTTCAAGGTACTGTACTCTAAAAGTAAAAATGTTTTCTTTATTTTCCGTGTTTGTTGTTTGTGTATTATTTGTGTGAAAAGTATTATTAAACCTATTCCAGTACAGTCCTGTATAGCCGATTGTGTTAGTCAGGTACCTGGGCTAACTTTGTTGGACTTAACGAACAAATGGGACTTTCAAATGCACGCTCAGAATGGAACTCATTCATATGTTCCTAGTAAGTATTGGGCTTCAGTTGATTCTCAGACATTGTGATAGGAGCTGAAGGATGAAAACGTGACTGACTCCGGCAAGCTCAAGTCTGAGACCAGCCTGCCTGTGAGCAACGGCTGCACAGGAGAGGCAGCAGACAGACACCGCAGCTACTCAGAAACAGAGTCTTCCTCCTGCGTCTGGGCGGGTGTGATCTGCTCCGCTTAGGGTAACAATATATCCTGCAATTTAGACTCATTGGCAGGATGCTCTATAGGGGTATTAGAGATTTGGCAGCTTCCGTACCAGCAATAATTGCTCGCTTTACAACATTACAATTCAATTCTAAACAAGCCAAACAAATATTTTACACAGCTGCCACCCTCATGCCAGAGATGCTAGCTAATATGAAGTACATGGAATGGATTACAATATGACTTCAGTTATGAAAGATTTAAGTCTAGACTCCTCTATGATTAAAAATGCAACAGGCAGTCCCTTCAAGCCGTGGCTTTCGAGTTATATATGTCAGCAACTGACAACCTCTGGAATACACGCTCATCAAGATTGCAGAACCTGGGTGTGTGAGGAGGAAGCACCATTTTCTGCCCACAGTATCCTCATCCAAGGCCAGGGTAACTTACTCATATTCTGTCACCCCGAGATAGGGAAATAAATCAGAGTCCTATAGAAATTTCAACTTCTTATCCTTTCTGCAATAAAGTTGCACATCATTTTCAGGAAACATTATTGTTTTGAAACATCTTTAATTTACTATCAAGTCTCTAGATGCTTTTATGAATTTACAATAAGATTGGCTATGATAAAGTAAAACAATTTTGTGCCAGAAAGACAGACATGCCCTAATTTTTTTTGCCTTGAAAATGGAAGAGAGGGAGTGAGAATTGAGTCATAAAACAAAATATATTGCTTCATTTATCAATAAAAAAATGATTCGGTGACAGTATGTTTTGTTCAGCCTTTCACATCAACACACACAACATGATGGAGTGTTCAAAAAGACTCAGTAGGGGAAAAGTAAGGTCTATGCCGCATTGGGTCTCCCACAGGAATGAAGCCATTTGCATTTCTGAACATTCAGACGTGCCATCAATATGGTTGGGATGAAATCCGCCCATTTTCCATATGACCTAAAATGTAGTCAAGGGTATTCTCAATAAGGAAGATGAACTACTGTTCAGAATCATCTCTGGCAATGACTGTTTAATGATGAATTAAACAGTCTAAAGTATATTCATCCTTGTAATGGGAATCAGGCCCTGGGTACAGTCAGCTCAGGCAAGAATCCTTAGATTTGACGGAATAGTTTATTTGCCTAAAGCACTGATTATCTCCACTTAAAGAGTCATAAATTAATCTGCTCAGAGCTGTGAATGATGGAAAGTGCCAGCATGAAACCAAGGGATTTGATATTAATCATGAAACTTTAATTAAAACAACAAACTTGTTACTGATGTTATAGCAACAACATGGGATTCTTTCATGGGTTAGCTATCAATTTCAGGATAACTGGAGATAAGCTTCTTCAACCTTGGTCCACTGGGATCCACTAGTCCTACCCATTCTGGTCCCCAGCTGCATGAAGCCTGAGGCTTTGCTCCACGTGGTCATGGACCGGAAGTTGAATCATTCCAGGAAGACAGAGTCTTTTTGTACTAGGACACATCGAAAATTCATTAACAGTTTGGGATGGAACTTATGACCATGTGGGAAAAAGAATTTCTTGGAGCTAAAATTTTCTTCAGATTAAACAGTTTAGAGAGAAGGAAGAAAACCTCCCCGGGGTTTGAAGTAAGACATTTGGGGAAAGTTCATACACACAGATGTGTACATGTGGACACATGTACATACATACACACACTACCTTGGAACAGAAGCTAGTGTATCAGCAGGCTTTTGAATTTAAAGAACAGGACAAGAAACAAGCAGGTTGTAGAGAAACACGAGAAAGCAGCAGATAGTAAGTTTCCCCCACTTACTGGAAGATAAGACACGCAGGCACGGGAACAGTGGGAGACCAGCTGGGCGTCCCAAGGACATGGATCCAGCCCTGGGTCTGCACATGCAGCTGTGAGCCTGGGAAGGCTCTCTATTCTGGGCTCTGGTGGCTTCATCAATGCAACAGGCAGAATCTCTAACCTCACAGGATTATGGGGAGCAATAAAAGAAATCACATCTGTAAAATGCTCACAAAAGTATAGCATATACAGCTCATGGGGGACCCATCAGTGACCTTGCCTCCAATGATTAGGCTCTGAGTTTTGGGGGAGCATCTTTCTGACCAAGGAAGAAAATAAACAAAAAGATTAGCATTTTGTCTTTTGGGATGGAAGGGTTGGTAGAGATCAAGGAACAAAGAAGGGCACCAAAGACAAACTGGAGAATCTTCACTCAGAGAAGCAACTCACAAACACGTCCCACAGTGAGAACCAGAAGCGAGCCTTCCAAGTCCCAGGGTTGCTCAAAGGCCACCAATAACCACGGGAGCAACAAAGCATCATTCCTTCCAGTGAATCTCTTTACAACCAACACACAGGTTTGTTGGGTCCTGGAATGAGCTCGCTGGAGATGCCTGAGGCCACTCAAAGCCCACACCCTGGTTTGGCAATAATCGCCTCTTGGTGATTATGTCTGAAGACCACCCTCACATAGAGGACACCCAGAAAAGCCCCCACATCTGAGAAAAGCTGTCAGGCATCACACTGAGGAGGGCACAGGGGGATGAAGACAGACAGACTGGGGCTGACAAGGTGACAAACAGTGGAGACACATAATACGTGGGCATGGTGGGGAGACTGAGTCAGGGCATGGAGACACAGCCAGAAAACAAGGAGGATGAGCAAGAAACCACCAATGGCAGGAGGAAAACTGGAGGGGAAACAGACGGTGGGGAAAGGGGAGAAAGAAAAACATCCTCAAAGTGTCTTGAATATGCTTTTTTATCAGTGACTATGACCCAACCTACTTCTACTGCTCAGATTTAGAGCTGCCTTTTGGATACTAGAACTTCTGTGGTAGCTCAGACTATAAAGAACCTGCCTGCAATCCAGGAGACCTGGGTTTGATCCTTGCGTTAGGCAGATCCGCTGGAGAAGGAAATGGCAATTCACTCCAGTATTCTTAACCTGGAGAATTTCATGGACAGAGGAGCCTGGTGGGCTACTCATGGGGTCACATAGAATCGGACATGACTGAGCGACCAACACTTTAACACTTTGGATACTAAGGAATAAAGCTAGAAATTTAAAAAAGGATTTAAAAAAAGAGAGAGTAAAACAGAAAAAAGAAAACTAATTTAGGAATTAAAAAAAAAAAAATCCGCCTCCAGTTAAGAACTGAGTGTTGGGCTGCTCGGGTCTCCTTCCCCCACTGATCTCATGTTACCACCTGGCTAGTGTTTCTCACTGACATTTCACAGTGGAACCTGAATTCAGCCTATAGGTCTCCCTAATCACGGCAAGACTTTACAAACCCCTCTGGCGACTATACAGCCCTCTAATTCAAACCACCTCATCTAGCGTGCCTGATCCCAAGTCCTGACCATTTGTTTTCTTTTATGCTCCACTTTGCAACTGAACTCTGTGTGTGTGTGTGTGTATGTGTGTGAAATCTTTTTGGTATCAAATGCCACAGTGACTTGTTTAGACCAAACTTTGTCAATTGTCCATATCCAAAGAGCAGAGGCCAAGTGTCTTTGAAAAATATCATATGTCAGAAACTGGGATTTGCTTCCAGTTCATGCGGGTCACAGCCCCCCTCAACCTCCCTCCAGCCTCTAGCTGAGTGAGGTGGCTCTGCATGGAACCAAGCTGTGTGCAAGACCCCGAGTTTCTGATTTCCTCAATCAGAGGTGCACGTCGAGGAGTTACGGTTGACCTGTGAACTGTGTGTGTTCGACTACATGAGGCCACTTATACGTGGATATTTTCCGATAATGAATACCTCAGGACAACACGTCTGTGGTTGGTTGAATCTGAGGATACAGAAAAGCCATGGATGGAACCACAGATAATGGAGAGCAGACCACAGTAAGTCCCCTACATACGAACAGGTTCCGTTCTGAGAGCGTGTTCACGAGTCCAATTTGTTCGTAAGTCCAACAAAGTTAGCCGAGGTACCCAGCTAACACAATTGGCCTTGTAGTGCTGTGCTGGAATAGGTTTATAATACTTTTCACATAAATAATATATAAAAAACAAACACACAAAATAAAGAAATCATTTAAAATCTTACAGTACAGTACCTTGAAAAGTACAGTAGTTTAGTACAATAGCTGGTATACAGGGATTGGCATGGAGTGAACTGGCAAGAAGTTACTGACGGGAGGAGGGGGAGGAGGTGGGAGAAGATAGAGCTGAAGGGTCATCAGCAACAGGAGACGGGGGGCAAGCTGCACTTCCACTCAAGCCGATCGTTGATGGAACGCATGCTTGCATCTTTGAAGGCTCACAACTTGAAGATTTTTGTATGCAAAAGTTACATGCAAATTACACCCCCCCAACACACACACCTGTACCCTCTGAAAGGACTGAAGACGGTGTAGAGGTTGACCAGCCTGCACGCCTAAACTCACGGCACTCTTTCTTTCCAAGGTTTCTACTTTTCTCCTATCCATACAGAATAAAATGGCTAACCAGAAGGGAGCTACAGTTGACCAAAGGGCAAGTTCTGGTTCTTTAGGGAATCACTGACTGACAGCAGTGGTCCCACAGCAGCAAGCCTCAGGTCTGTGGAGTCACAGGTGCTTCAGAGGAGAGGTGGGAGGGAGGCATGGGGTGGGGGGCAGGAGAGGGTTACCAGTGGATATGGAGAGGGGTACGCCAGGACGAAGGATAAGTTTGGAGGACCGAGCAGCTTTGGAAGGTGAGCAGGAGAGACCCAGTGGATGTGCTTGTTTCTCTCTTGTCCTCTTCCCGAAGATGAAGCCCCAGGTCTCCTCCCATCTTCCCGCCAGGCCCTCCCACCCCCGTCCCTCCCCTTCCCAAGTTCTGGACATTTCTCTTCTCACTTCTTCTCACACACTTTATGAGAGCTCTCCCCCATCACTTAAAAAATAATCTCAAACACAACTAAAATACAGGAAGCCAAACATTTGGCCAAGAAGACCACAGCCCCTTGAGCTTTTATACTAGTTACACCTGTCCTTTTGGAGAACTCTAGATTTACAAGGTCCGCTTATGCTAGTTACCACTGAGCCGTGCAAAGTAAAAGTTCTGTTTCCACTTCTCAGTGGAGGAATCTGTCTTCAGCCCCACGGGAGGTCACAGAACAAACACCAGGTCCCAGGTCTGACCCCTAAGCCCCGTCCTTGTGGGCAGCAGGTCAATTCACTTTCCAGGAGGGAGCTGTCAGCTGGGGATGCTGGCATCTCCTGAAACATCTTCCTGCCTGGTCCCCTTGCCAGGCAGTGGTCTGGCCAAGTAAGCCACGGTTCCCACCATCTATGAGCGGTTTCTTGGAGGTGGAAAAGCCAGTGCATTGGGAACGAGGGATTTCCCAAGGGAGAGGGACAGGGTGTGGGGGCTGGGGGGGGTGGCGCGTACCGGGGCAGCGAGCTGTACTGGCGCTGGGCCTGCTGGAAGCTCTCTCGCTCCTCCTGCCGCTGCCGCTGCACCTGCACCTCCACCGACACTGAGTGTCGCCCGCTCTGCGCTGACGGCCTGGAATTGGGCTGCAGGAGAGAACGCAACACAGGTCATGGGAAAGGAGTTCCGAACAGCACCGGGCTCGGTGACTATTTCAGTTCTCAGAGACTGACATAGAAACAGTATGCGACTTCCGTGAATTTTTTAAAAAATCAAGTGCAGCTTTCTCAAGAGGCACCTTCTTGGTCTTGTGAGCCCCAAATACCCCATCACCCTAAATTTTAATTATGGCCTTAGAATGGTTTAAAATTGAGAGATCCACCTTTCTAGTCTGCCTAGTGAGGCTTGGTAAATACAGACATTGGACACTACATCCCTTGTATCAGTTCAGTTCAGCTCAGTCGTGTCCAACTCTTTGCGACCCCATGAATTACAGCATGCCAGGCCTCCCTGTCCATCACCAACTCCTGGAGTTCACTCAGTCTCACATCCAGCGAGTCAGTGATGCCATCCAGCCATCTCATCCTCTGTCGTCCCCTTCTCCTCCTGCCCCCAGTCCCTCCCAGCATCAGAGTCTTTTCCAATGAGTCAACTCTTCACATGAGGTGGCCAAAGTATTGGAGTTTCAGCTTTCACATCATTCCTTCCAAAGAACACCCAGGACTGATCGCCTTTAGAATGGACTGGTTAGATCTCCTTGCAGTTCAAGGGACTCTCAAGAGTCTTCTCCAACACCACAGTTCAAAAGCATCAATTCTTCAGCGCTCAGCTTTCTTCACCGTCCAACTCTCGCATCCATACATGACTACTGGAAAAACCATAGCCTCGACTAGACAGACCTTTGTTGGCAAAGTAATGTCTCTGCTTTTCAATATGCTGTCTAGGTTGGGCATAACTTTTCTTCCAAAGAATAAGCGTCTTTTAATTTCATCCCTTATATAGATAGCAAATACAGGGGAACAACCATGCTAGGAACACTAGGATAGTTTGTGGGAAGCTTCTGCACAGTATAGGGAGTGCAGCTCGATGCTCTGTGATGACCTGGAGGGCTAGGATGAGGTGAGGAAGGGAGCTAAAAGGGAGGGGATGTATGTATACACATAGCTGATTCATTTCCTTGTACCGCAGAAACTAATACAACATTGTAAAGCAGCTATAGCCCAATTTTAAAAGTGCCCAAAACATAAAAATTTGCTTCAATAATTCACAACAGTGGGAAAGTCCCAGGCTGTATGTATACTGGAAGGTTGGCCATGCTGGTGAGGCTTTCATTAGTTATGCATCTTAGTAGAGCAGTAGGATGCAATGTAGCTGATTTTCCTTTTGTTGAATCGTGATTATCTTGGTCGTGAAGATNTTCTTCCAAAGAATAAGCGTCTTTTAATTTCATCCCTTATATAGATAGCAAATACAGGGGAACAACCATGCTAGGAACACTAGGATAGTTTGTGGGAAGCTTCTGCACAGTATAGGGAGTGCAGCTCGATGCTCTGTGATGACCTGGAGGGCTAGGATGAGGTGAGGAAGGGAGCTAAAAGGGAGGGGATGTATGTATACACATAGCTGATTCATTTCCTTGTACCGCAGAAACTAATACAACATTGTAAAGCAGCTATAGCCCAATTTTAAAAGTGCCCAAAACATAAAAATTTGCTTCAATAATTCACAACAGTGGGAAAGTCCCAGGCTGTATGTATACTGGAAGGTTGGCCATGCTGGTGAGGCTTTCATTAGTTATGCATCTTAGTAGAGCAGTAGGATGCAATGTAGCTGATTTTCCTTTTGTTGAATCGTGATTATCTTGGTCGTGAAGATATTTTTTTGTACAGTTCTTCTGTGTATTCTTGCCACCTCTTCTTAATATCTTCTGCTTCTGTTAGGTCCATACCATTTCTATCCTTTATCAAGCCCATCTTTGCATGAAATGACACCACTCTTATGGCAGAAAGTGAAGAGGAACTAAAAAGCCTCTTGATGAAAGTGAAAGTGGAGAGTGAAAAAGTAGGCTTAAAGCTCAACAGTCCCATCACTTCATGGGAAATAGATGGGGAAGTGGTGGAAACAGTGTCAGACTTTATTTTTGGGGGCTCCAAAATCACTGCAGATGGTGACTGCAGCCATGAAATTAAAAGATGCTTACTCCTTGGAAGAAAAGTTAAGACCAATCTAGACAGCATATTGAAAAGCAGAGACATTACTTTGCCAACCAAGGTCCATCTAGTCAAGGCTATGGTTTTTCCAGTGGTCATGTATGGATGTGAGAGTTGGACTGTGAAGAAAGTTGAGTGCCAAAGAATTGATGGTTTTGAAGTGTGGAGTTGGAGAAGACTCTTGAGAGTCCCTTGGACTGCAAGGAAATCCAACCAGTCCATCCTGAAGGAGATCGGCCCTGGGATTTCTTTGAAAGGAATGATGCTGAAGCTGAAAGTCCAGTACTTTGGCCACCTCATGCGAAGAGTTGACTCATTGGAAAAGACTCTGATGCTGGGAGGGATTGGGGGCAGGAGGAGAAGGGGACAACAGAGGATGAGATGGCTGGATGGCATCACTGACTCGGTGGACGTGAGTCTGAGTAAAGTCCAGGAGTTGGTGATGTGCCCTCCCAGTTGGGAGGCCTGGCGTGCTGCGATTCATGGGGTCGCAAAGAGTTGGACATGACTGAGTGACTGAACTGAACTGAACTGAGGCACAGTTCACCCAGAGAAGGCAATGGCACCCTACTCCAGTACTCTTGCCTGGAAAGTCCCATGGACGGAGGAGCCTAGTGGGCTGCAGTCCGTGGGGTCGCGAAGAGTCGGACACGACTGAGTGACTTCCCTTTCACTTTTCACTTTTATGCATTGGAGAAGGAAAACGCCAACCCACTCCAGTGTCCTTGCCTGGAGAATCCCAGGATTGGGGGAGCCTGGTGGGCTGCTGTCTATGGGGTTGCACAGAGTTGGACACGAGTGAAGCGACTTAGCAGGAGCAGCAGTTTCTTAGACAACTAAGGAGTTAGAGTTGGACACGACTGAAGTGCCTTAGCAGCAGCAGCAGCACCAGGCACAGTTCACCATATACAGGTCTTCTGTGGCAGCCACCATGGCAGCCACATGCAAACAGAATAGCTTATCCAAAGAATAAATCTGCAAGCTAATAGCTCCTGGAATTGGTTGTGAAATAATACACTTTGCCTTAGCTATTAAGAAATGGCATTTTACCCAGGTTAATTATATGCTACAGAGAAACAGTCAATCCTTCTGGCTAAACACTTCATGCAGCAGGTCGTCTGCTGATAGCTGCCACTGAACGAAACCAGATACTAGGGGAGTGTATGGTGTTGGGCCATTGTGCCTGCTTTAGCTTCTACCAATGGCTTTGAGCTCCCCTTTATGATGATGCATTTTGAAAGCAGCTCCACTCAAAACAGGCAACAATGCCTCTAACTTTATAAACACCCGACAAAGGTTCATCATAGCCATCAATGGCACGCGCTCTTAAGTAACCCTTTTTGGCACTCGGCAACCTCTGTCCCCTTTGTGTTATGCAACATTGTGCAATAGATTTATTCCAAACAAAGAATGTCTGTGATAAACAAGTTATTGATTTTTTTTTTTTTAAGAGCTGAAAGCCAATAGCAGACTTGGACTCGATAATCACTTTCTAAAGTAAGAGTCTCAGCACTCATTTGGAGCCTGGAAAGATAACACGTAGGCTTGTTCCTTAAAGAGTGGTTCCTCTGGCGGCTTTTGTGCAAAGAGAAAGGCAGTCACCTCTATTGTCCCCTTTCTGCCTGGCCAGCATATCCCATTAGTTGGTAAGCAATAATGAAGCAATATGCAGGACAAAATTTCAAAGCATATGGGCATCGTCAGTGAGCATATTAAAAATATCCCGATACAAAAATAATACGTGAAGAGATTAGTCTTTACGATACCCCAGTCTCTACTAGTGGATGTTTATAACCACACACATTGGAACAAATGTGTGTTCGGAGACCCACTCCACAACACGGTTCAAATAACATCCGTGGTGCCTTCAGTAAAGAAAACATGTTGCTGAATGAGTTCTGCTTATGCAAACAAAGCATGAAGCAACTGTTTGCCAACAACATTAAGGAGACAAACAGCTTCTTCCGTGACCCTGGATGAGGCTGGCCCGGAACAGTGCTGGGGCGATCTGTTGCTGGTGGGGAGCTCGACGAAGGGCCAGTGGACAGGAAAAGCGAAGCAAGAAAATATGCCTTCCAAAAGAAGCCCATTTTCGTTTCATTTACACTCGGTCTAAGCTACACACATGTGTCAAACAGTCTTGAAAGACCTGGCATTCTGCTGCAAGATTTACTAACCAGCTTTTCAAGCTCACGCTGTTCTCTGACACGCTGCTTGCGGAGCTGTGAAAAGAAAATGCAAGGTCTTATAGAAATTTCAGGTGTATCTTTAAGTTGCTTCTCCCAGAAGCCTGAAAATTTGATACTGATGGAGGGAAGAAAAAAAGCTGAAGGGCTTTTGTTTCCTCCACTGTGTGCTTTCTGGGACTGTTCACTTCCAACCTTATCCGTGGCAGATCTCAGTGCATCTGGATGAATCCCAGTAATGAAATTATCACCGAATGGGATCTGAACACTTAGAATGAGGGAAGGAGTCTGGAATCAGCAAACTGACAGATTTCACTGTTTGCTTCACTCTGGTGACATACACACTGCAGCCTTGCTATTAATATTTTACTCTCTCTTTTCAGAGTGTGTGAAACAGTAGGTTATTAGAAAGAATCACCCTTATCTTTAGGATGAAAGTTGACTGGGCCACAGATATCCAGGGAGACTGTGCACATGAGGGACCCAGAGCAACAGCGAAAGAAGTTTGTCCTGGCCCGTTCTCTACTTGGGCTGCATCAGAAATAATCGGATTCGTGATTTCAATGAAGATCTCACAAAAAATGGGAATTGTGGAAACAGTATTACCACCAGGAACCCTGACTTTAAGACACTGGGGGTTTGTGTCTTTTCCATCCCAATGGCAGAAATAGAATGAAACGGCAGAAATAGAAATATCTAGAGTCCAAAATTACAAAAATAAAGACAGAAATGAAGAAAGAGATCACGTGTAACCCCAGAGAGAAGGACATGTTTTCAGATATAACAGTAACAGCAACTACAGTGACAAGGCAGCATCTATATGGGGAAACACACAGGCAAAGCGTCATTGTAATGTTTCTAGAGATTCACCAGATAACAAGACAGCAGCTCTGTTTTAAGAGAGCAAATTATAAATAACCCTGGCCTTGTTTGTGATGGAACTGGTGACAAGCAATGACCTTTTAAGGAAAAAAAAATAGCCAAGGTTGCCACAGCCATAATAATGATAGAGGTTGTAAGACAGAAGTAAATACATGATTATCTCTTACACAATATTCTGGAAAACCACGGCTACGTGACTCTCTTCACGGCTTATGTTTAAAAACCACCAGTCAAGACTATGCAGGTTGCTTTTGTAAATGACTTGCAAAGTACTGGTGTTTATCATGATTATGAAGAGCTTTTACTATTTATATTATATTAAAAAATTATATAAAACTTTGAAAGTTGCACAATTTTGGTATTATTTACTAGTGTAGAACAAAATGTGAAAATCTCTTCTGTGTTCTATTTCAGTAAACTAAGAAATGCTTTGGCATTTCTCTCCATTAAGTAAAATCATCCTTATCTTTCCAAATTAAAAAAGACAATACATAAAAATAAAAATACAAAGCCCAAACTGTTAATATACTAAATAAAGCACAAAAATAAATATACACCCTACAAGTTTCAGAACTGATTAGAACTAGGTGATATTATAAGACTTTTAGAGCTTCATGTAAAAATGTGCCTCATGAATAAAATTCATTAGTTCTGTTAACATTTACATAAAGCATTTAATATTTTAAATACACTAATTTTTCTTCTTATAGATAAGAAAAAAGCATGTAAGAATATGTGTGTGTTCTTTTGTATGTATTCACACATATTTGTAATAGTATTATAAGTGATTATGTGGGGTGGGTTTTATACTTAAATTATGAATAACAAAATGTTCAGCTCTGTAATGACCTAGAAGGGATAGATGTGGGGAGGTGGGAGGGGATATGTGTATACACATAGCTGATTCATGTTATTGTACAGCAGAAACTAACACATTGTCAAGCAATTATACTCCAATTAAAAATTTTTTTTCAAATTTTCACATATGTCCAGGGCATGTAGAGAGAGCAAAAATAAAATACAAAGTCTGTGCTTTGGATGAAAACCGGTGATGAAGATGATGACCATGAAGATGACAATAATAACACAGAGAACAATGATATCCCTTGAGATTTAAAGTTCTCATTTTAGCGATTCAAATATACTGTGATCCTAGTATGAATTCCATGTTCTGATAACAAAAGGTCACTGAATCATGTTAAGGGTGTAAGTTTTTGACTCTGTTTAAAAGTGGCCATTGCTAACACTGGTAAATGATTTTCTATTGCGGACTTAATTGCCAACTTCTAATCCAAACAAAGTTAACTTCTGCCTCTGGATCCTGTCCTCCCAGCCCTCCTCCCCTCTACCCATCACACACTGTACTGACACAGCTATCGATTGAACTCTGTGGGTTCTGAATGTTGAAAAGCTTAATTGCTACTAATGATGTGAGTAATGGTTGAAAAATGGCAGTGCATACCAATTTCCCTCATCAAGATTTTATAAATATGTGTTTTGGTCTTAACACACTATTTGTCTTCTTCTCATCTTTCCCAACCAGGGCTAGGATCTGGTTTCCCGCTGGAATCAGCAGATAGGTTGAAAATAAAGGAGCAGCCTTCCAGCGTTGCTGATGGGAGGCAGGCAGCCTCGCGCACTTCACCACCAGAGGGCTCCTCGGGTATAAGAGCCCTCAGGTCATGGGACTCCAAGAAAGAGGGCTGCTCTGCGGCAGCACAGGGACACCCTTCCACAACTCCAGGGCACCCCTCTGCTGCAAGAATGACTCCCTCCAGGTGGATTTCCAAGGGAGGTGATGGCCACCCAATGTGAACTGGAGTCAAACTCCACACAGTAAGGCTGTCAACTAAGAAGGCATTTCCTGAGGCCAGGCGTGGAGGCCTGCTAGGAGGGGATCACAGCAGATGCCTTTAAGTCTTAAGAAAGAGGAAGACAAAAAGAGAACCATCATTTCCTCAAACTCCCCTGGTCCAGGCAAGGCAGTCTAGGGCTGTCTGACCAGCCCTCTAATTAAAGCAGGTGAGATGCTAAAGTGGTAAAAGGAGCCAATAAAAGTCCAAGGTAGGGGTGCCCTGATGGTCCAGTGACTAAGACTCTGTGCACCCAATACACGGGTCCTGGATTCAATCTCTGGTCAGGGAACTAGACTCTACATGCCTTAACTAAAGACCCTGCATGCTGCAACAAAGATCGAAGATCCCAAGTGCTGAAACTAAGACCCGGCACGGCCAAGTAAATAAATAAATGTGTAAAGTAGAAGTTTCTTTAAAAACAAAACTCCAAAGTAGGAAAATGGAGAAAGGAGCAGATTTTGTTTTGTTTGAGGACAGACAGCTAGGAAGGAAGCTTGGGGGAGAAGAGGATTTTCACATTGTGGAGGATCAATTTTCTATCTGAAGGACTAAACTACTTTCAGTCCCTACCCACCCAGGATGGAAAGGATTTAGCAATAGAGCTATTAAAGGCTCCATTATCCCATCCATCAGCGGTCTCAGTCAGTGAGTCGGCTGTGGGCAACAGTCAGGTATCTGCAAAGTTTTCACAGCATACTGTACTTAGGTCTGCAGCCTGCAATTTAATTCTTTTAAAAGCAACACACTAAGTCCTGTCCATATCTGAGCTCTGTGATAATAACCCTAACCTCAGCTATTGTTCCATTATCTTAAGAAAGATTTAAAGCAACTTGCTGCTTTATTTATGCTGCACCTGGCACTTCGTGGGGAAGAAGTTGCTTTCCCTGCTTCTTCTTCTTTTACTCAACTTGGGAGATAACTCACTTCAATTATGGGGCTAAGGAAATTTTCTAGGCCTCTGCTCATCTAAAGACCTTTTGTGCCAAAAATCAGCTCCCTCTGGCCCAAATGTTATTTTGAACAAAAGCCCAAGAACAGGTGCATTCTGTGCTGCTAGAGTCAAGAGAACATTTTGAAAAACGGGAGAGTTAAAAAGGACCACTTGGAGGACTTTTCTGTAGCATCTGTCTCTGTGTGTGAAGTCACTGGCTTGGGTATTTTTCTGTATGATACATCTGACTGCACTGCACGTATGGGCATTTCCAACAAGCAGGACAATTTCAGCTAATATGGTCTAAGTTGTACCCACAGCTTGATGATGTGCTTGTGGTTCCTTAACACTAGAATGATTTCAAACGGTTCCAGTAGGTGAGATCATGGTCTCATCTTTTCCAAATACAGTGATCTTTCAAGGTCAGAATATATATGAGAAGAGAATAAACAGTCCAAGATACTCAAAACTCTTTTTGTAAAACAGATAATAAAAACCATAGACCATGCTACATTCTGAACAACTGAGCAGCTCTTCCTAAGGCAACAATGAGAACTGGTATGAAAATTAACACACTACATAGAATTACAGTCACTTGAAGCTCATTTACATAATCTGTAGAATGGGGAGTCCCCAGCAAGACCCCAACTGTTTGAAAATGAAAAAATATATAAATAAAAAGTCAACTTGTGACCTACAACTTAGGACATTATTCCATTCCCAAGTAACCAGCCTGTCACCCAAATAATTCCCCGCTCAATAGGAAGAGATCTTACAAGCCAAGTGGTCCATCTGAAGTTGCCATGGCATATTTGATACACAGTAATTTGGCCTGTGAACTTCAGTAGTTGAGTTTCCTAATGTATAAGATAGTCTCAAATTTCCAACATGATTGCTCATGTTCAATAGAGAGCATAGAAATATATGCCAAAATGTTCATGTCCTACATTAAAAGAAAACTTAGAAAGATATCAAATGGATACCAAATTGTTGCCACATCTTTCGGTACAAAACTTCCAGAGCTAAGGAGTAGGAAATGCTCATTTCGCTTCCAACAAACCTGTAGAGCTTGCATGTGGACATGATGTTACTATCCAGAAATAATTCCAATTAATCTTAGGTCCCAAAGATGGGTTCCTCTGTTTCTCAAAGTTATATATTTGAAATCTCTTTCAACTTAAAAGATGTATTTTTTCAAGCTTTCTGTGCACACCCACAACCAATTTGGGTGCGGTTCCTTTGTCTTCAAATGCCCCTGCTTTTCCCCTATCAAGACTGCATGCAGGCAGCATCCTTCTTTTGTATCAGGTTGATTCTAGGATCCTAAGGGCTTGCTTTCTTTGTTTTCCCGCCCCAAATAATAAACAGAACATAATGAACAGTCAAAAAAATTTTATGAGTTAAATAATTAATTTTAGAATAAAACGTGCTGCTTGGAAATTCACACACCCAAGTAAAGTACAATGGCACAACGCTGCCCCTGCTGGGCTGGAGCTCTATTGAGCTGGGGGTGTGAGAACCATTTTCATATGCCTATCCCTTCAGGTTGCACTGGCCTCATTCTTTCTTTCAGCACCTTTGTGAAAATATACATAGTTAAGGATGTTTATCCCACAACACAAAGAGGTCGGCTTTAAGAAGCCTAACAGGACTAGGCTGAGTCATTAAGCCAAACAATAGAAGTAAATGAACATAATTCCATCCTGTTGCTACATGGGAATGACTAATTTTACTTACCGTCTAGGAAAATAAACTACACATTATTAATAGTGATATTGTTGCAGAGGACACTTAGGTTTTCATAGGTATTTACGTGTTTTATAAACTCTCAAAGCCGGCTACCATTGATTTCTTCCAGGATGCAGTTCTGATATTGTCTCTTCTAAGGCCCCTGTCTTTCTCACCTGAGCCAAGGTGAGGTGCTTCAAACTGGGATGACTTCTCCAATTTTCCCTTCTTTCATTTACAAAATGAAAGTTCCACGAACTCCAACTTGATCACCAAATTCCAGATAATAATGTCTACGGGTTTCTGGCTTTGTGTGGAATGTACTAACCATGCTGGATTTTAGGTCCAAAGAGGACCTCAGCAATGATCTAAACTCTGGAGCAGGGCTTCTCATAGGTGGTCCATGGACCACACTTGGAGAAGCTCTGAACCATGGCTGCAGTCACCTGGGTCCACGGAGACCTCTGTATGCAACCGAGGAGCTCTACTGATAGCTGCTTTACACACCCAGCTTCCTTTTAAATGTTTATTCTAACAAAAGGTTTAGTAACTGACACTCAATCAGCTACTGTAATCCCCTTGGTTTACAAATAAGAAAACTGATGCCTGGAGAAAAAAAAATTAAAATTATTTTCTGACCTGGCTAGTGGGCCAGCATTCTGTTCTGATACCATCCATGTTCAGACTTTCCAACTAGCATGGAAAGCTCCTGCCATCTTCCCATGTTCGTCTCTCCTTCCCTACAATATGACCACACTCAGTTCTATGTCAGCCTTTTCTCATTCTCTCAAATATTGAGTGTAACCATATTCCCGACACAGTGAACTGAACTCACTCACTTCTGGGACCCTAATCACTCCTCTGCTTTAGGAATTTACATGCATGGATGGGACACCTTTGATCCCAACACCATCCAGATGTTCCAAGATTCCAAAAACACACTCTTTTGACCACAGCCTCCTAGGCGTCATAATCCTAGACTGCTGATACCCCACCCCCACTCCAGCATCCTCTCAGGCTATCACGGCAACACCTCCCTGAGCTGCACAGACCACCTGCCCAGATGGGGCAGTGTTTCACCAGCATCCTCCCCAGGCTCGCCTTCCTTGACTTTCTGCCACGTCTGCCTTGTCACTCCTCATCATGGAATTAATCTAAAAAATTACTTTGCCAAATAACAAGGTCCTACTATACTGAACTCTATTCAATATCCTGTGATAAACCATAATGGAAAAGAATGTGAAAAGAATGTATAAGTATAACTGAATCATTTGCTGTACAGCAGAAATGAACACAACACTGTAAATCGACTCTACTTCAATAAATTAAAAATAATTATTTTTCTATTCCCAGCCCTTAAAGTGTTGTTGGCTATGATCCCACCACCATGTGGACTAGACTTAACTAATACATTACTTCAGCTAGACTTTCCTGCCTCCAGCAGCCTATTTACTCATTTCTAATTGACTCTCTCCCTCAAGTTTTCAAAGAGTCTTCACAATTCCCATCATCTTGAACCCCCAAACCTGCTTCAACACCTCCCATCCGCACATGGGCTATCATCTCTAAGACAAAACACAAGATCAGAGCTCAAGTCTGGGGCTGGGTTGGGGAGGATTAATTAGCCTGCCACACTGAGGAATCTGGACTTATCTTGGGGACACTGAAAAGCCTATTCAAAGCTTTGCTGTAGAAAGACCACTCTGGAGGCTTTGGTAGGAAGAAATGGAATTGAGCTACAGGAAGATACATGGCGGGGTTCAACAAATACACACAGGGGACGGGGGAGAATCAAGAATCTCTAAATACTGTACTTCATGCAGAGTAGATACACCATAGATACACAGAACTAATTTATTTAGGCCCTGATTCTCAGAAAACTGTATATCGAAAATATTTAGTAAACTGTAAAAAAGGCATAGTTGCCAGTCAGAATATTCCTGCTCTGTCTTGTCATCAGGCAAATGAAACCTATTATGTAATGGGCAGATGGTGCAACAAGATATAAAATGAAATTAGCAATGATGAAACCCAGAAGGAAATGAGAAAAAAGGTCAATATGCTAAAGGTCAAAGAAATTTGGCTCCATTTTGTCTCGTTTGGTAAAGGTCTGAGGTCACAGCTATTAATGGCTTTTACTGCAGGGAAGTTGTAGGACTTCCTACAACTGTGTGGAGGCAGCAGACACTCACCCAGGGTTGTTCAAAGCTATAGGTACGTCGCCGATCCTCCACGTCTTCATCCTGTTTTGCTTGCTGAAATTCTTGCCGGAGACGCTGTATCCGATCATGGTTGCTAGGAGTTGATCTGTTGCTGAAAGACAAAATGGGCAACAATGAATACTCTTCAGAAATACAATCTGTGGATGGCAGTTACTAGGGAAAAAAATGGCAGCTTGCTGTGAAATGGTGCTGTTTAGGAGGAAGTGAAATTTTAAGACCATATCTAGGCATTTCAAATATGTATTCATTTTGTTCTTATGATTAAGACTTATGGAGGTGATTTCAGGCAGATATTCAAGACAGTGAGCAGTATTTTTAGACATTCCTTTTTTTACGCAGCTCTTTAAAAGCCTCATTTCCTCTCTGTAATCTGGTAAGGTGTTGGTAACAACAACAGTTTATAAAGGACATTGCATGAAAAATCATAAATACCAAGGTCCTCTCCCTTCTTGGAATAAGACACAGTGCCTCTGGGCTGTGGTTTCTTTGTATACAGAAAGTGCACATAAGAATCCCTTCTGCTCTAAATATCACAGTTGTAACAATCAAGTGAGATAACCCCATACATTATAGCCTCACAAACATGCAGTATTATTTACATAATGCCATTATATGATGTTCTTATTTATGAGTTTTCAGAGGTCTAAACACAAAAGCTCACACTCACAGCATAAATAAAAAACAGTTTAAAGACAACTTCAGGCAGTAGTTGAATTGAATCAATAAGTTGATAATATTGTTGCCTTCATTTTGATAACTTTGAATTCTGTTTTATCCTCACAGAAAGCCTATAAGATAGGTGCAGAAGGTAGTATTTCACACACACACACACACACACACACACACACACACACACACACACATGCCATTCAGAGAAGATAAGTAACTGGTTTGCAGTCTTTCCCTGGCCAGTAGGGAAATGTGAGACTAGAATTCAGAATTTTCTAGCCACTCTCAGACAGTAAAGAATCTGCCTGCAACACAGGAGAACCAGGTTCGATCCCTAGGTCAGGAAGATCCCCTGGAGTGGAGCATGACAACCCAGTGCAGCATTCTTGCCTGGAAAATCCCTTGGACAGAGGAGCCTGTTGAGGACCCTACAGTCCATTCAGTTCAGTCGCTCAGTCGTGTCCGACTCTTTGTGACCCTGTAAACCACAGCATGCCAGGCTTCCTTATCCACCACCATCTCCAGGAGTCCACCCAAATCCATGTCCATTGAGCTGGTGATGCCATCCAACCATCTTATCTTCTGTCGTCCCCTTCTCCTCCTGCCCTCAATCTTCCCCAGCATCAAGGTTTTTTCCAATGAGCCAGCTCTTCGCATCAGGTGGCCAAAGTACTGGAGTTCAGGGTCGCAAAAAAACTGGACATGACTGAGCAACTGAGTATGCACAAATCACTCTTAAATCTCATGGCACTTTCGGTTGATTCCACTCCCCAGCACAAAATCACACCCAGTCAGGACAGCTACTCAAGCACAATTGGTATACAGTTTTCCAATGAAACTTTAGACCTCTTGAGGACGAGAACCAAGTCTTGTATTTATCACATATACCCTCCAAGCTGCTGGCAGAATGGGAAGCTGTCAGCCAACAGAAGGATGGGTCCCTTCATGGAACACAGATTGCCCTGGTTACTTAGAGCGGATCTGACTTCTCTTGGCCACACAGCTTCTGGGGTGATGGCATTTGTGAGGGGTGGCCTAGAAAGAGAACGTGTCAGAGAAGAGAATATAAAATTCTCAAATTTCATAGGTCTTTGTATTTCACAAATTTTGAGGGATTCTATAGGTTTAAAAATCTCAACTTGAAATGATCACATCGAGGACCATAACATGAACACCTTCTACGAAGACAGGATTGTCTCTCAACACTTCATCTCCTGGGTGAGCTGATATCACCTTCACGTTTCTGTTAATTGCATGAGAGTTTTTGAAATAGCCGGTTGACACATTCAATTTGATGATTTTCCCATCAATGAAAACTCATCTTCCCTTTGTTTCTCTTCTGACAAATCTTTGGGATTGGCCAGCTGGAGGACATGGAAAGTTAATGCATCTGTAAGTTGTGCAACTTGACACATGAGGCATCCTTCCACTGCCTCAGACTTCCCCTCCACACTCCTGAGCCTGGCAGGCTGTTATTCCTACTGGCATTTAAGTCACACATACAGCATCTTATCTTGTCTCAGCCCACACCTTTTCCCAGTGTAATGCCCAATCCACAGAACTCCTCACTCTCCACGGGAAAACTGTGAAGGTATAGGCATGTGTGTACACTCCTCAGACAAAGAATTGGAGAGTAAACATTCATTCATCTCACTCCCTCTTTCCAGCTGTGACTCTCTTTTGTTCCTGGCTAACTTTACAGCTTTTTTTTTTTTTTTTTTGACCAGGTAGTTTGTAGAATCTTAGTTCCCCAAACAGGGATCAAACGCAGGTCCCCTGCCATGTAAAGGGGGAGTCCTAACCACTGGACTATCAGAGAATTCCCTAAGTGTTCCTTTAATGTTCTTTCGTTCTTCCTTTTTGACTGTACTGGGTCTTCAATGCTGTGCACGGGCTTTCTTTGGTTGCGATTAGTGTGTACAACCTAACCTTGACTTAGTGGGTGTGCAGGCTTTTCATTGTGGTGGCCTCTCTTGCTGTGGAGCACAGGCTCTAGGCACACGGGCTTCAGTAACTGCAGCACAGGGCCTCGGTAGTTGCGGTTCACAGTCCCTAAAGTGCAGGCTCAGAAGTCCTGGCACATGGGCTTAAGTTACCTGCAGGATGTGGAATCTTCCTGGATTAGGGATCGAACCCATAGCCTCTTTATTGGCGGTGGACTCCCATCCACTGTACCATCAGAGAAGTTCTACTTCATAGTTTTTAGTATAGGGATTTAGGAAGCTTGCCTGATGAAGTATTTTACGAGTCCAAG
>SJYA01002431.1:1139357-1261791 GCA_006410615.1 Neotragus moschatus | reverse complement strand
AGGCTTTCCTGATGAAATACTTTATGAGTCCAAGCAGAAATATTTTCCTATTATTTATTTATTATATTTATCATTAATAAATTAATATATTAATATATTTATATTATATAAATTTATTTTATATAAATATAAATTTATATTTATATAAATATAAATAATTATATTTATTATTATTTATTATTTATTTATTTCCCTTTCATGTAGCACAGTTTTAACCTCACAATTATTAGGTTCATGAAGTCCAAGCCATTGGTGAAAATAGACCTCTTCTTACTATTTGTGATTACTTGAACATACAGTCTCCCAACAAGGGAAGTGGACCCAGGGTCCTTAATGTTCAATTCTAGTGACCTTCATGTTTCTCATAGCATAAGACAAGTCCTGGAAGTCATTCCCGACCTTATTTCCAAATCTGAGCTGCTGGCGAGACCACTGTTTCACTCTCTTTTCCTCGCTTCCTTTCTTCTTACACTCTAGAAGAAGCAACTGACCTGCCCGAGACTAGCAAAGCACCTGCGGGTAGAAGGCTGCAGCGGTTTCCTGGTGGATGGAGGTTCCCAAAGACTGGGAGCCTATTAAGCAGCCTTGGGTGATAGGAGCCGGCAGCCTGCAGGTGAGACCCTGGCTTCCCGAAATGTAACACTGCAACTGCTCAGCTCTGCCTCTTGGGGCAGGTCCTAAGCGTCAATAACTCACATCTGGATCTCTAAAGTTTTTGGTTACCTCTTCTGCCAAGAAGGCCACAGGAAATTTGAAATGCTTATTAGCATTAGTGATGAGTTCCTGAAGACCCCAATCAACTTACATTTGGGTTCATTGCCAACTTAAAATCGCTCATTATTATTACTTTTTGGTGAGGAATATAATTAAAGATATCACCTAAGCTGATCAGATGGGTGAGTAAAACAACAAAACTCTTTATGAGGAGTCAGCCAGGCAATCAATTATAACTGATTCCCCCTCATAAGGAGAGGAATCAGAGATGCTTTCTGTACAAAAAAATCCACAGTTTACACTCAACACTAGCATTTAGCATGTTGGTGTTTATACATGTGCACACACACATGTATGTATGTGTGTGTGTGAGGGAATGGGCGTGTGTATTTTAAACTAAATAAGATTCTAACAGAATCAAGAAAGCGTACATTGGATCAGACACTATAGAGATCCCTAAACCACATGTACAACCTAACCTGGACTTAGACAGAACTCAGATCTTTCCCATTCAATTACCCTGGGGATGTACCCTTTCTTATCAGAGGTAGATCACACAGAGTGCTAAGCCTTAAAACCTTTAGACTAGACTCCTGTGATGGGCTTCACAAATGAAAGTAGCTGAAAACACCAATTCATGCCAAATGAAGCCACAATCCTATTTGTAGGTAAGCATCAGAGCCCATCCTCCACCCATGCTGCACAGGCGTGTATACTCCAGCCATCTTCTTAGGTGCCCTGAATGAGGAAAAAACTTCATAACCGTGGCTCTCACCACTACACACGTCTTGTATATGAATCTCATCATCCAGAATGCTTGTTTAAAAATGCTAATTAAGACTCACCTTGAGATATTCTGAGCCAATCAATCCATCCAGTGCAGGCCCAGGAATCTGCATGCATTTGAAAGCACTGCAAGTGCTTTGAAAACTATGCCTGCAGGCTTCACTTGTTATTGTTCAGTTATTAAGTCGAGTCCGACTCTGTCACCCCATGGACAGCAGCATGCCAGGCTTCCCCATCCTTCACTATCTCCCGGAGTTTGCTTAAACTCAAGTCTGTTGAGTTGATGATGTTATCCAACCATGTCATCCTCTACCACTCTCGTCTCCTTTTGCCCTCAGTCTTTCCCAGCATCAGGATCTTTTCCAATGAGCTGGCTCTTCATGTCAGATGACCAAAGTTTTAGAGCTTCAGCTTCAGCGTCAGTCCTTCCAATGAATATTCAGGGTTGATTTCCTTTAGGATTGACTGGTTTGATTTCCTTGCTGTCCAAGGGACTCTCAAGAGTCTTCTCCAGCACCACAGTTCAAAAGCATCAGGTCTTCAGCACTCAGCCTTTTGGTCTAACTCTCACATCCATATACGACTACTAGAAAAATCATAGCTTTGACTATATGGACCTTTGTCAGCAAAGTGATGTCTTTGCTTTTTAATACGCTAGAGGAGGAAATGGCTACCCACTCCAGTACTGTTGCCCCGAGAAGCCCATCAACAGTAATGAAAAGGCAGGCTTCAAAGTCGGGACAAATTCCAATGCCTGCAGGGCAATTAACTAAAGAGTGAAGGAAACCCACTGTGCTGTGACAATTGGGGGAAATATGCTTGGTCTACAAAGGGAGGCCCTTACTTGATTCCAGTAGATTATTGTCCTGAAAGACTACAGGTCTGATGCTGCCTTGTAAGAATTTTTGAAAGAGAAGTCAGAATTACAGTCTTCCCACCTTCTAATTTTAAATATTGGCTTGTTTTTTTTTTCAGTCCTAGGTAAGACAAAAAATACATTTGTTGCCTGCTAGCTTGTGATCTACTTTATATTCTGCAGATGCTGCTCATCTTGATGTTGCCTTTCTAGTCTATTTACTTTCACTGCACTGAGATAAGGCTACTGGATCCCTAGTAAGAGGCTCAAGAAACAGATATTAAAAAAAAAAAAAAAAAGACCACTTAGCATTGTCCATAGACCCTTGCCTCTGCTCCTGAGTTGTCTAACCCATGGCACACTGGTCTACAAGCTTGAGTTCTGACCTATCTTTTCAGATCAGCATTTGCTGAGATAGACACGTTTGTGACATAACTGATGAATTCTTTATGGACTAAAAATACTTTATCATTTGCATGTTTAATTATGCAGAGGAAATACAGAAAGCTGGAATAGAGGGCAAGGGAGAAAAGCCACTCGTGGTTCTGGACAAAGAGGTACCTCCTTGGGACACACTTCCCTTCCTATGGAAGGAAGGAGGGCGTGAAAGGAAAGAGAGGAGATAGATAGAGGGAGGGGATGGATCCAGGGGCTCAGGAAGGGGAGAAGATTCTAGTTTCTAAGAGAAGAGAGGCTCCCAAGGAAGAAAGGAGATAAATTTGCTCAAATCTTTCTTTCTGAGATAACCTCTCCTTCTCTTTCCATCTTTCCATTTTGAATAGGAAGTCGAAGAATTCAAATTCCACCTCCTTGAAGCCTTTCCTTATACTACAGCCCCTGTTCATTTTTTCCTTTCAGCTCCTCAATAATCCTTGTCCTCTGGCATGTATATATTTTGTACGTCACATACTCATGGTGGGTAAATTGTTAGCAAATATTTATAATGGACAGACTTTTCAGGTGTCCCACAATCCCTGTCTCTGGGCTTCACACCTTTGTGAGTAAGTCACACTCAAAGAAGTGAGTGTGGGCAGGGCCCATGACTTGCTGATATCCACAGAAGCGTGGCAAAGGTTACAAAATAGATATGATTATAGATATGTGGTTATGTAAGAATGCAGGGTCCATCTTGCTAGTCCATCTCTCTCCTTTCTGGCACTGAAAAAGAAAGCCACCATGAATCCTACAGCTTCCAAGAACTGAATGCTGCCAACAACGCCAAAAGCAGGAAGCGGTGCTTCCCTAGAAGAGGAGCCTCTAGGTGAGAACACAGGCTGGCTGACATCTTGGCTGCAGCAGGATGAGACCCTGAGCAGGGGATTCTGCTAAGCTGTTGTCACACTCCAGACCCATGAAAACTGATACAATAAGCATGTGTTGTTTGAAGCTGCTGAGTCTGTGTTAACTTGCTCTTCAGCAAGAAAACAGATACCCACTGATGATGGCCTTGACCATGTGACTTGATCTGGCCAGCAGGATGTTAGTCGATGTGACACAAAGAGGGATTTGCAATGTGATTACATAGTGGGTCTCCCCCTGGTGACCACAAAAGATAACACATAAATTTCCTAAACCTTCCTCTCTTCCACATACACACGTATCCCCCACCACCATCACCACCACACCACCCTTTGACAATGCGAAGGGGTTGTACACACTAACCAAACATCAAGTGGCCTAGAAGGGCACACAGAACTATGCCTTGCCGACATTCGCAACCTAATAAACAGTGCCTGTTGCAAAGCCTGTTTGATAAAAGAGGAAGAGAGAGGAAACTTACTTATGAATGAGTTTCACCGCTACCATTTATACAGTTAGTCACTCCAAAGTTTTGGTCTTTAAGAAAAACTGCCCTAAGTAAATATAATTGCACAAGAGGTCAGTGAAAGATGGTAACTGCCAGATCTTAACGCATGCAACCAACAGAGCATGCTTTCCTCTTGACACCAGTTACAGCCAAAGACACCCCATGGAAGTCTACCTAATGGCTTAGGATGACTCCTCTTGTCAAACTCCCCATCACGTCACCAAAACACTCCACTCTGACTCCGTGCTCTCTGTAATCAGCCCTCATAAGGTCAAAGCAGCATTGTGGGGGTTTTCCCAGAATGTAGTGAGAACAGACCCCTCAATTGGGTTGTTTGGTAAAACTAAACTCATTCTAGTTTTCTCTTTCTGGCAGAGACTGGTAATCAGCCAGGATGTGGGTCACACGCAACCCACAAGGAGATATTCCTGGTTAAAATGGGTCTTACTTAGTTTGCCAAGGACTCGGAACATAACAGGTGGTGCAGGAGTAAAGAATCCACCTGCCAATGCAGGAGATGTGGGTTTGATCCCTGAGCTGGGAAGATCCCTGGAGAAGGGAACGGCAACCCACTCCAGTATTTATGCCTAGGAAATCTCATGCACAGAGGAGCCTGGCAGGCTCCAGTCCATAGGGTCACAAAGAGATGGACACGACTGAGCAACCGAGCATGCATGCACTACGCAACAGATTTCCTTCAAATCCCCGATTCACAAAAGAATAGGTACATAGTAAAAATTTTGGTTAACCATCTCAGCTCATACCTTCCGCCTCTTCATTTTTGTTATATGCTTCTCAGCTCTACCAATTTACTTTTTTGGCCTAAGTACAAAATTCTATTCTAAATGCTAGTGAATTTCACACCTGTACTTGGCATCCAGTTACTAGGGATGCGAGAGGATATTATTCTTTTTCTCAATTAAAAAAATGCAAAAGCCGATTTCCACATTATATCTGAGATGGTGGAAACAATACAGCTTCACACTGAAAGCATTTTCCTGGTGCATATCTATCACCTTCCCACAGGTATTCCATGGGCACACCAGACGGGAACACTGCCAACTTTTCTGCTGAAGGTACTCTTTCTCCTCCACCTGCCGGGATTTCAAAGACCTATACTCTCCATATCCTAGGATTCCGCAGTTAAGATGCTGAACCCTCACTGTGGTCTGCATCACAGCACATTTAGAAAGGAGAGAGTAAATTAAAGCTTCCAGGACTCCATTCATTTACACTCAGATCCTGTTCTGCTGACGTCTGTCTTCTCCAAGACTTGGTGATATCTTCAGGTAACAACTCAGTCTTCAGGTGAGGTTCCTGGGTTTTAGTCGACTTATTTAAGGGAAGTGTATCTTTTTATTGATTTCCTCAGTATTTACACAGATGGAAAGACTAAAGATCCAGAACCTTATGGGAACAACCCAGCCTGCAAGATTACTTGTTATTTTTGGAAACATTTTCATTGGAGAAAAATTAAAGCCTCTTTCCCTCCCTTGTTCCATTAATTCTTCTAACATCCTAGGAAAGGAAAACCTTTTAGTCCCTTTATTCATACCAGTGGCAAGTCTAAAATTCAACTATTTCTAGGATGTCACTTAAATCAGACACCAGGACTGGAGCAGACCAATGGTGACACTGGGAAAAACATATGCAGGGCAGACCTGTCACAGAACTATGGAAACAGGCAGCCAGTGATGACCACAAGCGTCTCAGATCATTAAGCAATGTCTGACTGTGATGTCACGCGTGGATGTACAGAGTTGTAATTCTTTCCAAACAGACAGATTGTCAGCATGATAAAGTGGATATAAACAAGTTCTTGAACAGGGATGGCTAAAGTGTTGGGGGGTGGGGATGTTACTGAACTAACAAGGGATGCTGGCTCAGGGACCAGGAACCAATGCTGTTCAGAGGCTGCAGGTAAACAGCACTATTCTCACTCAGATATTTTTCCATACTGATTAGCAATTCCATCAAATATTCCTGATCTTGTAATCGCCAGACAAGTAGTTATAATCTACAGATGTCAGATCTGAGTTCTTAATTGCTGTAAATTAGTGAGCAAACACAGGTTTCTCATTAAACCCATTACACCCCGTATGGTAAAATGGAGCACGTGTCAGGCGTTCTCCTTCCTGGCATCCTTTGTGAAATCCTAGGGGCAGACAGAGCAGCAGAGAGAGATGGGAGGGTACTGTGGCAGGTTCCTGTCCCTGGAGCTATGTTTATTCTAGGGGGAAAAAAAACCCTCTAAATGGCAACGAATGTGATGCCTATATTTTAACAATGAGCTACGTTGCATCACATCTTTACTTCTTTAAGGCAAAGTGGTATCACCCCTCCGAAAACTACTTCTCTCAGAGCAGTGGTCCCCACCCCAACCTTTTCGGCACCAGGGATCAGTTTTATGAAGACAATTCCTCCACAGACCTGGATAGGATATGGTTTTGGGAGATTCAAGCACCTTACATTTATTGGGTACCTCCTTTCTTTCTTTTTAAAACTTATTTTCAGTTGGAGGGTAATTGCTTTACAATATTGCGTTGGCTTCTGCCATACAACAACATGAGTCAACCATAAGGAATCATGCATCCTCTCCCTCTTGAACTCCCCCCCATTCCATCCCACCCCTCTAGGTTGTCACAAAGCAGCGGGCTCAGCTCCCAGTGTTATATAGAAACTTCCCATTAGTATCTATTTTACATATGGTAATGGACATGTTTATTTCTATTACTACTACATCAGCTGCACCTCAGATCATCAGGCATTAGATTCCAGAGGTTGGGGACACTGTCTTACAGGAACCTGGAGACACTTCCTCCCAAGGCCCTGTCTCCTGTCCCCTGTGTAGGCGAAGCAGCATAAATTGCTAAATTAAAAGGACAGGAAGGAACAGGCTAAAATGCTATGACAAAGCCAACTCTGAACTTCAGCTTAGCGACACGCCTTAGCGCAACCTGGCTGAGAAAACTGGCTTTCTGCTATGGCTTTACCTCTCAGGCTGGAAGATTTATGAGGAATGGGGGAAAGGGTGGGAGGGTTAAACCAAGAAATGTATCAATTACCAAACTACAAATAAAAATAGCTTCTCTGCACAAGCTTCATTAAGTTTTATCAGCAAGTATCTTGGGGTTTTACACTCAAACCACAGGTCATAAATTCACAGTAAATTCTCCATATGTTCACCAAACACCTGAATTCAATTTCTCTTCTGGTTGTGAAGTAGGAATGTGGTGCTCAAATTAATTATGCATGCAAAGTTAGTTTCTAACAAGGGCAGTTTTTTTTTTTGTGATGCTGAAAGGTATTTATAACATCTGAAATTTGAGGATAGATCTTTCTTCAGTCTTTGTATTTTCATACTGGCATAAATTCTCTCTTCCAAGTTTGCACAGTGAAAAAAGAAAGCTGGTGAGTACCTTGCTATAATATAATGTTCGCATTTTTCTGTAGATAATCCCAGGTATTTATGAGATGTAACAAACAGTCTTAACGTTTACTCTAAGGATTTTAGACAAATATTTCTATGAGTAGGTACAAATCACCTTGAATTACAGGGAAAGTCTACAGTGAGACTAAATGGCTATATTTATATATGTCTATGTGTACATGTGAAATTAGCTACCTGGGAAATATCGTGTCATTTTAGGTTTATTGTCACAGTTTTACTCATCATCTGTAATATGAAAAGAATTATGAGAAACTTATGCAAATCCCAAAGGCACTTACTTTCCTCAGCTGATAAAATTCATTTTCAGATTCTGACAGCTATGATTTGTTGTCCATTTCACACCAATTTCAGTGTAATAAATCATAACAAATTAAAAACATACAGCTCTGTTCTCTAGGTTGAAAAGGTGGTCACCAAAGCTGTTAATACTGCATCTGCTTCTGATGTGATGCGTCAGAGGGAGGGTCACCTCTCTCCATCAGAAAGACCTGGGACTAAGGCTCTAGCCCAAGTCCCTCTGTGGTCATTCGGTAAAAGGGCTATCATTTTATCAGCAGCAGAATCTCAGGAATGTACCCCTAGCCCCCTTTTATTACTATCATCATTCTTCCTTATTAGCCTGTCACTGGGTTCAGGCAGGAGTNTGATGTGATGCGTCAGAGGGAGGGTCACCTCTCTCCATCAGAAAGACCTGGGACTAAGGCTCTAGCCCAAGTCCCTCTGTGGTCATTCGGTAAAAGGGCTATCATTTTATCAGCAGCAGAATCTCAGGAATGTACCCCTAGCCCCCTTTTATTACTATCATCATTCTTCCTTATTAGCCTGTCACTGGGTTCAGGCAGGAGTGAGAAAAATTTAGCTTTACTTTTTTCAAGGGGAATGCCTCCAGTTGCAAAGAATACACACATGCATAAACATACATAATTTCAGGACCCAACAATAAATACACGAAAAAAGACATTCCATCGTGAGCCTGAGATGGCTCCTCCTGACTAGTAAATTTCACAGAAATAATCCAAGTTGGTTGCTACCCAAAAGGGTTGCTCAGTCTTCCAGTCACACCTCCAGTGAGGCAAATGGTAAAACTCCATCTCAAAAGTAATATTGTTTAACAAGCTTTAAAAAATCATCAATGTAAAATTATCAAAGAGAGCATATTCTAATAAATCTTGCTAAACAGTCTTTGAATATTGTGAGGGTGAATGTTAGAATCTAAAAACCCCACGATGGTAGAGAAATTCATACTGAACCTACATAAGCCCCTGTGGGAGAAGTGCTGAGCTGTAGACGGAAGCAGAGTCCTGCAGGCATGAGTCTTCCTAGCAGGCAACTCTGTGTGGCTTTTCACGAATAAATGATGGGAGAGAAAATGTTTTCCAGGTATACCTTTGAATTTAAATGCACTCTTGAAACGAAAATGTTACTGCCTATAAGAAACCACATATGTCATTTTTCTTTGCATAATGCAAGAACCAGTTATAATTTGGGGTTAATGCCCAAAGTGCATTTACTTTTCATAAATCGTGTGATTTTCTTGAACTGTCTATTAAATGGCAAGGACATGTAAGGTTATTCTAATGGGTTACAGAGTTGAGCAAAGTTTATGGATTATACTATTCATTCAATAAAACCACTGAGAATACAAAGGTTAGTGAGTTGTGACCTACAGTTAAAGTCTATGCTTCAAACTAAAATATACATTTGAGTGTCTGAATAAAGAGCGAATGGATTTTTAATATTACAGGTGAAAACCTTGAAGAACTAAAAGCAGAGTGAAAATCAGGAATACACTATGGAAATTTGAAATAAAAAAAGCAATGGAAATTAAATTACAAAACCTGATGGGTTTTGATGACAAAATAAAACGATTATCATGTTCTTTTTCACATTACAGAGGTTCTATCATACAAGCATAGAAACTAATTATAGAACCATTATTTTAATTCTTTAATCATGAAATGATTACACAGAATTTAAGACTAACATTGTCTTTGTTTTTGCATTCTCCGTCTTTAACGACAGCATAAATGCAAAATACTATACAAAACTAAGATTTTTTAAGATAAAAATTCTAATGCAATACAGTGCTTAATGCTCATAATTCTAAATAATGGTTAAATTCTATATGGCTTTTCTGAAATGACTTAAAGTGGAAAATAATGTAACAAGATACAATGCCTGTAGGCTTCTAACTCTAGAAGGTTTTGATACCTAAAATAAAAGTAGAAACATAAATTTATTCATTTTCTAAAAAACAGAACACTGGATGGGCCCAGATAGAGAGTCTTCATCTATTATTTCCAAAACATTTTAAAGAACATTAGAATTTTTTTTTGACTGGTAATTTTTTTTAACTTCTACTTGTGCTCTGAGTTAAATTCATAATTATTAGTTAACAATTTACTCTTCTATTCATGATTTGACCATGACCTAATTTACAAATTATTTATCTGGAGATAATGAGACAAAAATGTCAATCAATTGAACTTCTCATTCCATGCTTAGTTGAATTATTATGAGAAAGCACAAAATGTGTGACCATATTGATTTGGAATTAATGGTGGGCATCATTAATGACACTTTTATGTTTTATGCTTATATTTTTATTTGTGTTATACATATGTATTACAGGTATATATACACATATATATATAAACTTGGAGACTCTGTTTTTAAAACATTGCCCTTGTAATCTGCAAGACTCCAAATATAAGTAAATCCTACTTTAATGATTTACTCAAATCCTCAAACTTTCTCCCCTAAACCCATGTTCTGACATTAACATTCAAAACAGTTTTCCTTTCTTTGACATGTGATGAAATTCACAGCTGGGCTTTATGTTTACTATACAGATTTACTCCCACTGGTGGTTAAGATTTATCATCTTTAATCCTCTACTTCAGTATTTTCTGGGATCCACTCTTAACTGTCCTGCCCAAGAGTAACCAGCTCCCATTTGGATCTCTTAAAAGCATTCTACTGGTACTCATGACAAAGAATGTGTCATGAGTTTCCCATTGTGCAATCGTGCCCCAGATACAGAGCACACTTTTAGAATGCAGCTCCAGACTCCACAGACGTCACCACGAAGCTGATATCATTGTCCAGGTAAGAGCATAGTTTTATGGCTACTACATGTGAATTAATACAAGCAAATCAAATGTGGAATGTTGTTTAGTCACTAAGTAGTGTCTCATTTGCGATCCCATGGACTGTAGCCCACCAGGCTCCTCTGTCCATGAGATTTCCTGGGCAAGAATAGTGGAGTGGGTTGCCATTTCCTTTTCCAGGGGATCTTCCCAATCCTAGGATCGAACCCTGCATTGGTAGGTGGGCTCTTTATCACTGAGTCAACCAGGGAAGCACCCCCAAAAACCTATCATGAGATCCCAAATAATCATTGTCTTAGAAGAACCAGTCCATACTCTGATTAATTAAAAGTTTATCAAAATCTTTTTTTGTATGTTTCAATCCTTATGTTCAAAAATCCTTACAGAAAGCACTAAAGTCTCTATCATCTTTGAAAGAAGGAAAAATGAGTATCATTTAACTTTTTTAAAAGTTTTAAGATTCTCGTGGCCTTTAGTTCTGATTACTGACTACTCTGAGTAGAAAACAGGGAAGAAATTGAGCTGAATCGTACTCTATTGACTATAGGTATTACCCCCAGAGCTCTTTCGCCTTTCTAACTTCTTTCTTATTTTTTAAACATATTCCCCATAATGGCACTTCTCATGCATCTACTTCTTTCTCCTAAAAAGGGCAATGTGCATGCTCACTGGCTAATTGTGGATCTGCTTAATTGACTTCTAGTTAATGGAAACACCATTGTATCATTTGCTTAAATATTTATATGCTTTAGAATTATACTGTAGCTGAATGAGAAAAGAATATTTCTTTTGTTGCCATAGTATTCATAGAAGAGCTTCTTTTCTTTCATTTGACTTTTTCTTTCTCAATTTCAGGGATTTTTCAAATTACAAAAAAAAAAAATCAATAATATTGAATTCCAGACAAATCATTTAAAATGTGGAAAAGAACGTTTTGACCTGTATCAGTTCAGTTCAGTTCAGTTGCTCAGTCATGCCCAACTCTTTGTGACCCCATGGACTGCAGCACGCCAGGCCTCCCTGNTAAACTTCATCTTAATAACTATTTTGAAGAACTGCTTCCATTAATTTTTAGAAATCTCATGGTCAATTCTCCTACAAGAATAAATTTTGTTTCACTAATGACAGTGCATGCTGCTGCTGCTGCCGCTAAGTCACTTCAGTCGAGTCCGACTCTGTGCGACCCCATAGACGGCAGCCCACCAGGCTCCCCCATCCCTGGGATTCTCCAGGCAAGAACACTGGAGTGGGTTGCCATTTCCTTCTCCAATGCGTGAAAGTGAAAAGTGAAAGTGCAGTCGCTCAGTCGTGTCCAACTCTTAGCGACCCCATGGACTGCAGCCCACCAGGCTTCTCCGTGCATGGGATTTTCCAGGCAAGAGTACTGGAGTGGTACATAGAGGTCCACAATGACCACTCTATTGAGTATGGACTATTAATCCTAGACTTTCTTTCCCTAGTTTGAGTAGTTATTTATTCTGACTCTTCTAATAGAAACAACATTTGGCTAACAATAAGTGTATGCAAATAATGTGAGATGATGTCTAAGAAAGCATGTTACCCAGGCACTTGATAAACACTGAAAACAATGACTTCTGAGAGAGGCTTGGAGTAGGTTATACATCTGGTCCTGCAGCTCAGGAAAGAAGTGATTTCAAAGGGAATATCAGCTGCCATCAACACATGCCATGCATATTTAAGCCATGAGAGTGGATCGGATACAGAAAAGAACATGTTGAAAGAGAAGAGGGATGAATATATATGATAAATCCAACAAACAGTGTTAGGAAAGGAGTGGGTTTACTTTTTGCAGCAATAGAGAAGCAAAAAGGAAGGCTGCATTGTGCTTATGAAGGGGGGTAATCTCATGATATAAAAATGCGCCCAGTTTGAGCAGCACCTTAAGTAACCTGGCAGGCTCTGCTGCTAAAGGCTCATTGCAGGGAATCCCCACAGGTGCAAACACTAGCCTCTCTGCTCCCTTCAGGCTGGGCCTCGGGCTTGTGATACCTGGACTGCTGGCAGGTGGCATCTGCTGCTGTGCTGGTGACAAAGCAGAGTGCCCTCAGGGGTTGTCAATCTAGTTCTTTTCATGAAAGCTAAGGTTTCACTAATTGAAAGAAATTTTAGAGTAACTTAAAATTTTGTTTGAGTGAACTAAACATGACAGCTCTGATATACTGTTGTCTTGAGTATCCAAGGTCCAAGTCTCTAATCTTCTCATTTCCTTGATGTTAGGTGAATATCTGTTATCAAGTATGCTCCACCAAGTGTTTGGTTAATGCTTCTCAAGAAGAGAGTACAAGAAAGAGTCTAGCTTGTGCCCTCTCCTGATCAAGGCCACCATTCACTATATTCTTAGTATTTCTTTACAGATGAGTTACTCAGTTTGTGTAACTTCTAAGTCCCAATGGATATTATTATGAAGGAGACGAAAAAAAAAAGTTGATTGGACAACTTCAATTAATTTAAGCACTTTAAAAAAAAAAAAAAAGACCCTCCCCAAACTTAATAAGCTTTATTTTTTGTCCTTTTAATCTTGTAACTAAGATCTCAGGATTTTAGAAGCAATTAAAATATCATTTTAAAGATTTTTTTTTTAATCAATAGTATAAGTCTAGTTAATGAACAAAAGGAGCACAAAAGGACAATGAGGTTTTGAATTTTTTAAGACAAAAGCCAGGATTTATCAGTAACAATGACCATAATCTGTGTTTGGAAGATCAAGCTGTTTAGCATTACAGAAATCTTTTATTTGCTAACATTTTAAGTAAAACTCTCATTCAAAACATGGGTGTATATGGACCATAGCCCCCTAGGCTCCTCTGTCCATGTAATTTTTCAGGCAAAAATACTGGAGTGGGTTGCCATTTCCTCTTCCAGGGGATCTTCCTGACCCAGGGATTAAACCTGCATCTCCTGAGTCTCTTGCATTGGCAGGTGGATTCTTTACCACTGAGCCACCCGGGAAAACCAAACTTTCCAACTAAAGCTTAAGTCTGGCATATGCATTTGTTACCCCGTTTGTATCCACTTGTGGGGGGCGTGCTCTGAGACTTTAGTCAAATTCAATCCATGAATAACCTCCAACCCTAGTCATATCACATCTTGCCAAGTTGTAACTGATGGTATAAAGCGGTGAAAAGCTTACATTTTAAAAAAGGCAGGCATTCTCAACTTTTTGCCACAGTGTGTTCCTAAAAACCACATCGTAAAGTGAATCACATTTTCCCATAGGAGCAATCTTGTAATTGGAGGTTATGTTTCTGACCAAGGAGTTGGCGCCAGACAAGGCCATGATACAGTAACAATGGCTTATATAAGCAAAGATATAATAATTCTAAATCTTTATACTTAGCTTAACAGTAAAAGTAGACTGCAAATACTGTAAAATGAGTTTAACTGTGATCTATGTATTATTTATACAAGAAAACACAAGATTCTAGAGAATATATATATATATATATATATAGCTATAGCTATCTATCTATAGTACTAAGAAATTTTTAGAAATTTGGCACCAAATGAATGTGCCAACTAAATATCGTAATAGTTGTTGTTGTTTTTTTTTAACCTAAAATGGCTTTACAGAGGATCAAGATCAGATTTTGTTCTGGAAGATGAAGAAATATATCTAGTTAAATCCTTTAATTTTACCCTGTAGACCCAACATGCTTTTTATGTGATTTTTCACAGGATCTTTCAGTTACTTTGAAAAAATTTCCCTGTAGCTAACAGAGACTTTCGAATAAAATAAAGTCATCAACTTCAGAACTCTTCCAAAATGCTAGAGCCAGGACAACACAGATTGTTCAATTAAGGGTTTGGGTGTGTGCTGATTTCCATTATGGCATTTAACATTTTATTCAAATGCCATAAAAAAAAAAAAAGCTTTAAAAAAAGGAATATTCAATCATTTCCCAGATAATTGGTAGAACTGGCATAGAACAACATCCAGGCTGTCCTTGGACTGTCTGGCTTTCCTGTCTTCTAGTTCAGACACTGGCTGGGAAGGTTAAGGCTAAGAAAAGGAAACCATAAGTGTTTCTTACACAGTGTGGAATGAACAGCCAACACTCAAATTTTATACTGCAGACTCTAGTTTACCATCACAGGACTGCTTTAAAAGAAGAACTGAGGAACACTCAAATCATAAGGTAGCTTTGAGATCCTTCTCTTTATCAAAGAAGAAATTGAGGCCCGGAGATAAAATGGCCTGCCAAGGTTATTAACAAACTAGGAGACGGAGGATTCAAGACGATGCAAATATGCAGATTCTTAGCCCAGGGCTATGCCAGGTTGGCCCATGTAGTAACATTCTGTTGTTGCTGTTGCCTTCCTGATGAATAGAAATTGGAGAAAAAGCTTTCTCATCTGTGCCAGACTCAAACAGGATTTCTCTCTCTCTCACACACACATGTATATATGATAAACTTTCAGATCATAATATAAATTTAAAGCAAGCGTATGTATGCGCAGTGCTCTCACCCTTTAGGCACTGAGACCTCCACACACCACCCACCATTGACTGTGGCAGAAGCAGCCTTCAGTGTGATCTGGAAACAATCTGTCAGATCCAGGGAAAAGGGGTGCTTTTTAGAGGTGAATGTAGCCTAGGGTTTGAAAGCAGAGAGCAGGGTTCTATCAGGGTTCCTCCATCTCTGATCAGTTGTGTAAATTGAATCAGATGACAAACTGTCTAAACCTCTTCTGTGAAGTGGGAATTTCCTTGCAGGTTCACTGTGGGGATTAAATAAAGAAAAATAGAAAGAACAGCCCAACCTTTGTAAACCGTCTTAACAGTTTCTCTCCTCTTCAGAAATCCATCCCAAAGAGGTTGGGATTAGCAAATACACACTGCTATATATAAATTAAACAACAAGGACCTACTGTACATCAGGGAACTCTACTCAATATTCTGTAATAATAAAATAATTTAAAAAATAATATTCTTTTCCAGTAAGGAAAAAGAATCTGAAAAAGAATATATATATATGTATATATATAGAAATATAACTGAATTGGTTTGCTGTACACATGAAACTAATATANTACATCAGGGAACTCTACTCAATATTCTGTAATAATAAAATAATTTAAAAAATAATATTCTTTTCCAGTAAGGAAAAAGAATCTGAAAAAGAATATATATATATGTATATATATAGAAATATAACTGAATTGGTTTGCTGTACACATGAAACTAATATATTGTAAATCAACTATATTTCAATTTAAGAAAAGCCACCGTAAAGAGCTGAATTCAAAAAAATAAACATAAAACTACTCCTTATTTATTCCACATGGGATCAACCAAGTAAAGCCTTTAATGTATATTATTCCTAAAAGAGCACCATATTTGAGGTATGACAACCCCAAAATAAGAACACCAGCCTCTGGCCATTTTAATGTGGATTCTCTAAAATCAGTCAAACTTATAGAAGCCCTTTGTTCAAGCTCTGTCTTTTATTAGTAGTTGGTTGAATTCAAAGTCTGGTAGAAAAGATGAATTAAATATTAATCAAAGTCCAGTGAATTTTAAGCATCCATCCCATTATCTTAAATGCAACTGCAGACAAACCACCAAAGCAAATCTCTTTCCTTCCCCCTAACCCTTCAACATAAATAAGCCTTTTAGTCTTTTCCCTGATGGTGTAACTCATACCAAATGATGACACTATTTACAGTATCTGCTTTAAAAGGGCATAGTTTCCATTCCTATTTCAATTAAAGCCATTGTGCAATTATGCTTTCAAGAAACAATTAACAGAGGAAAAAACCATTTCCCTGGCTCCAGCCTTTTTAGAGCTGGGTAGTGCGGGCCCTTTCTTACCACGAGTGGCATTGAACTAATTATTTAATGTTAAGGTTCACTTCCTCGGGTGTAAATTTTGGTTTTAGTTGACACTAAAAAGAAACATCAATTTATTAGGAGATAAAACTTGTTCTGCAGTAATGGAGCAGCTGCGTACATAAATTTATCGTAGTTTAATGTTCTCACACATAAAGCAATTAGAGTTTTCTGACAAACAGACTTGCCACTGACATGACAGAGTGTATGGAGGTGGGGATGGTGGCGGGACAGGACACAGACTATGAGGCTTCAGCGGGAAACTCTCCAAGGAAACATAAAATGACAATAATATGTGTTGTGCCCAATAATAATATGTGTTGGGCAAACACAAGTGAAGCTCTCTCTTCAGTGAGTGTGAATGAAAAGAAATACTGCAAATTTTACAGCTGTGGGTGAATCCTCTCAGCACCCACAGCTTTCCTGGCAATGGACCGACTTCAGAATGCCTGGAACTGAGCCCGCCTGGATTCTGAGCAAAGGACGACACAGACAGTCCCAGACAGGCATCACCTGATTTTCCCCATCGATAAGAAACGACCGCAGACAGAAGAGCAGCTGCAAAGATTTCCAATCGCTGAATGCCTGGGCCACGCTCACCGGGTAGGAAAACTAAGGCACATTTCCCCAGGAGTGTGCCTCTCCCTATACCGTCCCTGACTTTCACACACCACCCCTCCTTTTATATTGGANGATTTTCCCCATCGATAAGAAACGACCGCAGACAGAAGAGCAGCTGCAAAGATTTCCAATCGCTGAATGCCTGGGCCACGCTCACCGGGTAGGAAAACTAAGGCACATTTCCCCAGGAGTGTGCCTCTCCCTATACCGTCCCTGACTTTCACACACCACCCCTCCTTTTATATTGGAGTACAGTTGATGAATGATGTTATGATCATTTCAGATGTACAGCAGAGTGATTCAGTTATACATACACATGTAGCGATTCTTTTTCAAATTCTTTTCCCATTTAGGTTGTTATATAATACTGAGCAGCATAATACACAGTAGGATCTTGTTGGTTATGTATTTTAAACATAGTAGTGTGTACATGTTGATCCCAAACTCCCTAACCATCCCCCTTCCTCACCCTCACCCCCTGGTAACCGTAAGTTCATTCCTTGTCTGTGCGTCTGTTTCTGTTTTGTAAATAAATTCATTTGTATAATATTTTAGATTCCACATATAAGCACTATCATACAATATTTCTCTTTCTCGGACTGACTTACTTCACTTGGTGTGACGCTATCTAGGTTCACTCATGTTGCAGTAAATGGCATTATTTCATTCTTTCTTTGGCTGAGAACTGCTCCTCTGTCAATGGACATAGGTGGTTTCTGTGTCTTGGCTATTGTAAACAGTGCTGCAGTGAACACCGGGGTGCAGGTATCCTTTCAGATCATGCTTTTCTCTGGATGCATGTCCAGAGAGGAGCGGGACTACGGGATCATATGGTAGCTCTGTTTTTAGCTTTTTAAGGAACCTCCATACTACTCCAGTTGGTACGGTGGCTGTACCAATTTACATTCCCACCAACAGTGTAGGAGGGGCCTCCTTTTTAATACAAGAGAGAGAAGTGGCAGGAACATGTGTTTTATTTCTTCGCACCCCCGTCCCTCCCCCAAACACCATGCCTACAGGGTCGTAGCTGCCTCATTGCTTTTGGTGGAGAGCGTTTTCCCCAGTTCCTAGGGGAAGATTAGCTGAGACATAAAACTGCTATAACATATCTCTGTAATTTGTAATCCATGGCAGTAATCACCATTGTAATTTACTAATCATCTATCAGATGCCAGGTATCCTGCCAATTGTGGAGAAAACCAAAGAGTGAAAAATGGTGGCAAAGAATCTGCCTGCCAATGCAGGAGACACAGGTTCAATCCGTGCATCAGGAAGATCCCCTGGAGCAGAAAATGACGACTTGCTCCAGTATTCGTGCCTGGAAATTTCCACAGGCAGAGGAGCCTGCCGGGCTACATTCCATGGGACTTCGAAGAGTTGTATATGACTGAGTGACTAAGCACAGCGCAGCATACTCAACAGTCAAGTAACATAACAGAAAATGAGGTCTGAAGTCAGAAAATAAATGTATACTTTTTATGATGATAAGAAGAGAAGGCAACCAACTCTTCAGGGAAGGCAGACCCAGCCAGGTGCATTTTCATGGGCTCCCTGGATTTGGGATGGGCTTGGAGTAAGGATGGGCTTGGAGTAAGCAGAGAGATGGACCACTGGTGATACAGGATTGAAAAGCAAATGGCTCAGGAGTGCCTGACTGGATGCTGAAAGTTCCTATGGAGAGGCTGCTGAGACACCGACCACACAGGACAGGCAGCTCGGTTCTCTTCCAAAACTCTTCTAGAATAACAACAGAGGAATACAAAGTCTTAACACCAAAAGGATAAAAAGACCGACAATAGAGGAGAGTGAAAGTGGAAGTCGCTCAGCCATGTCCAACTCTTTGTGATCCCATGGAGTGTAGCCCACCAGGCTTCCCTGTCCATGGAATTCTCCCCGCCAGAACACTGGAGTGGGCAGCTGTTCCCTTCTGCAGAGGATCTTCTCCCACACTGCAGGCAAATTCTTTGTCTGCACCACCAGGGAAGCCCGACAACAGAGGAGACTGAAATAAATAAATAAAAGATAAGATTTTAGAAGCTGGAAGGCTAAGGGATGGGACTTAGCACCTCTGAGAAGGTGAAAAGCTGAGCCTTCATGGAAGAAAAACCAAAAGGCGAAGTGTCAGCTCTGCGGGACCCCAGAGGGACTCGAGAATTGAAGCCCAGGCACCTCTGAAGATCAGCCAGGGAAGAAGATGACTCTTTGGATGTTTTTGATTGACACAGTTTTCCCCTTTCTCCATCCTCAGAAACCACAAGCACTTTAAAGATATGTGTATGAGCACGCTTCCCTGGTGGCTCAGACGGTAAAGCGTCTGCCTGCAGTGCGGGAGACCCAGGTTTGATCCCTGGGTCGGGAAGATCTTCTGGAGAAGGAAATGGCAACTCACTCCAGTATTCTTGCCTGGAAAATCTCACGGATGGAGCCTAGAAGGCTACAGTCCATGGGGTCGCGAAGAGTCGGACACGACTGAGCAACTTCACACATGTGTGTAACTGGTATGTATACAAACGTGTATTTATATTAATATTTTCGGTTCCCATGGCAGCAGTGGTGGTGCCGGTGAAAGGAACCTCAGTGGAGAAGTATGGCCACTGGTGGACAGCCAGGTCTTCTGGGAATGGGGCATCTGTGTGGGGACCATCCGCATGGGCCATCTTGCTCAGGGGTAGGAAGTGGAAGCAACACCACCCATGTACAACTCGATGCTCTGCCCAAGCAGGGCGACACTCAGCTGCTCAGCACAGTGCAAAGGTCACCCCTGGGACCCTGGGACCCAGGAAGCTGCCTCCCTCTGATGATGGTCCTTGAGCAAGAAGAGGGGAAGGAGACACAAGCCACATGGTACGCAGGCAGGGGGTCAGTATTACACTGCACAGTTCAACTTTCTATTTTTATAGAGCAGCTACAAGTCCTAGATTTTATTGGAAAGCCACAATTTCAAATACTGTGCCATGAACAGTGTGCTCAGGGTCAAACTGGACACCCTGATTTTTCAGTTGGTCCTAGCTGGTCAGCCTGGCGTAAGGAAAGTGCTCCCTCAAGAGAACTCAGGAGGGACAGGTAAGTTGCAGTCAAGGTTCTGCATGAGGAGGTCTTGCTTCCTCAAAGCCAGGAGTTGAGCATAGCTGCTGAGTTCCACTTCTGGAGGGAGCAGCGCCCCCCAGAGCTGCAGGGGTTGAGCTCAGCTACTCCAAGTCTCCAGGCTGCCGGGGGATGCTCTTCTCATTAGACCAAACCACCGCCCAGGCACTCATGAAACTTCTCGTCTCTTTGGTTTACATGAATGGGAAGAACAGCTTTGGCACATTTAATCTTCTTACTATAAATACCTCGGTGAAGAAAAACTGCGACAATGAAGGCTCATCCACTCAATTTATTCTTGTTAGCATTCTTTCAGTGGAAAAAAGGAGGAGGGAAAAAACCCAGCCCTTGAGTATGAATGCAACATGAAAAAACCCTCTGCTGAATCACAAGTGTGATTATGATATGAAAAGACTCAAGCTGAATTTAAAAATCTCATTTTATAGCTACTTATAAATCCTTGGAATGGCTGTGCATGGAACCCAGTGAACTTCACACTCTAGTGAAGGGCGGATATTCTCAAACTCAGGATGACGAAGGAGACATGGGGCAAGGAGATCCTACTTGGACCAGGGAAGGCCCAGGGATGATGATAACACCCTTCCACGCCTCCAGCCCCCATACCCAGCTGTCTTAGTGTTTTGGCTCTCCCTGGAAACAAGCAGCAAGCTTTCTGAGTGGAGGGACCTTGCCATTTTCATGTTTGTTCCCATAGCCCTGATCCCTATGCCAGGGAAATGCATACTCCCTGAATTTGCTGAATGAATGAGAACCTGTGATCTATGCTTTCCGGGGATATGCTCCCTTCTCTCCCATTTTCTTTGATAAGTAGTTATATTTCAAGTCTGTACCTCCCAATATAGAATATCATGAGTACATTACACAGTGTTTCCCCCCATAAAAACAAACCGAAAGCATTCTCTCTACTCAAATCTGCAAATTTCACAACAAAACTCTTTCCATCCTATATTTCCAAGATTTCCAAACTCGTGACTTATGTGTTTTGAGATGTCAGACCATTATGTGCTTCTTGGACAGGATCCCCTACTCCAACCACACACCCCCAGAATGAGGCACTCATTTCTCATGGTTGTGATATCCAGAAAAAGATGACATAAACTTTGACAAAGCAAGTCTAACACTATTACAGACATGGGCATTGGAAAATGAGAAAAAGAATCCTATCTATTGCATTAGCTACAATTCTAACTCAGGGCTATTCAGACTTTGACCACAACCCACAATAAAAAGCCCATTTTACATAGCAACTGGTATAATGTTTATATATAAACCTGTAACTGAAATAGAAATTATGAAACAAAATGTTTTCCACTCTATTCCCGCTCTTTCTCTTTAAAAACCCTTGATGCTAACCTACTAAAATGATTTTATCAACTGACAATGGGAAGTGACCCATGGCTTAAAATCTAAGAGTTTTCTATCTCTCATTTCATCTCGAGAGAAGTTCTGATATGATTCAAAGGACATAGGGTAATCTGAATAAAAATTTCCCAGTTTACAATCTACCCTATCAGCCAATGCCCCAAGCTAGAGTACAGCTGGCCAAAATCAGTTCTCTGTGCCATGTGTGTGCTCAGTTGCTCAGCTGTGTCTGACACTTTGCGACCCCATGGACTGTAGCCCACCAGGCTCCGTGCTCTGTCATTCATGAGTGTATCCACAGCAAAAGCAGCTGACACAACCATGCAGCTCTTTCCACATAGGAGGCCTGGCCTAGGCTTCTAATTTCCAAAGTTCTAGGAAGTGAGAACAATTATGCACATTCAATGGATGAGACGCCAAGGAAAGAAGTGGAAAAATTATGTAACTTGTCCAAGTTCAACAGCTATTTGACAGCAGAACAGGGATTAAAATGTAGGATGCACACTTTTAATCATTATACAAAAGTCCCTTTATATGAGGAGTGGGTTTGTTTTTGTTTTTGTTTTAACAGAGTATAGGCATCTTAACGTATTCACCCAGGAACTCGTATTTAAAATGAGATAGTAACTGAAGAGCAGCAAGGGCACAATAGTAGAAGTGAGAAATGGCAGATGACTCTGGAGGAAGTCTTATAAAAGCAGACTAAAATATTTCAACAATCTGAAGTGATTTAATATAGGAACCATCAGTTCTATCTTAGGAACCCAATAATTAAGGCAAATAGATAACCTAGAATCATTAAGTAAGGTTCAATTATCATTTGAATAACTGCTGGAGCAAGTTAGGGAGTCACCACATTTACTGAAGGAGAATTCCCATTCAGTACTGCAGATAATACAGGGAACAGTTTTAGCTTTGAAAAGCAGTAAGTTTTAGTTAATTCAAAGATTCACTATACATTTGAAACCCATGAACACACGAAATAGCTATGCAGAACTAACAGGACTTCGACAAACAAAATGGACTGGGGGACCTCCCTGGTGGTCCAGTGGCTACGACTGCAAGCTCCCAATGCAGGGTGCTTGGGTCCCTGGTCAGTTTGATCCCTGGTTGACCCCTAGATTGCACATACAGCAACTAAGGCCCAGCACAGCTAGATAAATAAATAAATATTAAAAACAAACAAACAAAATCAAAATGGACTGGATTCAGTGTCCTCTAAGTGCTTATATTCAAAAAAGAGTCTGTAATCTGCTGCCATCAGTAAGCAACTACACAACAGCCTTCAAGAGACTTGTAGTCTCAACACTGCTGTTGGGTACATTGAAAAAATGTGCTAAAATAATGGGCCAAGGAGGCATTCTGAAATTAGATCTAACAAGAGGAGTAACTGCTGTGCTAGTCACACTCCATCTTGCCGGCTGTGTTCTCACGGGGAGTGAGGTGCAGAGATTGCCTTTCAAAGGCATCATCTTCCATCATCGTACTTCAGTGTTCCACACCCTTGTTTTCCAGTGAGGAAGAAAGCAAGAGAACAATGGTGTGTATTCCCCAGATTGCAGATATGGAAGCTCTGGCCTTTCAGCGTGCAGTGACTGGTCAGCTGGACAGAAGGACTGCAACGCGCATGGGTAAAGAAATGCTGTGCCTTTGGGACCTGTTTCTAGGATGCAGCCCCAGCTGAGCAAGCACAGAGGAGCCTTATCACTCGACGTGATGCTCTAGGCCCACGCAAACTAGAGAGAAGCATCATAAAAGAAAACAAAGGCAGTATGAATTGGGGGGTGGCACTCACCTGAAATTCACTGCCGAGAGGCTAATGAACGGATTATTTCCCGCATTTCTATGGTATATTCTGAGTGGAAGGCACAGTGTTACACCATTGAGAATAAAAGATGAATAAGACACAGTCTTAAGGGCAGGAAAGGTCCACACATGGGTGTGTGGACCTGTTCACGTCATTCCATGCCTCTCGGCAGAGTCTGCTATGCTACATGCTGGGCAAAAGTGATGCCTAGAACAGGTGTCTTGTCCTTTTAGAGTAACTGCGCCCATAAAAATTTTTAACTAGAATTGTGTTACATGCCAGGAAGGAGAAAAACAAGGCGCACCTGGACCGAATCCACCCGAATTCTGACTTGATGAAATGGCTTGAAATGCTTATTACAAACACTCCAGTAAATGTTGACCTGATAGGCTAGAAGGACCCACAGTGATGAAAGTGCCTGTGGATGGGCATCTAAAGCCCAGCCACACACTTCGGACAGGACTGTGAGAATTCAGACGTGTCCCCTTAGCCCTGGGGTGAGCAGCTTGGATAGAGGTCACTCCCTTCTGGGAATCTGAAACCCTGTAATTTCAGAGCTGGAAACGCTTCCTCAAACTGATGAGTTGTAAGGGGATAAGGGCACATATAGCTAAAAGCCAGCTAAGACTCCATCAGAGCAGAAACAAGCCCAGGTTCTTACTGATGCCCCTGAAGGGTAGCTTTTCCTATCACTATAAACTAATTTAAATGCTTCTGTGATTGCCAGGTGATCAAATCTGCTACTTTTGACTTTAGAAACAAGTGACTGTCACCCACTAGACTATGGATGATGGGACTGTAAGCCCAGCACTCAGGCTGGGACTCAGAGCAGCCATACCCAGGAAAGGCTGAGCCCTTATCTTAGAAGTTAAGTCTGGGGGAGACACCTGAGCTCCTGGACACTCTATGGGCTGGGTTAGGACATACCATAAGGTGCGGCACAGACAGGTTGAAAGTGGAGTAATCCTTGCTGGTAGACTCAAAGAAGACCTCTTAGGTGAGGGAGCATGTATGTTGGATCTTAGAAGAAGAATTTGAAAAGACTAGGAAAAGATAATGTAGGCATGATGATATGGTTGGATTTTTTAATAAAAAGGAATGTTAGTCAAAAATAAGGCTGAGACACATGATACTCAACTGGTGAGAGAGGAAAGTGAAAGAAGTGGGAAGACACAGGGGACAAATCGTTTACGGTGGGATTGAGAATTCCTAACAAAGTTTTTCTATAAAGGGCCATATAGCAAATATTTTTTGCCAGTTTGTTTTAATCAGAGAAGGCAATGGCACCCCACTCCAGCACTCTTGCCTGGAAAATCCCATGGACGGAGGAGCCTGGTGGGCCGCAGTCCACGGGGTCGCTAAGAGTCGGACACGACTGAACGACTTCACTTTCACTTTTCACTTGCATGCATTGGAGAAGGAAATGGCAGCCCACTCCAGTGTTCTTGCCTGGAGAATCCCAGGGATGGGGGAGCCTGGTGGGCTGCTGTCTATGGGGTCACACAGAGTCGGACACGACTGAAGTGACTTAGCAGCAGTTTGTTTTAATCACTCAGCTCAGCCCTTGCAGGAGACAAAGTACCATAGACAAATAGTATCTCCCAAGTGATACTAAGTGTCTCGTGGGACACTTGGTCTGATCCTGTGTTAGAAGACTTCAGAAAGAGAAGATCTGCTCAAGAATAGCTGTGTAGGGGCAGGGGGTGGCCCCTGGGACAGCAGAGGTCAAATCACGGATGTCTGCAGGAGGACCCGGATGAGAGGGGGTCTGGTGAGTAATGCCAACATTCAGAAGTAAGGATTCTTGCTATTCATACCATATGGTTCGCCAAGCAATACATACCAGACAGAAAGAGGTAACAAAGAGCAAAGGAACCTAACTGGGGTATTACTCCATGTTGTTACTTTCCCTAGTTATTATAGTCTTAATATATAAAGAGTAAACACAGACCCAAAAATGGTTACATGAAATACCACGCACCTCAGCTGACTTGTGGAAAGCAGTGAACAAAAATCACTGAGACAGACCTTCCCTAAAGCAGAAAAGTTTGTAAAAGGCTTTGTATTTCCAACAAAGGGCTACCAAACAATGAAGAAAGTGATGAGACGTCCATCAAAACCATTTCTTCTCTTTTTGACTAACTTGTGAGAGATGGGTGGAAAGGTTTCTCTTTATCTCAGATGGGCAGTTTTTCCACTGAGCCGTTCAGATTGGGGCACACGCTGAAGCACGATCACAGTTTACCGCTGCTGTTGGCAAGTGCAAACAGCTTCTGTGTGAATTGCCATAATGCTAGCAATTTCCAAGAATTAGCCCAAAAGAGATACCTTCAGGTCATTCAATACCTGAAGACTGTTGTCCTGTAGTCGCTAAGTCATGTCCAATTCTTGCGACCCTGTGGACTGCAGCATGCCAGACTCTGCTGTCCTCCACTATCTCCTGGAGTTTGCTCAAATTCATGTTCATAGAGTCAGCAAGGTTACCTAACCATCTCATCCTCTGCCGCCCCCTTTGCCTTTTGCCTTTCCTAGCATCAGGGTCTTTTCCAATGAACTGGCTCTTTGAATCAGATTGCCAAAGTATTGGAGCTTCAGCATCAGTCCTTTCAATGAATATTCAGGGTTGCTTTCCTCTGGGATCAACTAACTGGTTTGATTTCCAGGCTGTCCAAGGGACTCTCAACAATCTTCTAGAGCACCACAATTCTTCAGTACTCAACCTTCTTCATGGACCAACTCTCACATACGTACACGATTACTGGAAAAGTCATGGACTACACTTATCATAAATATATTCTGTAATATATCAGAATGTTCTAAAAAAGAACATCCCAAAGCTTTCAATGAGGAATAGCAGCTGTTGACTTCTTCTCGCCAAGATACAGGACAATGCAAGACAAAGAATCCCAGTCTGAAGCAGACAGAACAGGAGACCAGTCTTTTTTTTTTTTTTTTTTTCCAACTTTGAGAAACATTTAAGTAAATTTCAGCAATAAGTTTTGCAGACATTTTACAGTCACTGCTGAACACGTCTTGTAGCTTTACTATGGGTAAACAATCAAAAGCTGACTTACATATAAAGAAATTGTTCTTTTCCCACCTGGAGGGAGAGGAGTTTAGGGGAGAATGGACACATGTACATGTATAACTGAGTTTCTTTACTGCCTACCAGAAACTATCACATTGTTAATCAGCTATACTCCAATATAGAATAATAAAAAAGGTTTTTAAAAAAGAAATTGTTCTTTTTCAAACTTTACAAAGTAAAACTTCTAGTTTCTCTCCTCAATGGACACACACACACACACACACACACACAGTACTTCAATTTCATAGTCCTCTTTGTTTGCTTTTTAAAGACACATGGTAGTATTTCTGAAACAATCCAACTGAAAACATCCATAAATGTTATCAAATCATTAAATGGAAAGTTTTCAAGGCATCACCTGGCCTTGACCTTTGACTTCAGTCAACTGAGTATCAGTTATTTAAAACAGATAAGTCCTTCTTTTTCATTACAAAAGAGGGGGCTTTTCTCTTCAGCCCTACAGAATCTAACCCTACCATTTCCTTAAATTCTAGGACACAGACAAAAAGAAAATCTTTAAACTCATTTCACCCTTATTTTAGCTTTCAGAAGAGTAGGAAAACACTGGTCAGACTCAGCCTCATAAAACCCTTTGTGTTTCTGAGAATAAGAACTAGGTCTCCATCCAGTTTCCTCTTTCATAAGCTGAGTAAACCTCAGTTCTCTAGCTTTGACATGAAACCTCCCCTCCAGCCCTTCAGTCCTGTCTGTGAAGCCTGCCAAGTCCTCCACGGCCTTTTCGATAAGCAGACATCAAATTTCACTCTTCCATCACATCTCCAGCACACCAGAACCTTCTTCTAATAAAAATCAGGAAAATAAGGAATGTAAGAAGCCGGAGTCTGTGTTTCCTGAAACTGTACTGAGTATCTAGCATCTTCTGAGGCTCTGTCTTGGGGACAAACTTCATGTCTCCAAAGGAAAAATGGTCCATGTTAGTTTTCCTAAGGTTAACTCGAGCTTTTGTGTCTCTATTTTACACTCTCCTCCACCCACCTGCCAGCACGCCGCCCTCTCTACCCCTGCTCATTCTGGATGCGCAACTAGAAGGGCCCTACCTGAGCTATTTTTCTCTTACATCACCAGTGCCTCCTTCATCGCTGCCTGATTTAATTCAGCTTCATAACATTTCCTTGACCTTTCCTCCTCTTCAGCTGAGTTATAGATGGTCAGTTCCATCTCTACCTTCCATGTCCACTGCTGCCAGAGAACCACTGTATCCCCCATGCCCACTTCACACTGTCTTCTCAGCACCCAGCAGCTGGGCATCGACTCCACCCACTGCACCTCGCAGGACATTCTGATAGCTACATAAGTGAGTGACCTCTTTAGGGGCTCGTTTCCAGCGGAAATTGACACTGCTGCCTCTCTTCACTTGGCAAAAACATGCATCCCCCGTATTTGTTAAGGAGTGCCCCAGATTATGACACATCTCTTATCTTTGCTGCAGCCCTAGACTGGCCTATTCCCTTCCTGCAGCTCTGACTTCTCTCCTAAAATCCACACCCATTGTTCTAATGGCCTGCCTGCCTGCTGGGTATCTCAGCAGCATGTGCTGATGACACCTCCAACCTGGTACACACAGCTGGCCCTCTGCATCTGCGAGTTCTCCATCTTTGAACGCAACAAACTGAGGATAAAAGAAAAAAATTGGAAAAAAAAAAATTCTAGAAAGGTCCAAAAAACAAAACTTGAATTTGTCATGCGTAGGCAACACAGTATTAGTGTTGTCTTAGGTATTATAAGTCATCTGTGCTGTGCTTAGTTGCTCAATCATGTCTGGCTCTTTGAGACCCCCATACACCGTAACCCGCCAGGCTCCTCTGTCCATGGGATTCTCCAGGCAAGAATATTGGAGAGGGTTGCCATGCCCTTCTCTAGGGGATCTTCCCAACCCAGGGATAGAACCCAGTCATCTAGAGATGATCTGAAGTACACGGAGGTTGTGTGCAGGTTCTGTGCAAACATTATGCCATTTTACAGCAGTGGATTTTGGTATCTGTAAGTGGGGGGTCCTGGAACCAACCCCCCATGGATACAAACAAAAATGAAGTTTTTCTACCTAGAGCTTCCCCTCTTTCTCTCATCCTTATATTGGTTAACATGATCACCATTTTATCTTTAAAATCAGCCACTTCTTTCTCCCTAATTCTTCCCTCAAACTCGATGAGCTGGACTCAAAGACATAAAGAAGGAATAAGGGATTTTACTTTAATGTTGATAAAACAATAAACTATGGAAATACTTCTGTTCTATAACTTAGTAATAATTTTATTACTAAAATTAAAGTTAGTAATAAAGCATGGTGTGTTCCAAAGTATGGATGATACTCTTTCTCAAGAAGTACTGGTGGATGTCAATTCTTCTCCTGAGTCTCACAGAAAATTCTATTTTGACCTTGACAAATGGAAACACCAGAAATTTCACTTGCATTTAAAAGAGCTCAGAAAAACCTCAAAGACTCTGTATGGCTGTCCGAGGCCCTTTCACCCCTCTAGAAGAGGGGACAGTCACAAAATGCTGGGTAAACACCCTCCACAACACACACACACACAATACCCAACCTGTAATTCTGAAACATTTCTTTTAATTTTTTCCCCAGATTTATTGAGAAACGATTGACATACGTCACTGTATAAGTTTAAGGTACACGGCATGATGGTTTGATTTATATTTATTAAGAAATGATTACCACAGTAGATCTGGCAAACATCCATCTCCTCTTATAGACATAATGAAGAGAAAGAACAAAAAAAGGTTTCTCCTTGTGATGAGAATTCTTAGGATTTACTCCCTAAAGAACTTTTCTACAGATCATACTGTACATTACCTCCCCAGTGCTTATTCTTCTCGCAACTGGAAGTTTAAAAACAAACTAAAACCTTGCCCCTCTTTGTGACCTATGTTTTCCTCCACTTCTAGTTAAGGATGGACCGCTGCTGTTACTCAGTATCCACATTCCGAATACTCCATCTGAAACGATGCACTGTGTTGGGGCCACTATTTGAGAAAAATCAAAAAATAAAACTATGGCGCCAACTAAGAGAGTGATTTGTGAGAACAAATAACGCATGGCCAATTTGTCCGGGCAGTAACGCTATAAACCTGGCACACCACGAGAGGTTTACACCTGTTGTGGCGTCCGCTCAAGCTCTCCGCTGCCTTCCCCTCAGCTGCTGGCATGCTGAGTCTGTGTGTCTGTCTGAGGCAGCAACCTCAGGCAGCGGAGCAGCTGAGTCTGGCTACTGAAATCTCCCACTTATCCACAGCAGCATGTTAAATATTGTTGACTAAGAATTATTCATCCAGATCTTACTTCCCCAAAGACAAACTATGATTGAGTATCCTTTGCCCAAATTATACTGAGCACCTGAGGGTCACTAAGAAGGTCCACCATCATTGTCAGCTTCCGTCAGCATTTGCACGTTGGTGTGATGGGCTGCAGGAGGTGTGCCTTGCCACGCACAGTTAGGCTCCCAGGAAAGCCTTTTCATTACACATTCTACTCTACAAACAGTACTGAGTGTGTGTCAAGAAAGCGTGCTCCGTAAGCGACAAGAGTTCCTCATTCTCTAAAGAAAAAGAAAAAATTAAAAACAAAAAAACCAAAAACCTCTCAAGTCAAGAAATTACTCCTCTGGTTAGTAGGAGAAAATGGGAAAAAAAGCAATATTCAGGTAAATGGAAAAAAAGAACATCTTCTGAAATGAAAAAAAAAGTAGAAAGCACATAAAGGAGCGGAACTGAGGAAATAGAAAAGTGTCTTCCTTAAGGGTAATTTATCTGTGATATAGTCTAAACTTATTCTACCAATTTCAAACAGAATAACATGTTTATGCTTGAACGTGTCTCTACTCTAGTAATGGAAGATAGTTTTATAAGACATGAATTTCTCATTCGTTTTCGAATGTAATTATTTTCATAGCTACGCATGTGTGTTCTTGGGAACAATAATAGACTCTTGGTGCTAATTGAAACACCCACTGACCTTGTCCTAAAATCTTGTACCACCATCAACAGAAAGGGCTGCCCTCTGGCCTTCACTGATCCCAGGGGTGCAAGGGTATTATGTTGAAACATGGATCTTTTGGAGCAAAGGTCATGTCACTAGTAATGGTTTCAGGTTCAGCTCTTCTTTTCTCCTTAATCAAAAGGCTGAATATTTGACAGAACCGCAACATGTGAGCTATCCTCACTTTATAGCTTTAGTATCAGTTGCTGAAATAGAGTTCTGAGACCCTTAGCTTAAATATTTTATGAAAAATGCCTCCTCCAACAGAAATGTTAATAATTTACTACATGATGGGGTATACTCTACGATTCAGAAGGAGTTATCTAGTAATAGTTTTGTATTTGGTAGGAAAGCTTAATAGATAATTCTTTTGATGTACACTTTTATCTGAAATGTTGAGTTTTTTCTGCCAAACTATATTAGCATAAAAAGATGTATGAGCGAATACTCATTTTAAAATGAGTTTCTAATTTTTTATTTTTTTTTCTTTAATCCAGAGAACCGAGAGCATGTTTTTGGGCTATGCCAACATATCTTGCCAAAGTCTGGTTTGGATGTTAAATATTCAAAGCCCACACATTGCTATGTGGTTCCATTTAGCCAAGAACTTTCCTGAGACAACGAGGGAAATCTCCTGGACGGGCATAGGACTTGGTAAGTCATCAAGAGGGTGATGTGGTTTGCTTTGATTGTCCTGATGAGATCTCCCTGTACAGGGTTTATTGGCTCCGAGGTAGTTACAAAAGAGAGCATCTATAATCAACAGCTGTGTCCTGATGTTTTGCCAATCTGAGCTCATAAAATATGGCATCGGTAACATATTTTAAACATGGTTTGCTTTTGTCTTTTCAATACCAAAACTCCCACTTCTGCATTTTCTTTCATCCAAGGCTTTCTACTACTTTAAGGGCATTAATTATGCCATACAAAATCCTCCCAGAGTAATTATTGGTGTTACTGTTATCCTAATTATCCATAATACCAACAAATCCACTTTCTATATTGGATTGCATCATAGAACTACCTTCATGGAATATGCTTTAATGTTACCTAGAAACGGCTGCTGCCTTGTTGAGAAAGAATTCTGAAATGCGCACCACAGACTCTTCCCTGTTTCACATTGTGCTTTCCATGTTACATTTTTGGCGCTCAACTTCTTGTTCTAAAATGCCTCTTCCCTACACAGAAGAGGCCTTTTCCCTGTGAGGAGGAATTAAGTTCACCAGCTACACTTCCTAATTAATTTCAGACAGACTGATGCTATGCACATCAAAGAAAGAAACAGCTGCTGAAAATCCAACTTTGCCTTACTACCCATTGCAGGAAATACAAAGAGGAGCGCAATCTTTCTAGAAGCTTACAATGCTAGGGGCAGGTCAGATGCAGAACAGAGCACAGGAGTTAAGTCTGGTGTCTCGTGATGGTGACAAAAGGAGACAGGAAAACACTCTGGGAGGAAGACGCGTCGGGAAGCTGGAGATGACAAAGCAAGCTGGATATTCTGGTGATAAACCTGAAGCTGAAAGTTCAAGTTTGTTTTTATAAATATAATGAGAAACTTTTGGAAACCCTAAGGAGATGATAACATGATCCAAGGGGTGGCCAAGGAAGACCCCTTGGAGGGGGCCAGCTGTCTCCCCCTCTCTCCTGGAGACTGAATGGCGGGAAATGGGCATTGAGGGATTTAGATTACAGCAAAAGAATACATTTCCAACAGTGAGACTTTATTAAACAAATAATAGAAGAGGTTAGAGAAGGAAACTGTGAAAATGTCATCTGAGTGAGTCTTTAAAATTGGGATATATTTTCAACAACCTAAAGAATGGAGCAGGCTTCCCAGGCGCCTCAGTGGGAAAGAATCTGCCTGCCAGCGCAGGAGATGCGGGTTCAATCCCTGGGTCGGGAAGATCCCCTGGAGAAGGAAATGGCAACCCCACTCCAGTGTTCTTGCCTAGGAAATCCCATGGACTGAGAAGCCTGATGGGCTACAGTCCATGGGGTCGCAAAGAGTCGGACATGACTGAATGACTCAACAACAACAGAATGGGGCAGTGAGGCATGGCGTGTACTGAGTCGCAACCACAACCATTAACCTCCAAGGATTAACAAAGGCTCCTTGTCTCCATCTGCTTGATTCCTCTTCCACGCCTGATGGTCAGAGTGAACCCCCATGGTCCTTCACATAGCAACCCCTGACCCAGACAGAGCGTCTGCCAGGTAAGCAGCACAGGGGAACCCGGATCAGACGCAGGGAATCAAGATTCAGCTTCTGTATGATATGAGCCCACAGCATTAGATTCGTTTGCAGAATCCTTCACACACTCAGTCCACCCCCTCCGATTTTAAATCTGGCATCCTCAGAAGATGTTTAGCCTTTGGTTTAAGACACTACTGAAATCACTGGTTTATCAGGTTTATCAGATGCTTACCATGTATAGGTGGTAGACACAGAGCAACAGAGAGTCACCACCACCCTGGGAAAGACAGGCATGTAAATGGCTAATTATGCACCAGCGTGACCCATGTTAGGACAGAGGGAAGCTCAGAATGAGGGGGAGCACAGATGGCAGACACTGACCCTAGGCAGAGGGTACAGGGACACAGGCAGTTACTCAGAGGTCCGGGAGAAAGAGTCAGGCAGTTGACCGCAGGGCAGAAAAGGGTTCTTCCCAGATAAAGGGCAAGGCGTGTTGGAAAGCATTAGGTGCCGTCACCAAAGAGGATGGTGAGAAAGCCTACGGCACGGGGAAATCTGGCAAAATCACCATTACAATCTCAACTGGCATTCTCTCTGCCTTCCAGAGATGAGGGTGCTTTTTACAGTATTTAAGTAAGACCTTCAGCCTTGATTAGAGCATCTGCCATATGAATATGCATTTGCTGGCTCCTAAGAAGAATGTGTTAGACATGGAATTCGAATGCCCTTTTGTTTATCAGTGGCCACTAAGAACTGTAATCAAGCCAAGTCCTCTTATCTAAACAAACCTCACTAAATGTAAGGGTAGATGTCTAAACAGAAAACATGATTTACTGATCACCGATTTCTCCCCCCGTAAACATTCACTCTTTATTCGTGACATATATTCTCATATGTGGACACATGTGTTTATGCATAATATCCATCAATCGGGGGTGGGGGGAAGGGTGGCACATGGAACATAAGATTTGGCAAGCTAGAACTCAAGCTTTACCAGGAGGCAAAAAGAAGCTTCAATGCATTTTTTAAAAGTTTTTCCGGTTATATATCAGCTCAAACTATAAAGCTCAGAGGAAAGATAACCAAAGTTGTGTTTGTAGGTTCATCACCCACTGGGGCTTCTTCAGAGCCTTTGTCCACTTCGTCAGCATGGCTAAGAGGTCGCTAATAGGAAATATGGATAAGGTCTCTGCCAGGGGTCAAATCATAGAAATCTCACCAAGGGATATAAATTCAATTTGTAAAGAAAGGGAGAGCAATGTCAATGTATGATTAGTAGAAATATGGGTTTGGGCTAGGCTGCCTGGCCTACACATGTCCTGTTTCTTTTCAGCACAGACACCTGTACCATTCTCCAACCCCACCCCCATCAAAGGTGTGTAAACCAGAAACGGTCCACACGGGGAGGCTGCACAAATCTGTCTCCAGGTTCAGAAGCAGGAACCCGAACCCCAACTTCTCTGGGGGCTTTCCAATGATTTCCCCCCCATTTCCTTCTCCTCATCTCTTTGCCCTTACGAAGGATTTACTCAAAGACTGAGATTTTTTTGGACAGGCAATTGCTGTTGTAACACAACCTTCTCAAGGGTTAAGTGTAAATGAATCAGAAACATATGGCTTAAATTTCCCACAAAAATTGAATTCATATGGACTCAGATATGAAAGGGAAAACAGTGTTTTCCAAAGAATGGTTTGAGTTTTGAAAAACTTCAAGTGCTGGGAAAATGGTTTAGGTATTCACTTTGACTTTTAACTATGGCCAGAAATCAGTCATCCATAAACTCCACAACTTCTTTCTCTTCAATAATGCGTCATGCTCAGGGAAAGCTACATACATAATGATCATATATACTGATATATAGAGAAGCACCCATCTTCAAAATTTTGTAAAGACCTCCAACAAAATCAGATGAGAATGAAACCAAGAAAAGTGCATGTGTACTATCTGGGAATTGTGAAAATTCACTCTGATTTGGCAGGTCTCAGGTGGGGCCTGAAATTCTATACTGACAACAAGCTCCCAGGTAATGCTGATGCCGATGGTCCATGGACCCCACCACGCCAGCAAGTCCCCATGCTGATCGTCATGTAAGTCATTTAATACCATGTTTACAGATCTCTGGGCTGCCTGAGATTCCTATTTGTTTGATGACAAAAAAAAAAAAAATTCAAGCAAAATTACATAAATGAAAATTAAAATATCCTGCTAAAAAGGTATAGATAATTGCTCTGAAATTTACATGACAATATTCACTGATTAGCAGTAATGAGTAATGTATTCATTACGACACATGAACAAAGAGAAAACAAATAAGAAACAGTAAATATTCATCATTAGCAGCTCTGCCACCACTTACATCTTAATCCCACAGGGAATTCTCTCACAAAATCTTCCAAATCATTCCGGACATCAGAGAGACAGCCCGTTTTGAATTCAAGCACTTTGTGTTTACCACATGACTGATTAGTAAGACAACCGCTAGTCTTTTGCACGCATGGGTTTTGCACATACAGATGTCTTATTTTCACAACTACATTTTTAACCTCTGCGAGGGTGGGGACTGTCTTCTTCCTTCCTGAATTCCCTAGAACCCTCAGTGTGCTTTCTCAGTTGACTATGAAATCACCCGCAGGGCCTGTAAAACCATACAGCATCCTGGTAAACCACAGATGGCGATTTTTCATGGCTATCCAACAGCCACAGCCATTTCTGCAATGTCAGAATTCATGCTGCTCGGCACGCAATAAAGCAGGTTCTATTTGTCACCTGGAGGGAGGGGATGAGGGCAGGGGCTGAAGTTGGAGCTGGATAAGGAAACACGCATGCTCTGAGAAAACATTCACTCTTTACCCACAAGGCTATTGAAAAATGTGTGCCTTCTTTCTTCCCTCCGGGGTTGAATGGGCCCATTTTTCATACATGCAGCTTTAGAGGAACCTTGTTAAGATGAAGAATGCTACCTTTCTCCTGCTGGGTAAAGGAAAGCAGAGAAGCAGCATCCCTAGCATCCCACCACAATGGCAACATGAGCAAAGAGATGAGCAACCCCCTCAACTTCCAAACCACGACCTCTGACTGCATCTCCAACAGCAAAGTAATCCCAGCTTCTGAAAGACCCACTCACAAACCTGCCACTGAAAGAACCACTGGTCACTGCCCTTCCTTTTCCACAGAAGAGCACCCGGGCTGCACTAACCCAGAAGGTCCTCCCAGGAATTGAAGAAGGGCAACCAGCCAGTGTGGCCCCAGAATCCTAGCTGTGGGTTCCCATCCCTACTCTGAGTGTTTCTGCAGCTGAGACCCTAAAGCCACAACCCCTATCACCAAGGGAGCCACACAGTCTGCTGACCACCCTCAAGCGGGGATAGGAACCATTTCCACCTTGCAGCATGTTACATGGTTGGCCACTTGGTCACGGATGCGATGTCCTATGTGCTGGTTGGCTGGCTGACCCAAGCATGGGTCACAAAACCTAATGATGCTCTCCAGGAAAATGTACCCCAATGTACACAGGGCCAAACAGAAATAACAGTGCTGTCTATTTGAGTAGGACTGTTCAAAATGGGCTTCTCAAAGATACGATGTCAAATTCACACTTCAAGTGTTAGTTGAACAGCAACAATACGCACAGCATGATGCTAGACTGAGTTTTTGAGCAGTGCTGATTTTTCTTCTTATCTTTTAACTGCGGAGGGTTGCAGTCTAGGTGGGAAGACAAGAGACACACGTGTAAGCAGTTAAGCTATGTTACAGAGCCAGGGATGCTCATGTCATGAAATGGTAAGAGCTACAAGAAAGAAAGAGGGTCCTGAGCTATGTCTTAAAAGTCAGGAAAAATGAGGAAAGAAAGATAAAGGTAAAGTGTTCCAGGTTGAAGGGATGCAGTTCTGAAACCCTGAGGCTCACCCGTCTGACTGGTGCAACAAGCGCAAATCAGGTAGGAATTTAGGTTGTGGTGAAAGTTAAGAGAACCATCAAATCAAAGTCTGGATGCCAGCCAGAGAGTGGATGCCTTCCAAATAATGCCTCAGAATTCTAAGATGCAACAGAGATGACTCAAAATTCTCAAGGACTTGTATTAAAGTATATAAATGTAATACATTTAACCTTAAAAATAAGTTCAGACTAATAAAATAAGGCTGTTTTGATTAGTTCTATGTACTGAGTTTCTATATAGCTTCATTGAAAAGAAAAGAATAAATGATAAGGGAGACCTATCTTTTTTAGTTATTACAGGGAGGAACAACATTAATTTCAAGTATTTTTCTTTTCTTTATAATACAAATTTGCTTCAAGATTAATTTAAAATTCATTGTACTTTAAAAATAATACAAATGCTTCATTTGACACTTGGAGGTCCTAGTACCTGTGATGGCAAAGTTATTACAGCATCATATTATTAATTACGTCAATCTGGCCACAGCACATGATATGATGAGAACTAATTAAGTCAGAACATGTACTGTTATGGGATTTAACTGCACATGGACAAAAAGAACTGCCTTCTGCTTCCTTAAATATACAACATCCACATTAACTTCACGGTGAGTTAAGCATCAGGCAGGGCTGGCCGATGATGGGCTTTTGTCCTTGATGACTACAGAAAGATATTAATTTCAGTTTTGCAACTCATTCAGAAAATTGCCTTGATAACTTGGAAAAGCCCTGTTTATGCTTTCTGCCCCTGTGTGTGTGTGTGTGTGTGTGTGTGTATGTGCAAACACATGTGAGTAAATGTGCATGTGTCTAAACCCAAAGAAACCATGCCAGCCGTAAAGGAAATTAAAAATAAACTTAAATATGCTTCCATATGCCAGTGCAGGGGCCCCAGAGACTCGATCATAAACTCGCACATTTAAATTGTCTCCATGAATTTTTGATTCAAAAAGTGTACCAAGCAATTTCATCATCACAATCACATAAAACAAAATATATTTCCACTTGGGGAAAAATATTCCTCGGGCAAGCAATGGGATATTTTATTTAGACGTTGAAGTATCAGACAATTTATAATAAATGAACATTCTGGATTTTAAAAAGCCTAATAAAGCTACTACTTTGCCTTGTATTAGAAGGTAATATAGAGTGACGAATATAGGAGATATAAGAAAGGGAATTTAAAACAATCAAATTTATGGGATGATTGAGAGTTTTAAAGTAAAATTATATTAACAATTTAAGTGTTAAATCCCTGTGTGTCAGCTCATTCCAGTCCCCTTATATTGCTAAAGAGAAAACAGGTGTTTAAGTTCTTACACTACATTTTTCATACTTTCACCACTGTCTTCCTCTAGCTGTATCAAGAAAATTTTCAAATAGTGACTTTAGTTACTGAGCATCCTTCATACAAGGATGACTGAAAACAACCCATCAGTAGAGAAAGAGGTCAACCTCTTATGCAAATATCCAACAAGCACATCCCTCTAAAATTTTATTTCAGAGTTTTGAGTTAAAAGTTATCTCTTTGACATGACTTTTAAAATAAGAAGCTGTTATAAAACTGGAGGGTGTCACCATGCTCCTACAATGACTGGCACTTGTCTGCATGTGGACTGCTGGCACTTGATTTATTAGATTCAAGAAAATAAAAAAAAAGAATTGAATCAATTTAATTTTAATTCCCATTAAAAAAATGTGTCTGGCAATTAAATGACAGTCACAGACTTTTAAGCCATGAGGATGCAAAAATAGGGACAGCGAGTCTCACTAGTGTGTAACGTTATTAAGAAAAATTTCAGCAAGCATCAATTAAATGGGGGAAAGCAACAGAGCGCTGGCGATTAAATTCGTAAAACTGCTTGTTAGCAGAAAATCCACTTGTTTATTGAGAGACAGCCTCAATTAGCTGATGGTGGAAGTGGATAATTTGTTTATTGTTTCCACTTTGAGGAAAGGTTTTCTTACGTATTTCCAACCAAAATAATGGCCCCAGTGGTGTTGCGTTTTGTCTCTGGGGCAGCTCCTGCCACCTGTACCAGCCGCCTTGGTCCCCATCCCCACCTCCACTCTAGGCTTGCCGATCACTCTCTAAACCACCACACACCTTGGAAGAGGCCTGGATTTCTTGGGTTAAGGGACTTAGGTGTTGCCAAGGCTGGTGCAATCAGATGCGAAAATGACTACAATTAAAAAAAAAAAAAGTTTGCAAGGGGTAAGCCCCGCCATAGGGACGAAACGGAGCCAAAGATAAAACCTTAGATAACAAAAGCACCTGCAGTCTCGGTGCTTCCATTGGTACAAGATTGTCAGTGGGAAGTGATTTGCAGTTATGCACAATGAAGGTTTTTTCCTTTAAAAATCCTTCCTAGGGTCTTCCCTGGGGATCCAGTGGTTAAAACCTGCATTTCCACTGCAGTGGGCACAGGTTTGATCCCTAGTCAGGGAACTAAGATCCTGCATGCCTTGCAGCATGGATGAAAAAATAAGGTTTAAAAAATAAAATAACATTAAAAAGTCCTTCCTAAGAGGAGTGCAGTTGGAGGAATCTGTGCCATTATTTGTTTGTTTTTTTTTATATATATAAATGTCTTGATCTTCGAATCTAAGGCTATTGCTAGTATGGATATATATAAGCAGAGACATTATGTGTATTCATACGTATAAAAAGACACAACATATATAGAGACATTATATATATGCATATGGAAGGCAAGAAAGTAGTGAAAGGACATTCAGTCTTCTAAAAACATAACAAATATTGAACACTGCACTCAGGCACAGCAAATGCTAAAAACGGGAGCAGGAAATAATCAAGTGCTGGGCACTGCTGTGACCAGTGCTGTGCCCACTGCTGTGCCCACTGCCCTCCCCACCCTCTACACAGCTCCTGGACTGCTCTTCCTCGTGTGGACACATCTTGGTCTATACCTCTTTTAGAACTGAGATTTGCATTCTTGAGTTGATGGAAGAAGATAAAAGATAAGACAAAGACCTCCCAAGTCAATCTGACAAGTATTCATCAAGCAGATTTCAAAATATTTAAGAAAGAAAACCTCTATCTTAGACAAAATAAAGTTTAAAAAAAGTCATCCTTTCTTCTCTCCAATTTGGTCTGCTCACTGAGCTGCCAGCTTTCAAGCCTGACCCTTCCTTGATATCCACTTATTGTCCCTAAACCTCAACCCACTGGGCAATTAGAACACAAGAACTGCTCAGCAGCCGCCGCAGTTTAGTCGAATGCCTGATCAAGGAGTTCCCTTGAAAGGGCAGGAATCCTGCACCAGGCTGGGGAACATCACAGCCGCTTTCAAGATGCTGCGACGTCCGCCCTCATAGTTAACAGCGCGACACCAGGGAGAGGGAGTCCTTGCTTCCCCGGCCCTCGCCTCTTCATCTGCTGCGGCAGCTCTGCCCTGATGGGGACTCGCAGCCCTTGGCCACTCTGATTTCTTAAGTGTTTCCGACCTTATAAAGCTGTTTATGCAAATTACTATCACTGGGCCTGAGAACGTACTGCAATAACTCATAACCTAAAGCAGTGGTCCCAACCTTCTCGGCACCAGGGACCAGTTTCATGGAAGACAATCTTTCCATGGACCAGGGGTTTCGGGATGATTCAAGCACATCACATTTATTGTGCACTTTATTTCTTTCTATTATTATTACAGCGGCTCCACTTCAGATCAGCAGGCGTCAGACCTCAGAGGTTGGCGACCCCTGACCTTAAGGATACAGAAAAATATTTCTGCAGAAGTATCTTCTACGGTCTTTGCTGTAAAAACTAACATATATAAAATGTTTACATTTGATCAAAGTGATTTCATTAGAACGATATATTTTGGGTTACAGATCTCGGTAAATTGTACATTTATAGAGACAAGGAGGATAAAAGATGTATTGTGAATAGACTGAGATTTTTCTAACAAAACAACCAATCAACTTTCCTCTAACATAATTACCTGCAGGAAAGTTGGTTTCTTTTATTCATATATCCAAGTACAGAAAATGGAAAAACCTAAGATTTCAGCAGCAAAAGGGAAGATTATGAAAGTCAAGGCATCCTGGGGACGGGCTAACCCACAGCCCACTTTCCACCAGACCACAGAGACACGCACGCATGTGTGCTAAGTCGATTCAGTCTTATCCAACTCTTTGCAACCCTATAGACTATAGCCCACCAGGTTCCTCTGTCCAAGGGATTCTCCAGGCAAGAATACTGGAGTGGGTTGCCCGTTTCCTCCTCCAGGGGATCTTCCTTACCCAGGGATTGAACCCATGTCTCATGTCTCCTGCATTGGCAGACAGGTTCTTTACCACTAGCACCACCTGGGAAGCCCCATAGAGATGTGGGTGCAAACGTAATTTTTTTATTTTTAAGACAAGACAATGAGTTTTCATGTTTCTGTGAAAAAAAGAAGCCCATGAGTGAGACTGCTTCACAAACACTGACCTTTAGTCTAAGAATTTCTCCTAAGGAAAATCAGGGATAAGAAAGTAATCCTCATGGATCCTCCTTACTGAGTGGCTTCTATGGAATTATCTGCAATCACCATGTAGAAATGGACAGAGCTGCCTCAGTCTAAACTCGTTATTAAATGCTTGATGCATAGGGGTTGGAGTTTGTAGAGGGATGAACACAATTCCGAAGAAGAACGCTTTGGGATAGAAGGAATGGAAAAAACAATTTGATGACCATGGATATAAATGATTATTTTCATTTCCCATAGTCTGCAAGGCATGCTGCAGTCCACGAGGTCGCAAAGAGTGGGACACGACTGAACAACTGAACTGAACTGAGTCTACCTGGTGGTTAGCTACCACAGTGCTTTCATAATTTTTAGATGACTATAACTGTTTCACTAATGATGCAGCTGAGGTTCAAAGAAGATACATGATTTGGTTAGAATGTGATATGAAAGAAGCACTGGAATGAGGACTGGATACCAGGGTCCTGGAGCTGTCAGTGACTGGTAGCCTCTGCCAGGTCACCCAGCCAGCCAGGCAAGAACACTGCTGCCGCCTCTAGGCCCCCCCTCCCATGGGAACTGAGGGAGAGGAAAGCCAGGAATACACTAGGGCGGGGGGAAAAAAGATACCAATATCTCTCCCTGCCCTTCTAACACAGACATAACACAGGTGATTCACTTAGAGCATCCCCACATAGACGCCAAGTGAGAGAGTGTATTTTTAAATTTACTGCAGGTCACAGAGGCCCTGAGTGGAGGCATCTATAAACAGCATGGGAGTTGGAAGGGTAGCCCTCTGGTGGAACATTTCAACCGTGTGACTGTGGCTGCTTGAACAGTCCTCGAGGACACGAGCTGGAGGCAGCCTGTGAGTGTGGCAGGCGTGGAACCGAGAGGTGGTTTCTATCATCTGGTAACACGAGAAACCTGGGTGTTTCCGTGGAGGAAAAGCAAAGCTTCACATAAATCAACTCAAAATGTAAACATACCACTTAAAGATTAATCAAGGTGATTACAGAAAAATAGTGCAGAAAATCTCTGGAACAATCCAAGATAAATAAATGTCCCCAGACTCGAAAGAAATTCAGAACTCATTTGTTCGTAACGTGACTTGACTTTCTTCACATAACTCACGCCGAATACCACATGTCTGACTACATCTGTCCTAAATGAAATGGCCTTCCAGTTACTATCTGATTCTCATCCAGCAAACCTACACAAAGCACATATTCAGGTTTATGAACAGGGAAAACGAAGTTCAGGGTTAAAAAAAAAAAATCAACAAAAATAATCACAATATCCATCAAAGAGAACCATGCTATCTCAACTGCTTCCTTTGGGAACACGTGAAAACGAAGAATGAGCAGGTATGCAGGGGGCAGGTATACATAGGCCAGCCTGTGGCTAAAACTCCTTACTAGGACAGATGCCAGTAACCTAGGCAGGCAGAGAAATAGGAGAGGCCAGTTCTTAGCATCCACCAGGACAGCAATCTCTAGAGGGGTCTAAGTTGCGGTTTTGTTGAAGCAGTGAGGTTTGATGGACTCTCCAAGAAGGAGAAAACCACATATATGGCACATGGTGATCTGGGGAAATAGGATTGCAGACAGAAGAAACAGCAAGTGAAAAGGCCCTGGGGCAACAAAAAAAAAAATGTACTTTTGAACAAGAAAAGCCTCATTAGCAGGGGTACGAGTGCTCAGCGCAGTGCGCAGTACTCACCATGCATACTCAAGAGTGTTACATTCCTTTTCATCCTCTGAGCTCTTTCCAATTGGAGAAGGGGCTAGGTTAAGTAATCCAAGATGATTACCTAAGCTGCAACCTAGTTTTGGTCACCAGGGAGGCAACTAACACAGGAACTTACTAGCTGGGTGACCTGGGGCCAGCTGCTTCACCTCTCTGAGCTTCAATGAAAAATGAGGATAATTACTACCATCTTGACGTAATTATCATGAAGATACATGCCTGGCACACAATAGGTGTGCTAAACTACTATTGACATGATATAAATACTCCTGGCTTGACCAGTCTCTTTTAAGAAGGTTCTCTTGGGGATTTTCTTTTAACAAGTCATTAACTTCTCGAGACACTTCAAGCTAATGCACCAAGACCAATGACAAGAACAGACCAATTATAAACATGGATCAGTCAGCTCTGAAGCCTTAACGCGGTGGGAAGCCATGATCCAATTAAGCAACGTTTGGTTTGTGGATTGCTGTTCAAAAATACATCGAATCTGTACAATGTCCATTTTGCAAGTTAAAACATTCACAGGCTAAAATTCAGAGACAGATTTACAGGAAGCTTCAGTTTCAACATCTCCAGACCACTTCTGTAAAGTGCTGAAGAAGACAAGAGCCACCAAACCAGAAAGCATGCTTTCAGAAGGTAAATACCATGACCATAACTTGTAGTTGTTTATCAGTTTGTGTCTACTAGATACATACAAACTTCTCCAGTTTACAAGGTTGTTTTTTTTTCCCCCTTGCAAATCAGTTCACACCAGAAGTCTTAACGGCCATAGGTAACAAGCCATCTTTCTGGAACCTGCTGACATCTGCTTACATGGGATTGCTCTGCAGCTTCATAATTCAGGAGGTCCCTACAGGAAACATTGTGTTTGACCTCTATGCAAATAATATGGGTACTTTCAGACATGGCTGCTGGTGTTGCATTTGAAAATGTTAAAATCCAGATTCTTCCANACCTAGGCAGGCAGAGAAATAGGAGAGGCCAGTTCTTAGCATCCACCAGGACAGCAATCTCTAGAGGGGTCTAAGTTGCGGTTTTGTTGAAGCAGTGAGGTTTGATGGACTCTCCAAGAAGGAGAAAACCACATATATGGCACATGGTGATCTGGGGAAATAGGATTGCAGACAGAAGAAACAGCAAGTGAAAAGGCCCTGGGGCAACAAAAAAAAAAATGTACTTTTGAACAAGAAAAGCCTCATTAGCAGGGGTACGAGTGCTCAGCGCAGTGCGCAGTACTCACCATGCATACTCAAGAGTGTTACATTCCTTTTCATCCTCTGAGCTCTTTCCAATTGGAGAAGGGGCTAGGTTAAGTAATCCAAGATGATTACCTAAGCTGCAACCTAGTTTTGGTCACCAGGGAGGCAACTAACACAGGAACTTACTAGCTGGGTGACCTGGGGCCAGCTGCTTCACCTCTCTGAGCTTCAATGAAAAATGAGGATAATTACTACCATCTTGACGTAATTATCATGAAGATACATGCCTGGCACACAATAGGTGTGCTAAACTACTATTGACATGATATAAATACTCCTGGCTTGACCAGTCTCTTTTAAGAAGGTTCTCTTGGGGATTTTCTTTTAACAAGTCATTAACTTCTCGAGACACTTCAAGCTAATGCACCAAGACCAATGACAAGAACAGACCAATTATAAACATGGATCAGTCAGCTCTGAAGCCTTAACGCGGTGGGAAGCCATGATCCAATTAAGCAACGTTTGGTTTGTGGATTGCTGTTCAAAAATACATCGAATCTGTACAATGTCCATTTTGCAAGTTAAAACATTCACAGGCTAAAATTCAGAGACAGATTTACAGGAAGCTTCAGTTTCAACATCTCCAGACCACTTCTGTAAAGTGCTGAAGAAGACAAGAGCCACCAAACCAGAAAGCATGCTTTCAGAAGGTAAATACCATGACCATAACTTGTAGTTGTTTATCAGTTTGTGTCTACTAGATACATACAAACTTCTCCAGTTTACAAGGTTGTTTTTTTTTCCCCCTTGCAAATCAGTTCACACCAGAAGTCTTAACGGCCATAGGTAACAAGCCATCTTTCTGGAACCTGCTGACATCTGCTTACATGGGATTGCTCTGCAGCTTCATAATTCAGGAGGTCCCTACAGGAAACATTGTGTTTGACCTCTATGCAAATAATATGGGTACTTTCAGACATGGCTGCTGGTGTTGCATTTGAAAATGTTAAAATCCAGATTCTTCCAAAGGCAAGGGAAGGATAGAAAAGTCGCACAGCTGGAAACAGGATTCAGCCTCAGAAATTGCCCCAACTTATCATATCAGGGTCAACTAAATGTGTCAGATAAGAATTCGGTGAATTTACTTTGGCCAGTGCAGCTCTCCTTCTGAGTACACACGGCTGGTGAAAAGCCAGATGTTTTCAATCTGCAAAGCTTAACACCACCACACAGCAAAACCAGCTGGCAACAGCCTGAAAGAAAGCGTGTGTCTTGCTGGGAGGAGTCCCAGTCCCGGCGTGTTTGATCTTTTACACGCATCAAACAGAGCTCCCCTCTTCCCGAAGTCCATGCCTCTGTCACCGTCCTGGCAGCTGGCTCAGCAAGGACTTTGGAAGTAATAGCATCACCTCTTTATTTTTTTTTTGTTCTAGAGCTCAAAAGTACTTAAAAAAATATACACATCCCCCAACAAGTAGCTCTCTCCTATATACTAGTTAACCTGAAAGTAACATAAAAATTGTTTAACTCCCCCCTCCAATAATCTGGTTTTGCCATAGTACAGACATACGTGTGTATGAACACAGGATAAATCTCAGCAAGTCATATTCTGTTTATTCGTATAACTTCGGAAAAGCCAGATTGAAGTTGTCTTGTGCCCCAGTCTATGAAGGGTTGTTGTGTAATTACTTGTATTTTAAAAAAATCTAACACAATGGGTGAATCTATCATAGCAAACAACTGCTATAACCAGCTCTCAGGCACTTCAAAATTACCCACCCATCCAGGTGATACAAGGGCCCAGGTTCAATCCCTGGTCAGGAAATGAAGATTCCCACAAGCCACACAGTGTGGCAATAAATTAATAAATAAAACATCTAGGGAAATACTGACTTCCTGTATGGTCCAGCTGCTGCCCATCCTCCTATACTGAGCCAAGGTGAGCTGAGCCCAGATCCCGACTCTTAGGTTTTAAACCAAGTACAAGCAGAGCTTGGATAATGAAGAAGGAACAGCAAGAGGTGAAACACTCACACGGCACACTTCCTGACAAATGCCTGGAGTCGCAGGAGAGAAGTCGAATTGTTAGTGGACAGGCCTTCACTCAACGCAGTCATAAAATCCAGGTTTATTCCCCACTCAGGCTGATCCACGTTCTACGTCTGTGGTTCTTTCTCCTAAAAATTCCACACAACCTCCCCGGCTCCCACAGCCACAGAGCTGGACTGACTTGGATATTCACTCTGGTGCGAATCTCTGGCCCTCCTTCGTGATTGGCTACTGAAGGCACCCTCTGGCTCATAGAGGGTTTAGAGAATTAATTAATGTTTGCAAAGTGCTTGTAGATCGACAAGCCGAGGGGTACTATATAAATGCAAATTACTAGCATTATTCTGTTTTCCATGGGGGCAGATTGCCCAGAGCACTCATTCATGCCTTAGAAGAAAACCAAGTCTCCCCATCTAGGTCTTCCTCTGTGAAGTGGATTGTGGATTTACAACCCAGATCACCAACTTCTACACCTCACCCTGACCAGGCCTTTGTGGACTTTTTTTTTCCCCCCTAGGGGACCTATTTTGGAACTCAGGTTCCTATTTTGGTTCTCAGGCTTGAAGCCTGCAAAAAAGATCAGAACTCATCACAGAGAGCAAATCTCACTTCCAGAAAGGAATTTCAGCTCTCCCCTTCTCTTCATTGGGAGGAGATAAGACGGAGGTCTTGGTTTTCTGGAAAGTTCGCAGTGTCCCCTGGTAGACTCAGAAGGCCCTGGCCAAATTCCACTTTGAGTGATTACATTCTGCTCACCTCAAGGTCTCCAGCCACTCCAACCACGGGAAGTATTTATTGCCACTTTCTGCCCTTGAATGTTTTGCAGTCTCTCTCGGTCCTGTTTAAACACGCGCTGCTTGTACCTGCCGCAGCCCCTCCTCCGGAATAAGCAGGCCACCACCACCATGGTATCGCTTTCGGGGCCTAGACTCCTGGTTTATTTTGCTGTGTAGATTGGAGGAGCCATTCATATATCATGTTTACACATGTACTCTCTGCCTTATCTCTGTTATTTTCACTTTAGACCTAGGAAAACAGTTGGGAGGTTATGTAAGCATTACCCTGGGTCTTGATCCTCAAATACCTTTGGCAACTTTTTTTGGTCTCTGAGAATTCCATTCCTTAGCATTGAAAAACACTCTCTTCTATCACGTCATTCTAACACACGCTGCCGTAGAGGTCTACAAACATGCTAGAGGAAGAGGAAAAGGATTTACATGAGTCTTTTTGTATGTTAAAAACAGAAACAGGAGCAAAGGGAAAGAGAAGGATCACTGTAAGGAATGCTTCATTTGCAGGGTATTTATTGAACTCTCCTATGGAACTCAGCCATGGAAGAAGATGACAAGGGCAAGCAGTGGCCACAACTCCCACTCAGGGCTTCATCTCAGAACCAGAACAGTTAATGGGAACGTGGACAGGCTCCAGAGTAGGTAAGGAGGAACAGTTAAGATTGAAAAAGTAAAATAACTCCTTACCTATCATATTACATACACACGTGTGTACATATCGTATATTCCATGGTAGACTTTCCCAGTTTTGAAAGTGCTTTACGATGAGCTCATTTAACTCTCGTAACAAACCCACAAGTACTACACCCACTCAACAGATAGGGAATCTCTGCCTCCGAAGAGTGGGTGACAGGCCTGAGAACACAGAGACGGTCAAGGTGCATGTCCCAGACTTGGACCCGGGAGCTTGTTCTCCAGGGAGCAGTGGAGAGGGGTCAGCCTCTCACACTCTAACTCAGCTGATGATACAGAGGAAGAGAACACAGGAGAGAAGAAATGCAGGTGGAGCGGGCCAGGGATGTTCAAGGAGATGCATTACAGCTTTCCCAGACACCGGCTTCTCACCAGCACTTCCGTCAGAAAGACCTTCCCACATGGATCTGCTTATACAAGTTGGAACATGAGGTCTGACCCTCAGTCACAGCTCATTGTGGTCCCCTGGCCTCCACTGGTGAGTCTGAGAGGCTTTCTGGAAGAAGTCATCCCAGAGACCGTGGCTGGCCCCAGATTTTATGCCCCAGTTTCCCTCTGATCCACCTAGAGTGACTTACTATCCCCAGGGAACACTGAGTGGAACCACTGGGCAGGGAGTGGGGAAGGGGAAACATAAGCAGCGTCCACTTCAAAGGCCCATGTGACCCCTCTGCCTCTCCTTCGCTGGATATTGAGGGTTCAGCCATCTGCCTCCCCATCAGCCTTGCCCTTCTGGGGTCAGCTCCTTTCTCCTGTATCCTTCACATCTGATGTCTCCCCTCTCTGCTCCAACCCTTCCCAACAGGACTGTGACTTCCTGTGGCTAGAAGCAGGACTTCATTTTTCTTGATATTCCATGTAATACTAACTCCAAGCCAGACATTCCAAAACTGTCTACCAAATTAGCTCCTGAAAAATCCCAAGTCCTTGCAGAACCCACCTTTGCTCTCTTCCACTGTTCAGTTGAGAGCATGGACTCTATTCAATGTGTAAGGAACATTTCCTTCTGGAGATAGGACCCTGTGCCAGCTGCTACCAATAGGTAGGATTTCAGTTTATTGGTGTGTGGGGTCTTGTTCCCGGGAGGTCATGGGGGTCGAGAGTGGAGACTTCAAGGACTGGCCCTGACTTCAAGGACTGGCCCTGAAGGCTGCTGGACACCTCCACAGCTGGCCATTTAGAGAGACCATAGCAGCAGTAAGAGGCACGGTACTGAGCCAGAACTGTAACAGAACATCTCGATGCTTCTGTTAATACAAGGATAATGAGGGAATTGTGGTTGAAAATTCCCATCTGTTAGAATCACGGCTGAAAGCTCCTGGCCAAGACCTATACACTCCTGGACCCTCCACGAGAAAAACCCCAACAGGTGCTTGGAAGCTCTTCCCGGGGATGAAGGCGGGCTTGACCCTGGTGCAGACCATTCTCTTCTGCATCTCACCCCATGGGAAAAGTAGCAAACCACAACAGTCATCAGGACATTGCCTGAAAAGGCAAAGCAATCAATTCCAGCTTGGAAAGTCTTAGCATAAGGAAGTCACAAAGCGTCTTCAGTGACAGCAGTCATGTGGGAGGTTATACAAACCCAGCCCCACATGCTTTCCACTGGAATCTCCTTCTGTGACCCCAGTCTCCCCGTGTTTTCAGGATAAACTAACATGACATTTATTAATATACCCACCATAGTAAACTGCTTTCCAACTGGAAGGAAATTAGCAACACGTTCCTTCTTTTTCTAGGGCAATGTTAACTATGCTCTCGAAAGTGAAGCCACCAGGCTTTGTTTCTAAAGCATTTAACTAAATCCCTTTAATCAACCTAGTCAATCAAAGATGAGCTATATATTCTCTTTCTCCCATGGCAATGAAAACCTTCCCGTCACCCTTGCCAGGGTAGGACAGCAAACCACCAGGTGGGTATGGATGGGAAAGGAGGATGGAGCAGCAGATAATTAAAGTGCTCAGGACCACTTGCCCATTGATTTTCCTCTTGTAAAGGTAGCTCGGTTGAAATGTTCAGAATAAATCATGTGTTCAAATTATCTTTTGAAGTAAGAGCTGAGCGCATATTGATTAATAATTATTTGCACTAACAGACTCAACTAAGGCAATATCATCAATTATCTTTAAAATTGTCTCAGATCAATCACAATGGAATCAGCCGAGTTTGAAGATGCATTGTCTTCTGCTTAGTATTTTTAAAAGAGATCCACAGAGAGGCTGGGCTTCAGAATGGAATCCTAGACAAGCACTGCTGGCCTGGTAAGATGACATGATCACTTCTGCACATACATTGACCTGGACCTTTTAACTGAGGAACAAGTCTCCCACACTTCCCCTGAGTGGGAGGTCTCCATGGTAAACAAATATTTTCCACATATGATACAGGATGAATGTGTATCATCCAAGGAATGTACTGCTGTGATAAAACACAAAGTAACAGGCTGGGAGGCCTACCAGTCAACAGTGCCCAAACATCCAAGCTTACACACATGGATATATGTTATATCCCTAGGATTCATCCACCAAGTAACACCCACATAGTACATATGAGAACACCCAATTCAGTTCAGTTCAGTCGCTCAGTCATGTCCGACTCTTTGCGACCCCATGAATCGCAGCACGCCAGGCCTCCCTGTCCATCACCAACTCCCGGAGTTCACTCAGACTCATGCTCATCGAGTCAGTGATGCCATCCAGCCATCTCATCCTCTGTCGTCCCCTTCTCCTCCTGCCCCCAATCCCTCCCAGCATCAGAGTCTTTTCCAATGAGTCAACTCTTCGCACGAGGTGGCCAAAGTACTGGAGTTTCAGCTTTAGCATCATTCCTTCCAAACAAATTCCAGGGCCCATCTCCTTCAGAATGGACTGGTTGGATCTGCCTGCAGTCCCAGGTACTCTCAAGAGTCTTCTCCAACACCACANAAAAAAAAAAAAAAAATGGCTAATTTTGGTAGTGATGCCCAGTGCCAATTTCCCAAGTCCCCAGAAGATGTTCCACCTGCGGCCACTGCAGTCCCTCTAAAGTACAAATCTGATCATGTGGCTCCTCCAGTCCTATCCTTCCTGGCACAGCACTGACTAACTCTGCACCCCGGCCAAGGATCTCATCCTGGCCCTCTTGTCCAATGGTACTCAAAGTGTAGTCTATGCACTCCTGGGTCTTCAAGACCCTTTCCAAGGGTCCAGAACTATTTTATAATAATACTAAGACATTGTTTGCCTTCTGTACTGGATTAACATTTGCAGTGATGATGCAAAAAAGTGTACCAGGGAGCTGGTGAAACCGCTGGCGATTTGGCACAAACCAATAATCGGTATTCGGCACCAAACAATAGTGGTGGTTGTGCTCTTCAGCTCCAAGCACTTGAAGGAAAATGAGTGCCATTTTCACTCAGGCACAAACTTGATGAAGTGGTAAATATTAATGTTAGCAAATTTGACTCCAAGTATACCTCTTTTTCAGAGAAGGCAATGGCACCCCACTCCAGTACTCTTGCTTGGAAAATCCTATGGATGGAGGAGCCTGGTAGGCTGTAGTCCATGGGGTCACTAAGAGTTGGACACAACTGAACGACTTCACGTTCACTCTTCACTTTCATGCATTGGAGAAGGAAATGGCAACCCACTCCAGTGTTCTTGCCTGGAGAATCCCAGGGACAGGGGAGCCTGCCGTCTATGGGGTCGCACAGAGTCGGACACGACTGAAGCGACTTAGCAGCAGCAGTAGCAGCATACCTCTTTTTAATTTTCTCTCTCGAGAAAGCACATATGCATAAAGCCACTGTGTTACATACAGACTGTAGTATGATGTTTGTCTCAAGAAAAAGCACTTGTGGGATTCAGTTGCAAGCTGAACTAGCCTTGCCCCTCTCCCCCACAAAATACCATTTTTAATTAAAAAGAACAAGTAACAAAAATCTGCTAATCAGACTTAACTATTTAAAAGGAACTTTCTTGAAAATAAAGTGTGTATTTGTCCCTTTGAGAAAAACTAACTGACAATATTTGTGCCAATGATAAAATCTGGGCTTTTTAGTAACAATTGAAACTTTGGAAAATTCACCATGAGTTTGATAACTCCCTAATACTTTCAGCTTTCTGTTCTGTTTTCTCTTACTGTATAATAAAAATTATCACCATTTGGAAGATCTTTAGAACATAGTGGACCCATGTTTTCCAAGTGACCAATGCCTAGTGTAAGTAAATCATTCAGGGCTCAAAAAAATAAAAATAGAAAATGGGTTTTGAGAGCAGGAAAGATCAATTGTTTCAAGGTAACAGAGAAAAGTTCATCCCTGTGGTTTCAGGTTTCACATTAGAATTGAATGAAAGAAATTACGCCATGTCAGCTTTGGTGTCGGAGAAGGCAATGGCACCCCACTCCAGTACTCTTGCCTGGAAAATCCCCTGGATGGAGGAGCCTGGAGGGCTGCAGTTCATGGGGTCGCTAAGGCTCGGACACGACTGAGCAACTTCACTTTCATGCATTGGAGAAGGAAATGGCAACCAACTCCAGTGTTCTTGCCTGGAGAATCCCAGGAATGGGGGAGCCTGGTGGGCTGCTGTTTATGGGGTCACACAGAGTCAGACACGACTGAAGCGACTTAGCAGCAGCAACTTTGGTGTAGAAAACTACCCGCAAGCAGGTGAACTGTCTTCATAAACTTTAAACAAAACCACCCACTGAACCAGGTTGAATGTAGAGGTGGTTATGAGAATTCAGCTGTCTTCTCTTAATAAGCCAGACATTCTAAAAACATGAAAAGCTTTGAAAAAGTACACAACAATGTCCATCTTCTTAGTACATTTTATTTTGAAGAATAGTTATCTTAAATAAAAATGTACTTTGTAATACCGCATAATGAATTATTGTTGATTTTAAAGGAATGAATAAATAAATGTCTCAGTTTAAATTTCAAATATGGCAAATATCAATATCTGTTTACCACACAATAAACAAAAGGTTCTTTGAAGGCCTCAGTAGCACTATGCAATGAGCGTGTGACCAGATGCCCAGCATACAACAGAGGAGAACACAAAAAAGAAAGAAACAGACCATTCACGGCAACAGGGATGGACCTAGAGGTTATCATATTAACTGAACTAAATCAGACAAACATCATATGACACCACTTATGCATGAAATCTTAAAAAAAAAAAGATGCAAATGAACTTATTTGCAAAACAGAAACAAACTCACAAACATAGAAAGCACACTTATGGTTACCAAAGGGGAAAGGGGGATAAATTAGGAAGTTAGGATTAAAACATACACACTGCTGCTGCTGCTGCTGCTGCTAAGTCACTTCAGTCGTGTCCGACACTGTGCGACCCCATAGACGGCAGCCCATCAGGCTCCCCTGTCCCTGAGATTCTCCAGGCAAGAACACTGGAGTGGGTTGCCATTTCCTTCTCCAATGCATGAAAGTGAGAAGTGAAAATGAAGTCTTTCAGTCATGTCCGACTCTTAGCAACCCCATGGACTGCAGCCCACCAGGCTCCTCCGTCCCTGGGATTCTCCAGGCAGGAGTACTGGAGTAGGGTGCCATTGCCTTCACACTGCTACATATTAAATAGATAACCAACAAGGACCTACTGTATAGCATAGGGAACTATACTCAGTATCTTGTANTTTCAGTCATGTCCGACTCTTAGCGACCCCATGGACTGCAGCCTACCAGGCTCCTCCGTCCCTGGGATTCTCCAGGCAGGAGTACTGGAGTAGGGTGCCATTGCCTTCACACTGCTACATATTAAATAGATAACCAACAAGGACCTACTGTATAGCATAGGGAACTATACTCAGTATCTTGTAATAACCTGTAATAGAAAAGAACTTGAAAAAAAATAGATACTACATATATATGTGGTACACTACACATTTACATATGCATATATATAACTGCTTCTCTTTGCTGTATATCTGAAACTAACACAACATTGTAAATCAACTGTAGTTCAATAAAAATATTTTTACTTAAAAAAATTAAAAAAAGAAAAGAAAGCACAATATGCCCAGCCCAGGCGGGTGACAGAAGGACCACGGAGAGGAGTAGCAGGTTCCCAGGCAGATTACAGAAGATGCTGCTGGGGAAGGAGCATTTCAGGCAGAAGAAAACAGCATATGCAAAGGCTTAAAAATATGAATGACATGGCATTTTGCAAGTCCCAATTTGCAACAATGAGGTGGAGCACAGAATGTGGGGAAGAATAGAGAGAGAGGACAGGTTGAATTCCAGGCCCAAAAGGTGAGAACGGATACCAGGAAGTCTTTCACTGGGGATGTGAGAGATGATTTGTGTTTTAAGATAAATCTGTTTGATCAGCAGCGTGGAAGGAACAAAGGGGCACAGGATGAGAGAGGGAGAGAGCAGTTAGGATGCTATAGCAGTAAATTTAGGTAAGAAATAAAGCAGCCTAGGTAGTGTCATGGACAGTTTGGAGGGAGAGGGGAGCAAATGGAGCATCATTAGCCAGAGGGACGGGTAGGGAAGAGGCCAGTTTGGAACAAAGTTACCAAGTTGAATTGGGATAGGTTGGTTGTGTTGAATGTGGGACCTGCAGGAAAGGGACTCCAGGTGGGGAGCTAGATGGATTCTAGGCTGTGACTGTAGCAATCACTAAAACCAACTAACTGATGGAGAGGCAGTTACTGAGAGTCCTAAGGAATCAAAGAAAGAGGAAGGTAAACAGACAGGAAGGCACACTCTGAGCTCCATATCACAAACATCCCCTGGTCCAAGGAGGGAACATCAACAACCAAGACCCTTCTGATCAAACCAAAATTGACTTGTTGGATCAAAAGTGGACATCACCAATCAGATGTTCTCCAACTCACAATCTCAAAGGCTCAGTATAGTAGGGGCTTTAGTGAGGATGGGTCTGGAGAAGAAGAGAGAGGAAGGCTCAAGGAGGCTGGCATTGAGTCAGAAGGTTTCTGTGACTGCTGAAATGAGGGATCAGAGTCAACGCCCCAAATGGACAACGACAGTATCACCATCACCCTTTAATTCCTCATGGCAGACACGGAGGTATTCCAGAGGAGGGAACCCAAGTCCAAGAGACTTTTGTACATGACATGTGATCAAAACTGTTCCATAACAAGGAACTATTTTTATCTCTGAAGCCAGGAAATAGATTCTCTGGACTAACACATGGGCTCCATTTCAATCAGAGGACTTGGTCTGAATACACAATCCAGCAGGAAGGCAGAACTTCGCCACGGGAAGTGGAACTTTGCAGAATGCTTCAAAATCAAGCATCAACCACTTTCCTGCTTACTTCTCGGGTGGATGTATCTGAGGAGGAAGCAGTATCAATCTTAGAAGACAGTTCATATCTTCTCAACACAAATCGTACATTTTTCAATTATTTGCTTGTTTCATGTGTTGCAAATAAGTCTTCCACTTATTTAAAAGCTTCCAAATGGAGATCAGTTTCTTCTCCTTTTCTTCTGGCCCTGGCAAGGCTGGAAGATGCCTGTGAATTGATGGCTTGGGCTACCGTCCTTCCTGTCTTGCTTAAAAAAACCTTCTTAAGATCTAGGGGTAGCTGGCTAGCTGTGGTCTGTGTTTCAAGGCTTTCCATGAACTCAGTGCACAAAAGTGTCATAGGAGCTTCACGTGAAATGGGTAGAAACAGTGATACCCAAACCTCCACCCCCACTCTCCTGTCTGTTAGGGGAAAGGCATTAAAAGCAGACTGCATTTTGATGGCATTCTCACTCTTAGGTTAAACTCAATTTAAAAGTTTGGCTGAGCCAGTGACATCTCCGAAAACTGATTTTTGAAGGAAATGGGAAGACTGCTAAGAAGAAGTCTTCCCTGAGTTATACAAAACATCCTTTGAATTAAACAAGTAATTCTTCCCACTGAAGTATCTAATTTGAATTTAAACATTTCTTTACATGCTACCTTAATTAGATGCACGTTTCTCTCAGCATCTTAATTTTATGCATTTTACACTTCTAAGCAGCTTGCCAGTGAGGATTGCCTATTTGCATTCATTTACATACAATTTGCAAGAAATGTTGAAAAACCTAGAAAGGGAGAGATTGTAAATTCGTGGATTTTTTCCCCCCTAAATAAAAATGTCAACTCCATGAGGAAACAAACAGTGCATTTCTTCCTTGCTTGTCTATAGTACTTTCAAGACTACTTTTAATATTTGTACACACAAAGAGATCCATTTAATGACTACTGCAGTAGGAAGATTTTCCCCTGCAAATTAATCAGAATGATGAAAAAGTCTCCAAACTTCTAATCGCCTTCTTAATAAGAACGTGAAACATCCTCAAGCAGATAATGTCTCCTCAAAAATATTATTTGCCAAATGCATCCTCTCAGACAATAAGGACATAGTTTATCAATTCTCCTCTAAAAATTCATCCCATTTAAAAACTATTTCTACTAGCTCAGGGTATTTATTCTATATGACTTTCATTCCAGTTAATTGGATTTTTCTCCACATCCCTCTCTCTTCCTGAGCTTAAATTTATCTTCACAATAACTCCGCCATCCTTACGAGAAGCTGGGGGAACGGTTCTGGCCACTCTATACACAAGAAAATTCAAGTTGGTTATTTTGCAGAGATGGAAGCTGTTGATACTTCCCTGGCTTTCAATGCCTTGCATTTCCACTAACATTATAAATATGGGGTGCCCCTCTCCCTGTGACCTTGAGCATGGGGTCTGATGGGGCACTGGGACGAGATTTCCTGAGGCAGCCATTTCTGCAAGGCTGCAGAGGGAGCAAAATGGTAGCACACACTTAAAATATAAGTGCCCTCTGCATTAAAATTTTATCTCTCTAATTTCACTGGAATATGGCAGGGAGTGCTCCCACTCAAGCTTCATAAATAACCACTGCACTTCCAGAAGGTGCTCCCCTCTCCATATTGGGAGTAATTCTGGGTTACTGGTCTGAGCTTCAGGAAAGAAAGCTGCCTGTCCTAAAGAAGACGTACCTAAGCAGAATGAAAGTTTTGACAATCTTCTGGGTGTAAAATAACGTTAACTGGCAGATGGAGTTTATCCTTGAAAGACAGTGGAAAAGGCAGGGTGGAAGCTGCCTTCACAGAGCAGTCGGGGAGGCTGGGGCCCCCAGGGGCTGGAGGAGGCTCCAGCAGCTTCCTGTGTGGGCTCCGAGGGTCATGTGATTCCACTGCCTCAGTCCCCCTAATGTAAAACCAAGATCTCGCAGAGAAAGCAAAAACAGATGCTGCACTTGAGATGATCTCTCTAAAGTAAACAAATTAGGGAATTTATACATCAGCTGTGGTCTCTGGAAATGAGCGAGAACTGAGTTTCCTAAAATAATTCAAGAAATCACTATGAATATCCTGCAACATGCCAAAGCCATGTTGCTGTTGTTCTTTTTTTTTAAATGCTTTTCTCCGTTCATTCTCAAGGAGAACGGGACGTTAGGTGGATGATGAGAGATTGTGAATGAAAGATCTAAGGTCTCACCCTAGCCCCTGAAGGGTACCACGAAAAAAGAAATACCATTTTTATCTTAGGGCTTTAAGAAAACTTTGTAAACTTAAACTGTACAGCAGGTGTCATTACATACATTAGAGAAAGTAAAATCTGATGAACTTAATCTATTAAGTTAAACTGTCAGCATATGCTTGTTTATAAAACAGATTTGCTACTTTTGGACTAGCAGAATAATTCCTAGTACTGATTTTGCAACTTCCTGAATTGTCTTCAAATACTTCAAGATGCTCCAAAAGTGATTACTCCATGCTCAGTAAATGGGAGAATCCAAGTTGTTTTATTTTACAAATAAATAATGCCAAATGATGTCTCTTAAGGAAAAGCATATTGATAATCAAGTCAAATAAGCTGCAAAAGAACTGAACACAATTAACATAATGTTTGTGGCTTCTTCCTTCAATTTTCATCTTATCTAATCCTAACCTTAAAATAAAATTTATTTTTTATGTCATTTTCAGACTTAGACAAATAATAGCATTCTTAGTGCTGACAGTGGACTTTCTTTACCACGCCAAGCAAGGTGTCTGCTCTTTTCTGAGCTGTTCTAGCAATGTCTGGCACTTAGAACAGGCATTCTGTGAATATAATGTATAATATGCACATTTGCAGAAAGCCTGCTAGGTGAATACACACACACACAGTTCAATGTACTACTATTAACTGATGGCACACACTAGGTGCCTGTCAGAGGAAATTTCTTCAAGAGAGAGAGAGATCATAAGTTTACACATCATAAACAAACATTTATGGAGTGTTTATGTACTAGGGTAGGAGACACATTTACCATCCTCAAGAAACCAGTTCCAGTTTGGAAGACAAGCTCTATTTATACAACTAACAATATAAGGCATCATATGTTACATGCGAAAGAGAAGGGACAGAAGGTGCCAGAAGAAGCAACACTTAGAAATGTATTTAGAATCATATATATGGGCACAAATATCCCAAACAGAATCTTAGGAAGAGGTGTGTGATGTCAGCAAACAGAACAGGACAAGCTCTATGTATATACACAAACACATCCTCACACCCTCACAAACAGAAAAGCTTGCCACTCTCTGGCTATGAAAACTTGGGCAAGCTCATAGCCATCTCTCTAAATCTTAGTTTCCCGATCCAGTCACCGTGGATCACAGCAGTCACACACAGAGCTGTTGTGAAAGCAAAATGTACAAATGCTACCTGAATCCATGTAAAGCACTTACATGGTGCCTGGTACATGGACCATACTTTCAAGAAATATTAGCTTTAATGGAAATGATTGATGTTAAACTTACCTCACCCTTCTTAGCCCAATTATTCACTCATGTCATTTGATTTGCTCTCATCATCAGCCTTGCAGCTGGCCTGGGAGCCTCTTTTCTATACTTTCTAGAAACAGGTGACCCAGGCAGAGTTTGGTGTTGGTTACACAGGATGACTGAGCTGAGTGACACGCAGCTTGTAGACAGAGGGCGTGGGTGTGATCACACCCACCCATACACAATCAAATCTCATGAAACAGCATCCTAAGGCAACAGTCACTTTTTTTTTTTAATCACCGCTACTCTTAAGGTCTCTAAGTGTCTTTGCATCGTGGACTGGTTCCTGTGTTTCTGATTATTTTTGACACACTACAGGGATGATCCTACCTCCCACTGTAAGTGGAACAATGTGTGAAATAAACAGGGGGAGCGGAATTCCCTGGTGGTCCAGTGGTTAAAAATTCACCTGCCAGTGCAGAGGACAGGGGTTTGATCGCTGGTCTGGAGAGATCCCCACGTGCCGAGGAACAGCAAAACCCATGCAGCAGAACTACTGAGCCCACGCTCTCGAGCGCGGAGCCACAGCAGGAGAAACCAGCACACTGAGAAGCCCACACTCCACGAGGAAGAGCGGACCCGCCACCGCAACGAGACAGACCTCTGGAAGCAACAAAGGCCCAGTGCAGCAGGAAACCATCACAAACAAGTGATTTCTAAAAAAGAAACAAGGGCAGCCTGGAACTCATTCTGTCGCATAGATTTTCATGGTGTGGCATGTTGTGTTCCTTATTTTTGACCTCTGTTACCTTTTAAGTTACAAAGACTTTGTACACTTTCTGTTCCGATTACTAAAGAGGAGGACCAGAGCTAAAACCAGCGCTTGTGGGGCATCCCATGAGGGCCCCTCCTCTCCTTCTTTTGCTCCTGATGTGACTTTGCAGTGCAAGCTTTGTGTCCCTCTCAGGAAACGGCTGGTTGTGCCTGGACACAGGTAGTCCTCGTCCTTTCCCACCTGTACTCAATAGATGAGAAGTGCACACACACACACACACACACACACACACACACACACACACACACGCACAAACATCTAGCACACCATCTTGAACAACTCCTCGCAGTGACCAAACACCACGTATGTATTCTTAGGAAAACACTTGCTTTTAGGATTCAGTTGGCTTCTGAGTACACACAGATGGTCTTCATGTTTTAATTATTCAGTCTGAGGAATTGATTGGACCAGAACTGGAATGAAACCTTCAACCTCCTGTTTTGTGTCCCATCGGCACTCTGTTCAGACAACGCTTAGGACGATATATTGTTTTCCTCTAAGAAAAAATGCAGACCACCTGCCCACCTCTAACAAATTTAAAACAAAAAACAAACATAAAAAACACCCCACCACCAACTGCCAAGTTCCTGGCGTGGATTCCTTCAACAATGTAAATATAGTTAGTTTTAGTTTAATTCCTTCGGGACCAAAAAAAAAAAAAAATTGCTCAGTTCTACTCTCCTCCTTAGACCAGGTGCATACAGAACTAGCAAATTCAGGACTCCAGGTTAACACACAAGAGNCTTTACCACGCCAAGCAAGGTGTCTGCTCTTTTCTGAGCTGTTCTAGCAATGTCTGGCACTTAGAACAGGCATTCTGTGAATATAATGTATAATATGCACATTTGCAGAAAGCCTGCTATGAATACACACACACACAGTTCAATGTACTACTATTAACTGATGGCACACACTAGGTGCCTGTCAGAGGAAATTTCTTCAAGAGAGAGAGAGATCATAAGTTTACACATCATAAACAAACATTTATGGAGTGTTTATGTACTAGGGTAGGAGACACATTTACCATCCTCAAGAAACCAGTTCCAGTTTGGAAGACAAGCTCTATTTATACAACTAACAATATAAGGCATCATATGTTACATGCGAAAGAGAAGGGACAGAAGGTGCCAGAAGAAGCAACACTTAGAAATGTATTTAGAATCATATATATGGGCACAAATATCCCAAACAGAATCTTAGGAAGAGGTGTGTGATGTCAGCAAACAGAACAGGACAAGCTCTATGTATATACACAAACACATCCTCACACCCTCACAAACAGAAAAGCTTGCCACTCTCTGGCTATGAAAACTTGGGCAAGCTCATAGCCATCTCTCTAAATCTTAGTTTCCCGATCCAGTCACCGTGGATCACAGCAGTCACACACAGAGCTGTTGTGAAAGCAAAATGTACAAATGCTACCTGAATCCATGTAAAGCACTTACATGGTGCCTGGTACATGGACCATACTTTCAAGAAATATTAGCTTTAATGGAACTGATTGATGTTAAACTTACCTCACCCTTCTTAGCCCAATTATTCACTCATGTCATTTGATTTGCTCTCATCATCAGCCTTGCAGCTGGCCTGGGAGCCTCTTTTCTATACTTTCTAGAAACAGGTGACCCAGGCAGAGTTTGGTGTTGGTTACACAGGATGACTGAGCTGAGTGACACGCAGCTTGTAGACAGAGGGCGTGGGTGTGATCACACCCACCCATACACAATCAAATCTCATGAAACAGCATCCTAAGGCAACAGTCACTTTTTTTTTTTAATCACCGCTACTCTTAAGGTCTCTAAGTGTCTTTGCATCGTGGACTGGTTCCTGTGTTTCTGATTATTTTTGACACACTACAGGGATGATCCTACCTCCCACTGTAAGTGGAACAATGTGTGAAATAAACAGGGGGAGCGGAATTCCCTGGTGGTCCAGTGGTTAAAAATTCACCTGCCAGTGCAGAGGACAGGGGTTTGATCGCTGGTCTGGAGAGATCCCCACGTGCCGAGGAACAGCAAAACCCATGCAGCAGAACTACTGAGCCCACGCTCTCGAGCGCGGAGCCACAGCAGGAGAAACCAGCACACTGAGAAGCCCACACTCCACGAGGAAGAGCGGACCCGCCACCGCAACGAGACAGACCTCTGGAAGCAACAAAGGCCCAGTGCAGCAGGAAACCATCACAAACAAGTGATTTCTAAAAAAGAAACAAGGGCAGCCTGGAACTCATTCTGTCGCATAGATTTTCATGGTGTGGCATGTTGTGTTCCTTATTTTTGACCTCTGTTACCTTTTAAGTTACAAAGACTTTGTACACTTTCTGTTCCGATTACTAAAGAGGAGGACCAGAGCTAAAACCAGCGCTTGTGGGGCATCCCATGAGGGCCCCTCCTCTCCTTCTTTTGCTCCTGATGTGACTTTGCAGTGCAAGCTTTGTGTCCCTCTCAGGAAACGGCTGGTTGTGCCTGGACACAGGTAGTCCTCGTCCTTTCCCACCTGTACTCAATAGATGAGAAGTGTGCACACACACACACACACACACACACACACACACACACACACACGCACAAACATCTAGCACACCATCTTGAACAACTCCTCGCAGTGACCAAACACCACGTATGTATTCTTAGGAAAACACTTGCTTTTAGGATTCAGTTGGCTTCTGAGTACACACAGATGGTCTTCATGTTTTAATTATTCAGTCTGAGGAATTGATTGGACCAGAACTGGAATGAAACCTTCAACCTCCTGTTTTGTGTCCCATCGGCACTCTGTTCAGACAACGCTTAGGACGATATATTGTTTTCCTCTAAGAAAAAATGCAGACCACCTGCCCACCTCTAACAAATTTAAAACAAAAAACAAACATAAAAAACACCCCACCACCAACTGCCAAGTTCCTGGCGTGGATTCCTTCAACAATGTAAATATAGTTAGTTTTAGTTTAATTCCTTCGGGACCAAAAAAAAAAAAAAATTGCTCAGTTCTACTCTCCTCCTTAGACCAGGTGCATACAGAACTAGCAAATTCAGGACTCCAGGTTAACACACAAGAGTTTTTTTTTATATATACATAAATTAACTAGTTATTAGCTTGAATTCTCCACTATTGTTTACTGTACAAATCTTAGTTCCTACTACAGAACAAATATAAATCTGTTATTATTTTATGAAAAGAATGAGAAATTCTTAGACCCTGAAATTCACAATATAATTTTTAACACCAATGATAGCAACAAAATTTTAAAAGATGGAGCAGTAATTAAAATTGTGGGGGAAAAAAATCTATAAGCCAAGCACAGGCAAAATCTCAAGCCAACTTACATTTAAAATTATGTTTTGATAATCAAAGAACCATAATAAATTCAGATAATACAGCTATATAAAAAATAAAAAAGAAGAAAAGAAATCATTTGTTATCTCAGCAATTATGAGTTTAATGTTTTGGTCTTTTTGCCTTCTACAGACAGACCTCATTTTATTGCGCTTACAAATAACTGCGGGTTTTTTTCCTTTTCTTTACAAACTGAAGGTGTATGGCAACCCTTTGTGGAGCAAGTGTATTGGCACCCATTTTCCAACAGCATTTGCTCACTTTATGTCTTTGTGTCACATTTGGTAACTTTCATACTGTTTAAAACGTTTACATTATAATTTTACTTGTTTGATGATGTGTGATCAGGGATCTCTGATGTTACTGCTACCATGGCTGAAGGTTCCAATCATGGTTAGCAATTTTTAGCAACAGTATTAATATTTTTAATCAAGGTATGTACATTGTTTAGACACAGTGCTACTGCACACTTACTAGACTACAATATAGTGTAAGCATAACTTTCATAGACACTGGGGAACCAAAAAATTCTGGTGTGGCAATTTACTGCAGTATCCGCTGTATTGCAGTGGTCCAGAACCCAACCCACACTTTCTCCAAGGAATGCCCGCAGTCAACATTCAATTAGTGACACAATGAAGATTTATCATATTTCAATACATGCCACCTGAGTATCGATTTTAACTAAAACTAATTTAGAATCTAGAAGAATGCCCATTTGAAATCACGGGTTGGCATGTGTACACACATAAAGAGACTTCTAGAAGGATAATCCTAGAAAGATGTTGATAGGATATGAGATCACCTTAATTTTTTTCTTTATGCTTTTCTGCATTTTAAAATTTTTATAAAGAATTTTTTTTATTCTTAAAAATTATTCCATTTGGTGGGACTGTCATTTTGTTTTATGATCCACTGAGCCCCAGATGCTCCCCAATATCCCTTTACAGCTGACAAAACTGTCAAAAGCTGTTAATTTCTTCAAAAGGTGTCACAAAATACGCAAACACAAAGGAAAAGACAAATTGCTAGGTTGAACCCCAGACCTTGAATGTACTGGGGCAATACTTGAGGCCATGGGTTCAGACTAATATGAGTGATGCCCTGCTTCCCAGGTGGGGGCTGTTTAAAGACAGCACTGGCTCCAGCCTGGAGAAACCACAGACATGGAGGCTGGCTCCATGGAGCTGTAGACATACCTCATGTAGCCTTGAGGGAGGACCTTCCCAGAAGCAGGGATGTGAGGACCACGAGATAACCATGAGTGCTGGAAGCTGACATCCATCCCCAGTGGCTGGTTAACACAGTCTGAGCCCAGAGTTAACCAGGCCAGAGTCACAGCTTCAAGCTGATGACCAAGGAGCCTGTCCGGCTGACAGCCATCGATGTGCACACATGTGCTCAGTCGTGTTCAACTCTTTGGAGCCCCAAAGACTGTGGCCCGCCAGGCTCATCTCTCCATTGAATTTTCCAGGCAAGAATACTGGAGTGGGTTGTCATTTCCTCCTCCAGGGGATCTTCTTGAACCGGGGATCTAATCTTTGTCTCCAGCCACCGAGGATGCCCCTAACTCCAATTACCTGTTAGCAAAGGTGCCTGTTGTGTTGAAGAAGCTCAAATAAGGACATGAGAATAAAGCACTCAGAATACTAGAAATTCACCTTCCTAAGAGATTCTCAATAGCAGCCCCCTCCTACTGTTGAGAACAGAGGATGCAACCTGTCTTATTTTGAGCAGATTCTCCCGATTACAGAACAGGAGACTCAGTAGGTGGTCAAAAGGGAGGTGTGAGTTCTTAGTTACATCCCAGTTCCTTTTCCCTGGCATTCTCCTAGGTTCTTCAGCCACAAAGGCCAACCTTCAAACATGAGTAGCAACACGGTAGCCAAACAGAAAGCTGAATATTACACCCATGACAAACGGGCCAGTGATTCCTGAACACCAGGCATGTATCCTGCATTTCACTGAGGCAAGGAAATCATCAAGATAGCCATGAAATGGGATTTGGAAGGAAAGACCTGCTCAAAAAAAGTGCAATTTTATAAAAGAACTATCTCTGAGACTATGATCCTGTGGATCTTTGTCACAAATAGCGAACACAGTGACCTCTGTTCCTGACCTCTGGCTATGTTAAGCAGTTTATGCATTGTCTCACTTAATCTCCACGTCAACCCCAGGAGACAGGAGAACCATGATTCTTCCTTCATGGAGTACAGCTTAGACAGGCTGAGTCACTGGTCTCACATCACCTATCAACATTAGGGTCAGGAAGAGGGAGCTCCCAAGAGTACTGACTTTCAAACCTCTTAACAGCAGGAAAAGGAAACCATAGATTTCCTGTGGACAGTTAACTCACCGAGGGATGTGTGATATTTTCACTGGTTGGGAGGGGAGGTTAAAAGAACATGTCTGCTGAACATGGATGGACTCAGAGATTATCACACTAAATGCAGTAAGAAAGAGAAAGACAAATACCATACGATATTTCTTATATGTGGAATCTAAAATATGACACAAAAGGACTCATCTACGAAATAGAAACAGACTCACAGACATAAAGAACAGACTTGTAGTTGCTAGGGGTTGGAAGGTTGGGGAGGGATGGACTGGGAGTTTGAGATTAGCAGATGCAAACTACTATATACAGAGTGGATAAGTTCCTACAGTACAGGGAACTATATTCAATATTCTGTGATAAACCATAATGGAAAAGAGTATGAAAAAGAATATATATATATGTATGTATAACTGAATTACTATGCTGCAGAGTAGAAGTTTACACATCATTATAAATCAACTATCCTTCGATAAGATAAATTAGAAAAAAATAGCTGCAGCTCTATGGAAATTTGCCCAAAATGGAGGGAGTTAAAAACCTCACTTTAGACAAGAAACACATGAGGAAAGGAGTTTGTGTCAGTACATGGGGCCTATCTGCTATTTGCTCATCTCTAGTTGAGGAGTCTCAGCCTGTCTAAGAAAAAGGGAACTGTTAGCTGCCTGCCATCCATCCATCATATGACTTGCTACCTACCGAATTCCAATAAGGCATCAATAGCTCATTGGGGTTGGTCCAACCGCTCAGCTAGATATGCGATAAAGAACGGGCTTGCTAGGGGGCTAAGCATCAATAGACCCCGAGCAGTGACAACAGGAAGGCAGAGACAAGGCGTTAGCTATTAGGCTCCCGTCTCTGTCCGCCCCAGGGCTCCTGCTGCCTTATGGAACCTCGGCCCCAGATCGCCAGCGGGGCTACCACAGCAAATGATTTTCAGGTACCTGGCCCAGTGTGGCTGACTTAGCATCAGTCTTCACTATTTCATGAACAGGGCAGATGTCAAACAAACTTTTTGGCAGCTTCTTGGCAAACCTCTGCTTTTCTCCCTCCAATAGATGTGTAAGTGCCTGTGTGTGCAACAGACAGATGTACCGGCCAAGTTATTTAATCCCTGTATCTGCTCACGAGGAGGCAGCCTGGAACAGGAAAGGTGTGGGCTTGGAGACAGAGGGAGAACTGGGTTCCAGTCCGGTCTCTGTCCCCAGAGATGATTACGCTTTACATCTCCCACCTGTCAGAGAAGGATGCACCCACCTACTTGCAAGGAGCTCTGAGGATGAAGCCAAGTCACAATGCACACAGTATACTCAGTGAAGGCGACTTACTAAAGCTATTGTTAGGAGCCACTGAGCAGGAAATGCTGATAAATCACATTGTATTTCCACGGTGAGAAACTTCTGGGAAGAAAACAGGTAATCCCTCATTGTTTAAAAACAATTTTTATATAACAAAGGAAGATCTTTGTCTCAGCATAAGTAAAACTTTAAATAAATGATTAGAAAACCAAAGAGAAATATAAACTTAAAATTAGAAAGAAACAAAAAGCCACAGATATTAAGAAGGCTGACATATTTTGGAGAGAGAAATTCCAACTGCTGGTTCATCTCTTCAGAGTGCTGACAATGACTCTTTCACCAGGAGAGGCTTTGTTTTTTAAACTTTAAATCAACATAGAGTAAAATTGACTTTTTGTGGTTCTCTGCATTAAAATTCATAGAGTTGTACACCAAAAATGTCAATTCACTCTCAGAAAATTAATTTTTTTACACATCAAGAGGTTAAATAAAAATAAAAATTAAAAAGAAAAAAAACTACAGATAAAATATATTTTAAATTAATTTTAAAATAATATTCATTAAAATAATTTTTAAAATAAAATGTATTTTTATACACCAAAAATATATTTTAAATAAAATGGATCCATTTTCAAAGTAAAGTGAATTCACTTTGAAACTGAGCTTTAACCCATTAAGAGACGTGTGTAAGTACTCTATAGTCAAGCTCCAGAGTCCATCACCCTAAAAATTTAAAGAGGAAGAGTAAGGTCTGTTGAGCAGACACTCCCCAAATGCTCACTCATGCTGAGTGTGCCAGGTACTCACTAGAGAGGTGAAGCTGAAGGACACGGATCCCCACCCTCGAGCCTCGCTGCAGTTGGTGAGAAGGACTAGAAGGCTTCCGAAGTAGTTTAAAGACTTTTCAGCATATTCAATACGCACCCCTTTACCCCTGTACAGATGAGATGTGAGAAAGCACCATCTCTGTCTAAACATTGCATTGTATAAATGAATAAAGCAGAGGCACAGAGAAACTAAGAGGCTTCACACAGTGGACAGAGAGCCAGGGCCCTGGTGGAAAACCAAAACTCCTTCCCAGTTTATCTGAAAACTCAGTAAGATAAACTTTCTCTTCCTTTTATTTCAAAGGATGGTTCTGCATATGGTGGCATTCCTTACATGTGTCGATATAATTGTATTGGCAATTATGTTCCTTTTATATCATCATTCCTTTTATGAATTTATCTCCAATTTAATGATAGAAGAAAAGAAGGAAAATAGGTCTAAATATGTGTTTAATACATTACTTTCCTGGCAACATTTAAGCCACAATATGTGGATCGATTTCTCTTATTGTGATACATACACGAAAGACAAGTGGCTTAGATTCAGAAAAAAATAAAAGGGTCCTCTCAGTGACAGTGGCCATCCTGACCTGGCTGTAACAGAATGTGAGGGGCCAGAGCTGGAATCCACCCAGGTCTGCACTTGAAGACAACCATGCCAGGGATTGCTCACATTGCCTTTCCCACCGCCCTGGCCCTTCCACCATCTGCAAACCCACGGGACACATCTTCATTTCTCCTGTGCCAAGACATCAGGACAGTTTAATTTTGAAGGTCATTTGGGGGGTGGTTACAGTGTAAAAAGGAGCTCTGTCCGCTTCAGACTCTACCAAGAGACAGAAGAGTAAAACCCTTCAGTGTCTGAGCCAAGCCCGTGAAGAACGGAGACAAAGGGACTAATCGCCAACAGCTTCTCCAGAGAGATCCTCCACTCGGGTCAAACAAATGGCAGTTCTGAAGCTGGTACAACTCCCCCTAACTCCTAGCCTAGCAAAGCTTCTGAAGTTAACCTCCCAAATAACATCAGAGTCATCACCACCTGGAATCCACAAATCTGAGTTCTGCTGATCTATCAAAGACTAGTTTTGCTACAGTAGAAAATATACTCAAGTTATGAAATAGGGATGATGTGAAAATGTTTTGTTCGTAGGCAACAGCATTTGGGGAGATGTCAAATCTATTTTGAAGAATGTTCTGAATGAGTCAAAGATACCTCTCATGTTATGATTAAAAATCAATGGCAGCTAGATTGTAATTAGAATATTCAGTTAGAGTTCTATATCTTGATTAAAGGTTTTTGAATAGTAAATGTATTGACTAAGCCTAACTCTTAAGTAGAAAGTAGAAGGAATATGGAAAGTAAAACTTAGTATATCAACATTTATTGATGGCACTGATTTCAATGATGATATGTTACCTTTTCAATGAAAAGTTACATGAATTCGTTTTCAAATTATCTTTCTTGATGTGGATTTAGCCAGCATAAAATATTCCAACTCATGCCACCTATATTTCTAGCATATAGTCAGAAATATGTAACTTTATACATAGAACAATTGCTTGTTTGGCAAATTTTGGATTTGCTTCTCTTTTATCTAGGTACAAGTTTGTTAATTTTTACAATCATATTAAAGAACTCCAATAAAACTTTCAATGACTCAAGGGAAAGGCAGTTTTAGACAGTCAACCATAATTAAGCATAATGATTGTACCAGCTTTATTAAGGCAAATATAAGGCATAATTTGAGTCTGGGGACAATCATCTTCAAAAAAAATTGGAAAACAACACACTGTAAACCTTTGCATCATAAGCACATTTCATCAACAGCAGCCTCAGGGCTCCAGTGAAATCAATTAGGTGTGTTACATATTTAACAATGGAAAAAGACTTTGATCTTTATATTTCTCAATTAAGATCATCTGATGCTGAAGCCATTGGAACTTTCAGGTGAATATCAGCAGGAGCCGAGAAACCTTTGTGTTGAACTTGCCTAATCTGACTATATTTATTCTGTTATATTGATACCTGAACTCAAGTTTAAAATATTCCTATGCTGGCCTAAATTCTCTTGAAATGCTTCATAGGCTGGGTGTAAATGAGGAAAAAATTTTAGTGTATTAGAAAGCAACAGTGCATTCAAATCTTTCTGTAGTTTTTTTTTTTTTTTTTTTTTTTTTTACTTTGTTGTTCTTAAGAAAAAAAAACTCTTCCAGCTCTATTCCCTAGATCAGTTTTCAGAAGGAAGTCCACGAACATTCATCATATAGGCCTCTGGTGAACTGTCACATGCAAGGGCCTGGATTTTGGAGAAGGATGCCAAGTCCTAAGGAAGCAAGGGAACAGGCAGGGAAAGAGGGTACCAGACAGAGAAGGCAAAGTCAGGGTAAAGCCATGAAGGAGCAGAGACTGGGTCCTGGAGAAATGCAAGGACTCACCTCCAGATATTGTTCTTCAGGGCTCCCCACTTTTTAAACCTCATCTGGGGTCCAGAAAAAGCTGCAGACCGCAAGGACTCTCTGCCTGGTTTCTTCTGTGGCTACCTGGACTGGAAGGAGGCAGCACCCTGGGGCACTTGCTCTGGATAGAGTTTCCCACCCCTTGGGCTGGGTGAGCTGCTGTCATCAAACCCCAGGGGGCGGTGGCTGAGGACTGATGCTGAGCGTGGGAGGAAGGGCAATCCTGGTGGAGGGTGGAGTGAGAGGGAGGGCAAGATGATGGAGACGCGTGCACGGATGCACAACTTGACCTTCAACCCCACACAGCGTCTCACTGGACACTCACTTCTGTCTGAGACAGAAGTAGGGGGGTGGTCCAGAAGCAAGTGTGAGAGGTGGCTGTACCTGAGAAGGACCGAGGTGTGCCTACCTGACCGCCCAGAGACAGAGAGGGAATTGCAGGCTGGCTGGTCAAGCGCTCTAGCGCCCCCTGGCTGTAACTCGCAGATCTTTAGTATATGGAAGTGAAGTGAAGTCGCTCAGTCGTGTCCGCCTCTTTGCTACCCCAAGGACTGGTCCGTGGAATTCTCCAGGCCAGAACACTGGAGTGGGTAGCTATTCCTTTCTCCAGGGTATTTTGCCAACCCAGGGATCGAACCCTGCGTTGCAGGCTGATTCTTTACCAGCGAAACTAGTCTAGCGCTTGCAGTCGGCAAGATCCTGACAGATTAGCAGATCAGCAGTGTCAGAAAGCAGAAGACAGATGACATTTTCCTTGAGTGAGCCCCTAATGCCCTGGTTATGCCTCTCCCTCTGCTGAGGTCCAGGCCTGTCCCATTTGTATGATACTGTAGGAAGTTCCCCTGAGATCAGGGACCTTACTGGAGGAAGTTTCCCCACGATCAGAGAAAACTTGTGATATCTGTGTGTAATTCAGGAGGATCAAGGCAGGAGGCTACGCAGGTTCATCAACCAAGAGGCATCTAGCCCTCCCTCACCCTGCACCCAGTTTGAAGCCACCATCTGCTGTGGTGTATGAGGGCCCGCAAGTGTGCTTGCTGGGAGAGTTCGGCAGGTAAGTTCTCTCTGCTTACAACTGGGGGAACAAGACTGATGAAGCTCACATCAGCAATTAGCTTCTATATCCTCCCTCTTTATCTTGTAGAGGGATTCATACTTCATTAAGATTCAGTCTTCTGATTATTTCTCATTCAGATGGTTGTTTGTTTTGCAACTCTTGGGCAAAAAAAAAAAAGTAATAAATAAAAATAAGCAGGGCGGTGAGTGTTTTCAAGAAGTAATCCTCACACTAACTGCTGGGCAGTGGAGCCCATTTTCTGCAAGCTAATTTAATGTAAACAAGTCATGACATAGAAAAAGTGAAACCCCAGCCATGGAATTCCTGGTAAGAGCATTTACTGAGTGGGTGGAGAGCACCCCCCCACCCCCATCCTCAGAGGGAGAGAGTGTTAGAGGTCAAGGCAGGCTGGGACACCATGGATTGAGTTTCACTCTCAGGACAAAGCTGGTTACATAAATAAGGCTAGAGGCACCGAAGGGTTAAATGCTTGTTCCACCTTTTCTTTTACCAAGAAAAGATGATTCTTCCCTTTTTTTACAAATCCCCCAAAGCACACTCTTTAGAGATACACAGTAAACCTTATGGGAATTCCCAATTGATATTTATCAAAAGGGTTTCATTTCAGATTTCTCAATTCCAACTTTAAATAAAAATAACCCGTATGATCTTAGTTTTTAAGATGATATCAATTCCCTTTAGAGTGGACACTGAGGATTTAGTAGAAAAGTTCAAATATCTGATTTAAAAAAAAAAAAAAAAAAAAAACTCCCTTTTCCCAGAAAAAAGATATTTGATGTCAAAAGAGGCAGTGATCTAACTTTTTAAAAAAGAAAAAAAGTAATGAGCTCTCTCTGGACAAATTATGCCTGGGATTCTCATGCAAAGAATGTACTGCTCCAATTTTTCAAAGCTTGAATATTCTCTATGGTGTAAAACAATTGTAAGTAACTTTGCTAATTAATGAGCTGCTTTTAGCTGTAAATCAGCAGAATTGCTTTTTTTTTTTTTTTTTAGAAACACATAGCCATGAATGTAAGATTTACTTTTTTTTTTTCCATCTCTGTATATGTCATTTTTTAAAAATTCGATCTTTGTCACGGACACAAGTCAAATCAGGACTAATGAGCCATTCTCTGAAATGCAAATAATAGCGTTCATTAAAGAAGAAGTATTTTAGCAAAAAGTAACTGACAATAAGGATGACGTGTAAGTGAAGATTGCCTGCAGGTGGCCCGAATGTGGGATGGTGCACCGAATTACAGAGGTTTTACATGACTATTTATTCAATTGTTCAAGATGAGAAGAGTAATATTTCTGAGTTCTCTTTTAACATTGCTAACAATATTCCTTTTGTCTTCCATTTTCAGAATCCTTGCCAACACCACCAGGGGATGCCAGGCCTTTCAACACATCTTTAACAAGCTTTTTACTAATATGTCACACCTCATGGCATAGGTTCACCTATGGCTGATTTTTTGTGTCTCATTTTATACCAAGTTACCCCTCGAAAGGAAAGCTATGACAAACCTAGACAGCATATTAAAAAGTAGAGACATCACTTTGCTGACAAAGGTCTGTATAGTCAAACCTATGGTTTTTCCAGTAGTCATGTACGGATATGAGTCAGTCCATAAAGAAGGCTGAGTGCCGAAGAATTGATGCTTTCAAAATGTGGTGCTGAAGAAGACTCTTAGAGTCCCTTGGACATCAAGGAGATCAAACCAGTCAATCCTAAAGGAAATCAACCCTGAATATTCATTGGAAGGACTGATGCTGAAGCTGAAGCTCTGGTACTTTGGCCACCTGCTTCAAAGAGCCCACTCACTGGAAAAGACCCTGATGCTGGGAAAGACTGAAGGCAAAAGGAGAAGGGAGCCACAGAGGATGAGATGGTTAGATACCATCACTGACTCAATGGACATGAATTTGAGTAAACTCTGGGAAATAGTGGAAGACAGAGGAGCCTGGTGTGCTGCAGTCCATGGAGTTACAAAGAGTCAGACGTGACTTAGCGACTGAACGAAAACAACAGGTAACAGACAAAGCAGAAAAGATCCAGCAAAGACGGCAGGATGTGATGGTTCCCAGGTACCCCTCAGGACAGTTGGGTAGTAAGCAGGAGCTGTGTACTCACCAATCAGTCCTTCACCAGTTGCATTCCANTTTTTTTTTTTTTTTTTTAGAAACACATAGCCATGAATGTAAGATTTACTTTTTTTTTTTCCATCTCTGTATATGTCATTTTTTAAAAATTCGATCTTTGTCACGGACACAAGTCAAATCAGGACTAATGAGCCATTCTCTGAAATGCAAATAATAGCGTTCATTAAAGAAGAAGTATTTTAGCAAAAAGTAACTGACAATAAGGATGACGTGTAAGTGAAGATTGCCTGCAGGTGGCCCGAATGTGGGATGGTGCACCGAATTACAGAGGTTTTACATGACTATTTATTCAATTGTTCAAGATGAGAAGAGTAATATTTCTGAGTTCTCTTTTAACATTGCTAACAATATTCCTTTTGTCTTCCATTTTCAGAATCCTTGCCAACACCACCAGGGGATGCCAGGCCTTTCAACACATCTTTAACAAGCTTTTTACTAATATGTCACACCTCATGGCATAGGTTCACCTATGGCTGATTTTTTGTGTCTCATTTTATACCAAGTTACCCCTCGAAAGGAAAGCTATGACAAACCTAGACAGCATATTAAAAAGTAGAGACATCACTTTGCTGACAAAGGTCTGTATAGTCAAACCTATGGTTTTTCCAGTAGTCATGTACGGATATGAGTCAGTCCATAAAGAAGGCTGAGTGCCGAAGAATTGATGCTTTCAAAATGTGGTGCTGAAGAAGACTCTTAGAGTCCCTTGGACATCAAGGAGATCAAACCAGTCAATCCTAAAGGAAATCAACCCTGAATATTCATTGGAAGGACTGATGCTGAAGCTGAAGCTCTGGTACTTTGGCCACCTGCTTCAAAGAGCCCACTCACTGGAAAAGACCCTGATGCTGGGAAAGACTGAAGGCAAAAGGAGAAGGGAGCCACAGAGGATGAGATGGTTAGATACCATCACTGACTCAATGGACATGAATTTGAGTAAACTCTGGGAAATAGTGGAAGACAGAGGAGCCTGGTGTGCTGCAGTCCATGGAGTTACAAAGAGTCAGACGTGACTTAGCGACTGAACGAAAACAACAGGTAACAGACAAAGCAGAAAAGATCCAGCAAAGACGGCAGGATGTGATGGTTCCCAGGTACCCCTCAGGACAGTTGGGTAGTAAGCAGGAGCTGTGTACTCACCAATCAGTCCTTCACCAGTTGCATTCCAGAAATAAACTTGTCTATACATTTGAATATTTTTACCAAAGGAGAAAAGTAATATTTGAGGACAACCATTTTAATGCAAACTAGATGTTCGCATATGCTATTCTGACACTCCCCACTCCCAGAAAAAGAGAGGTAAAACAAAGCAAACTCATCCTGTCATGTAAAATTAACTAGAAGGAGGGGAGGGAAATGGCTTCAGATTTTCTTTCTACTTCGGTAACCTAAGAATCCCTGATTCCTTTAAATTCTATTTCTTGGGTCAAGAGAGGAAGAATATATGAATGCACTGGTTGTTTTAATGAGAAAAAAACTTCATTTTGCAGGAAACATCTTCTCATCAACAGTCTAGCAGAATATTTAGTTGGAGGATTATTTGGTTATCAGGATCCCAAAGGAGTCAATCTTACTTAGCTTCTTTTAATACAATGCTATTAAGTAGTCTAGAGGTGAAGGAGGGGTGTAATTTACTTGGAGATGTTGTTTGTGCCAAGAGTAGAATCGGGACCTGAGAGACAAGTGTTTTGAGAAGCAAAGCTTGGCTGATTCTGTTCTTTGTGAGATAACTGATATTAACATTGAACATTAATGTGTTGGGGAAAAACCACCATGGGAGTAAATATCTAGAATCTTTTATAAATAGGAAAAAGAGTTCTTAACTCAGTTTTCTTAACCAAGAGCAAAGAAACCTGAGTCAGAGAGACCCAGGTTCAAATGCTGCCTCAACTCTTTAGTGGTGGCTGGAGCTTGGCTGGGTAACCCTGCTAAGTCTCTGTGTACTGTTAAATGGCTTTAAAAAGTACCCACCTCAAAGAGATGGTGCTGAAAACCAAATGAGAAAATGCATGCAAATTCCTGCATGAGAAAGCACCTAATAAATGTTAGCTGTTACTAGTTATCATGAACATCTTTATTTCTCTCACAAAGTTGTGGTAATGATAAAACTATATTAGGTGAGATATTCATGGACAGAAATCCAAAATAGGACAGGGTTTGAATATCATGCACATGTAACCTTCACCCTCAGTTACCAAAAATCCTCTCTAGTGGCAAAGAGATTCACTGAAGTTTTAATATGTTGCTTTTTAAAATTATTCACATATTGCAAGGATAGAAAGATTTTGTAGGATTCACACCAAATTGTGAACCTTTGCCTGATACACTGTCTACAATGTTGCCAATACAAGACCAGAACTAAGGATTTCCCAACATGTAACATCAGAAAATACCTCACACATCACTTCTGTTACCAAGATAAATGTATAGATGGGTTGTGTGCGTGAGTGCATATGTGTTGTGTGTGCGTGCATGCGTGTGTGTGTGTGTGTTTGGAGGTGGTGGAAAGGAGAGAAACTGGAACAATATTAAGTGTATTTATTTGTTTTTTCCTTCTTTTCTCTGTTAGGAGGGTTGTTTAATTCCTCAGTGACTTAATATAAACCTAAACTGCTCTTTCATGGGTGGATTGCCCCCACACGTCTTGCTTGTGAATGTAGGCGGAGGCGTTTGATGAGAGGAGAGGAGATGGAAAGTATCTCAGGTAGGTACCACCTACCAGAAAGGGAGCCCAGGGATCAGCAGCATCTGAAACAGCTCAGCTTGTTATGGCTCCTCCAGGCACAGCGAGGAAAGATCTAGCCAGTGGTACAACAAGGAAATAGTCTATCCTTGTCTTGTGACTGAAGGAATAAATACTAATTATCACAGACTTGCGACCTGAGATGACGTCATGACCGTGAAGCGGGAGTGACTCGCCTCTGCGCCACAGCAGCCACGGCCTGGCCTCCTTTCCCAAGGCCTGCGATGGTCTGGGAGGACCCCCATCCCCTGATTCCCAAGAAAACTAGAATTCAGTGCACAATGGCCATTCACAAACTGACAATTTCCTCTTGACTTAGATTTGCAACACAGGAAGGGAGTGAGGGGTCGTGCCAGACCCACTGTGATCCCCTCCCCCCAGCACCAGGAGAAGGTGACCGCGTCCTGCTTCCTACTTGCTGTGTCGTGGTGGTCACACGTGCCACCTTGCTGAATGCCTGCTCCATGGGGCTGTCAGGCGGATTGAGAACACACGCACACACATCCCTATGTTCATTCCAGCACTATTCACAATAGCCAAGACATGGAAACAATCTAAATGTCCATCCACAGGTGAATGAATAAACAAGATGTGGCGTGTAAACACACACACAGAAAACAGAATATTAATCAGCCATGAAAAGGATGAAACAATGCCATCTGTAGCAACACAAATACAAGTAGAGATTATCATACTAAGTGATATAAGAAAGAGGAAGACAAACACCACATAGTATCACTTATGTGTGGAATCTAAAATGTGATACAAAAGAACCCGCTATGGAACAGAAACAAATTCATGGGCAAAGAAAACAAACCTGTGGTTGCCAAGGGGGAGGGAGTTGGGGAAGGGATGGGGTCAGCAGATGTAAATTATTGTATATGGAATGGATAAACAGCAAGGTCCTACGCTGTAGCACAGGGAACTCGGATATTCTAGGATAAGCCATAATGGAAAAGAATATTTTAAAAAATAATGTATGTGAATCATACACATTACCGAATCACTGCTCTACAGCAGAAATTAACACAGCATTGTAAATCAACTCTACATCAATTAATAAAAAGAGACAGAGAACATATGTATAGCCCTTTGGCCTCCGCCTAGCACATTATAAGCACTAGGAAACATTCCTTCTCTGCCCTTGACCCTTAATGCTTACCCTTCTGTAACGCCAGTGTAATCACCCCCCAACCCATAGATTCAGAAACATGTCTCGAGTCCTCAAGACAGGAAGTCACTGAGTAAGGATTTATGCCCAGTTTTGGCCCATCTGACCCCAAAGTCTGGGCAGACCCTTTCTTCTCTGCCAAGTCACCTCCTCAAGTATATGCTTCCTCTTTAAGATCAGAGCCCTGATACTGGGAAATGACTACACACTTAGAAATGCTTAGAATCTGGTGGGGGCCGGGGAGTGAAGAAAAAGACAAAGCAAAAGGAGGTGGAGGGAGAAAGAAGGATAAAGAGCAGGAAACAAAGTTCCAGTTGGAAAACTGAGCAGAGATGTGGGTTCCTTTCCCACGAGTCCCCCCCCAGTAAATAGCATCCCCCCACCACTTACCCTAACGCCCCTTCCCCATGCCTGCTGTCAGGAATCTGGGAGACTGTGTTTCCTCCTTTCCATCGTTACAAAAGGTGACTTTTTGGTGTTCCATGTAAGATGTTATTTCTTTAGAATCTGTCAGTGCCCTAGACCAGGGATCCCCAACCTCCGGGATCTCATGCCTGATGATCTGAGGTGGAACTGATGTAATAATAAAGTGAAATAAAACACACAATAATTGTAATGCACTTGAATCTTCTGAAAACCATCCCCCACACTTTGTGGAAAAATTGTCTTCCATGAAACCAGTTCTTGGTGCCAAAGGTTGGGGATAGTTGCCCTAGACCTCTTTTTTCAGGGGGAGCGGGGAGGGCTTCAGTGTAGATTTCTGCCCACTCCTCCCATTTTCATGTCTCCTTATTGCAGTGTGCTGAAATCACCCCTGTCCCAGCTGAATTTAGGACACTATTACATGAGCCATGCTGGGGAATCCAATGCTCATAATTCTTATACCCCCCCCCATGTTTTTATTTCCCTAGATTCCCACAATTTGGCCAATATATACTTTTAAAACTTCTTTAATGAACTCACGTCAGAATGTGAAGTCCTGCTATCTAGGACCATTCCTCTGGACCTCGTGGCTGCTTTCCTATGAGACCCTGCATCTTCCACATTGTTCTAGCCTGACACCTAACAGCAATCTCTTCTAGCCCAAATTAGTTTCATTATTTTGTCCTCTACCTTCTGTTTTCCAAGCTTTTTGTTTCCATAATTAAAACTCAGAATATTCTTCTAGGCAGTGAGATCTAGAAAGTTATTCAGAAAAGGACCTCAATTAGGCAGGGAAATAACTCCCAAGGTGAAACCATAAAATGTTGAATACAAGGGAGCCAAGAAATAGGTGAGGGAGATTAAGAGGTAAAAACTTCCAGTTGCAAAATAAAGGAGTCACAGGTATAGAATGTATGGTGTGGGGAATACAGTCAATAACTATGTAGTATCTTTGTATGGTGACAGATGGTAACTAGACTTACTGTGGTGATCATTTTGAAATGTAGAGAAACTTTGAATCACTGTGTTGTGAAATAGGAACTAACAGTGTTGCAGGTCAATTATACTTCCAAAATAAACAAACTCATAGAAAAAGAGATAATATTTATGGTTACCGGAGGCAGGGGTTGAGGGCAGGGAAATTGGATGAATTAGTCAAAAGGTAAAAACTCCTAGTCATACATAAGCATTAGGGAGGCAGTGTGTGTGTGCTTAGTTGCTCAGTCGTATTGGACTCTTTTGTGACCCTGTGGACTATAGCCTGCCAGGCTCCTCTTTCCATGGGATTTTCCAGCCACAAATATTGGAGTGTGTTGCCATTTCCTTCTCCAGGGGATCTTCCCAACCCTGGGATCAAATCCACGTCTCCTGCATTGGCAGGCAGGTTCTTTACCAGTGAGCCACTGGGGAGCCTCAGGGATGCAACATTAGATACATACAATTAAACGCTGCTGCATGTTATGTATGAAAGTTATTAAGAGAGGAAATCGTAAGAGTTCTCATTCCGAGGAAATTATTTTTTCCTATTGCTTTTATTTTATATCCATATGAGATGAGGGATGTTCACTGAACTTATTGTAATAATCATTTCATGATGTATGTTAGTCACAGCATTATGCTGTACATCTTAAACTCATACAATGCTGTATGTCATTCATCTCAGTAAATCTGGAAGAAAAAAAATATATATATATACACATATACATATATAAGGGAAACAAGACCAAGAGATATCTTGTATGTCTTCAGCCCTCGTGGAGACGGGAATGATGGGAAGGTGGGTGGAAGATTCACAGGGGGTGCAAGGTACGACCATGGGAGAAGAGGACCATGGATGGGCCTCAGTTCATTGTAAGATGCTGAGATGCCTGGATATGACCCTTTAGCTAAGGCAGGGGGGTGGGAGGGAGGGAGGAGCAGTGAGAAAGGCTATTCATGAATCAGCAATCCCTCTAGTGAGGATGGATTTAGAGAGACTAGGAACTCATGAATAAATCAGAGAGGAAGCACTTCCAAGAGTCCAGGAAAGAGATATACCCCCATCAACACTTGTTCCAGCCCTCAGGCTCATCAGACCCACTGGGACATTCTTCTTGAAAGCCCTTTCATCTCCAGTGTTCCTCTTCTATCCTGCTCCTAAAACCATCTTAAATCAACCTAAAATGTTCCTGGCTTCTCCTTGTTCTTCACACGACCTCAGGCCTTTAGAAAAGCCTCCCAGGTCTTTTATCTGATGAAGCCAACCATAATTTCACCCCCATTTCTTGTGTTCCATTCAGACCGAGAAAACCAATTGGCCTAACTTGATTCAAGTCAATGACCAAGTAAGTGTTTACTGAGGATGCTAAGTGCAGACCTACTGCTCATCTGGCTGTCGGGACATCAGGAGAGGCTCTCCGAGACTCACGTCCAGAGGCAGAGATTGGATGTAAACAATAAGGAGGAGGGCAAAGTACAACCCAGCAGCTCAGAGGATGGGAAGGGAAGCGGTTACTGCTGCTCCGTGTCCTAGAACCTTTCAGTCAATGATGACTAACCGCTGACTTTCTGTGACACATTTTTCAACTTTTTGAGATTTCTTATGCAGTAACTTCTCATGATGGTTTCTGTACGTGGAGTCTTTTAAGTAGAGTGCTTTCATTTATAGCTCTTCAGGGTCTGCAAACTGGGAGCAGGGTGGGTGTTTGTGATTTCAGAAGCCACAGTGAAGCCACTGGCCTTATTAATATGGCCACACGTGCCATAAGAATTCAGCAATTCTCCCTTCCCCATTGTCAGTGACAAGTTAAACTGACCACAAAGGACTCTGTGGTGTCAAGCAAAGTGGGGTGGGGTGGGGGTGCCTGGTCTGTACACACACAAGACCAGCCCATGGGTCTCCCACCAGCCCTCCTTCTCATTGCCACCACCATTACACAAACAGGAAGAAATTGTGGTTCTCATGGCAAAAACCACTACAATATTGTAAAGTAATTAGCCTCCATAAAATAAATAAATTAAATTAAAAAAAAAAAAGAAACTGTGGTTCTCTTCATTGTGTTTCATATAATGGATGCCTGGCAAATAGAATATATGAAGGGGCCTTGAATAACTCTTCCTCAGGAGAAATCTAATATCAGAAAATGACATTCTGAAGATAATTAAAAACTTGACAAAGTCAGGACTTTGCAGGAAGGGAAAACTACAAGATGAACTTTCAGCAAGTCAAAGAGTCTATGCTCCTTTTTGAAAAACCTAGTCATCAGGCGTGGGTTCCCTTAGCGACCAGCCCTGTCAGGAAGTTAACACATGAGCTTTGCTGAGGGACATCATATTAGCATTAATGGCCCGTTGACTTATTGGGTCCCCCTTGCCTATCGGCATTCCAGGCACCTTGCATAAATCCTACAATAAAACCAATTAAAAACTCATTAAAAGATAAAACCTAAAACTATGCCAATAAATGCTAAACACACTTGAAGTACATTCATTTGCATCATTCTTAGAGGGCATAAAATGGAAAAGAATAGCGTGAATGTTGCAAAGCCTTCTTGCAGACAGTGCCAGACTCAGGAGATCAAAACAGAAAATGCAATTAAGTTAGTAAAATGTGTCCAGACTTGTTAGATTTCCAGGTCTGGTTTTCATCAGAAACATATTTAAGGTAGTTCCTAAGTTTTATATGAAACTGTTTCTACCTGTAATAAAGTAAGGGAGCTATTTCTGAGATAAATGTATATTGCAAAATACAGAAAATGTCACAATAAGCAAACCAAAATGTCACTTACAAAAATTTATCCTTTTATCCAAATCATAGCACATATGTCTTACTAGAAAGCATGGAATTTGCTCTGTGAGCATCTCTTACAGGAACAAGGAGTTGCATTTTAAGTATGAAACTTAACAACTCATGTGAACAGTCTCAAAGAGCTGACCCATAGAGAATTTTTGAAGAGTCCCAACCTCATGGATTATAAAAATGCCTTTCTGTCACTTTCTACAGAAGTATATAAACATACGTTTGACAACTCTCCTTCCCATTATGTTTGAAGCAAGAAAAGCCACATTTCCTTTATCCAGAAAGAAAAAAAGAAAGAAAACGAAAACAAATTATATGCACAATTAAATGAGTGTTTAGAGAAGAAAAGAAATGTCTGCATGTGTGTGTATACACGAGCAGGAGTCAGGGGGAAGTGGGAGAGAGATGTATCCAAAAATAATACCTGAAATACTCTATCCACAGCCACAAAATAATTATCACTGGCGGTGACATTTGTGTTTCTCACTGTGCTTTCCTGTATTCTCCATGCTTTTGGCCTTAAAGATATAGTGTTTAGGAAAATAAGTGCTCTCTGAAAATACATGAGTAGGTAGTAGAAATACAAAGGCAGTTGATTCAATCTATGCAGTTGGCCCCCTAAAAAGGGGGGCGGGAATGCACGTCAAATTGCTGACACTTATTTTTGGCACTACCTGCATTCTCTCACGTGGGCATAACCGTAGTCCAAGATGGTGCCACCATGGCCTTGCCCTGCCACCCAATTCAACCTCTTTAGGCACACACATAAGAAACATGCGTGAAATTGAGTAAGTGGGTTACACTGCTTTAACAATGACCATTCATAATGCTATTTGTACAACTACCTGCAGAGAATAACACTGGATCATCTCTTTGGAAATGTTATAAATGGAACACTGTCAAATTTATAAGCAACGTTTTAGACAGCAAATATGCGGCTTGGATTTTAGCAGTCTTAAACACTGCAAGCAGCTTACTCTTATCTCCCAGTGCCACTGCCTTCCTGGAGTAATTGATGCTTGGAGTCCCCAATTTCACATAAACCAGGCCACTGTGTTATTGTATACAGCAATCTGACTGCTGGCAGGGACAGGAAACTGCGCTGAACCCAGATCAATAGACTTGTCAACAGTAAGCAGCTTAATCTAATTCAGCCTATCTCATCTCAGGGCACAGAGTTTGCAATTTTGCTGTTGGGTCCCTCTGGCAGGAAATGGTTTAGAAAGTTTAGTCTTAAGAAGTTTAAGTGATATGCTTATCCTTCAGGCTCTTGAATGTTTATTCAGCAGAATGGCTGTTTTAAATGTTTTATAAATGGCAATAATGTAAACAAGGCATGTCTGACTTCCCTCTCCTGTGAAAACTATAATGGTGATTTCCTTGAACACGGACTCAGGAATTAATACCACAGCCAGTCACACTTTTGAGGACACTGCTCTGGTTCACATGTTCTGAGCTCTCACCATGTTTAAACTCCATCCCCACATCCCAGCCAATGGCATTCTTCCGAGAAAACTCTTCATTTCAAATACAGATTTGTTTCTTCTCTAACTCTATTTTGCACACATGACTTCTTTAGTTATGAAACCTCCAGTGATTACCCATCAAAGCATCACTCTTCTGCCTCAGAAGACTGCAAGATAAAGAAAGAGTTGGCACGTTGGGAAAAGGGAACATTCTTGGCAAGGAGGCTGAGAGGCTGAAATCATGCATTCTAGCCCCGCCTGAGACCTCACCCTCTCAGGATGGGCTGGGCCACCTGGCTGCCCTCCTGTCACTGAGCGCTTTCCACACTCTCACATCATCACTTGGGAGATGGTGGCGAGTGCTAAGGACCTGATACCATGCGCGGTGCTGATGCAAGCTGTCCTTCAACTGTCAGAACAGGAAGGGCGCAGACCACTTCTCACACGTGTAAAAAGGTCCCCTTTGTACGAGTCTCCATACCTTTGTGTAAGCCTCCGGAGATGACAGTTCATTATCACAATTACCCTTAAAATGACCTTCAACGGAAGTAAAACAGGTGATGAGATACCATCTTATAGGTGGCGAGGGCACGGAGGATGAGGGACAAGATGCCTGGAGGATGGGGAAGAGGGGTCATGAGGATGGGAAGAGGAGGGCAGGGAGGATTACGGGTGCAGAAGAAGAAAGAAAGGAGAAGGGCAAAAAAACGGACTCATTCTGTGATCAGTGGTATCTGAAGATGGCAGAGTGTGAGAATATTTTAAGATCAGGTCTATGTTTAAAAATTGAGTAAGGGCTCCTCTACGTCACTTAAACCAGCCCAATACTTTCTACGGCAAGACGGCGAGGAAGCCCTGCCAAGTGCCGGCTGGAAGGGAAGCTCACGTAAGAGCTGAAGCTTTCGAGAAAGATCCAGGCGAAAGGGCTGAGAGTCCAACTGGAAGAGACCATGTCAAGGCTGGTGCCCAGGGCTAAAAGCCCAGGAAAAAGTAAAGATGGCGAACGTGGAGAGCTTCAGCAATGCAAACTGAGGGCCGAAGGGCAGAGGCAGGGCTGCAGATACAGCATTCACAGGCCTAGAGAAGAAGGAAAAGATTGCTTCACACGTCCGCACTAAAGATCAAAATCCATGGTAGGAACTGGATTTTAACCAATTAATAATTGGGAACTGTTAATTCCCCCTCTCAGCTGGGTCTGTCCATTTAACACACTAAAATCAAAATGAAAGTCTAGTAATCTTTCTTCTGGATTTCTAAATAATCTCAACCTCTCTTTTTCTTCAAGGTGAATCATACAAACACGATGCTTCTTAAGAAACTGGGAAACAAAGTACTGAAAAACCAGAGATAAAAGAAGAATCCTAGGAAGAACTGGCCCCATTTATTATGGTAGGTATTTTTAATTACAGACGAGGGAAAGCCCCAAAGAAACATGCCATTAGCTCTTTCATGGTAGCTGGACTATGCGTCTCCCCCTAATTATGAAACAAGGTACACCTTTATGCACCTGACGATTTTCTAGGTAACGCGTAGTACAGTGTGCAACGGGGATTGTTTTAATAGGCCTGGTAATGAGATCTGGGTGAAAAATCTCTCTGTTAATTTAGCAGTCCTCCTGAGATGTTAAAATTCTAGTTGGCAAATGTTGAAACTTCCTTGCCAATCCTGGCCCCAGCCCAACCAAAGTCTTGACAGTAGATTCTAAATATCACCTGTAAACTTCAATCTGCCCTCAGCAACCATCACTTCTGCTCTCTTCCTGCCTCTCTACCACTGAGTCTCTTGTGATTTGCCCAGTACTAACTAAAATGTTATTAAATGAATAATTTGACACTCTAATAATCCATACATTTTGAAAGCAAATCGCTGCCGGCTTTAAATCCTCAGATCTTTCCTATCAAAGGTAAAGCATCCTCAAAAAGTCAACATTGAAACAAGCAGCTGTGGTCACTTCTCCACCTTTTTGTTTAAAGAATACATCAGTCCCTGTAAGCAGACTTAAATAAATGACTTGCAAATTAAAAGAAACATTTCTCTGATTCACTGCAGTAGCTTGCTTTTTGGGATACAAGGTTAAAAGTGAACAGTAAACCTTTTAAGGTTATTGAAACTAAATTATTAACGCTGTGTTTCACCTTCTTTTTGTCCTCTGTGTGGCATTCTTCCTGATTACTCACTGCAACTCCACTCCTACAAGTTGTAAATCAAATGAAAAATCTTTAAAGCACAAAAACAGCTGATTAAAATGTTCAACCACAGGGGAACTACAGAGATGATGGGGAGTGGCACGCTGCAATTTTTTTTTTTAATGAAGCTTTTCATATAGCCATTGAAAAAAATATGTTGCGAAAACTGTACACTTTCATCTTCAGGAGGAAGTGAAAGGGGCAGTTCCACTTTTGAAATCCATTTGCAACCTTCAAACTAATGAGTGATTTTCCCCACTTGGATCCCATCTAGTGCCTCACACCTAGAGTGCATTTTACATGTATGTTTTTATGCTCAAACACTGCTTAAAGGAGACTGGTGACTTAGCCAGGGCTAAGAAGGAAGCTTTCTTTCAGGACTCACATTAGGGGGTTATTGACAAAATTCTGAAATCAGAATATGGGGATCTGTACTGTAAATGAGGAATGTCAAAGTCATGTTACCTGCCTGGGGCCTCAATTTCCTCATCTGTAAAATGGGCTGATGATATTTTCTTCTTAGGTCATAGTTGCGAGTATGCACTTCCCAGCATACATTTAATAAAATATTCATTGGAAAACCATGCTGTACACATCTTAGAAAACTGTGGTTCTAGGATTCATAGATAGTTTGAATTACTTAAATGTATTCTGATTAATAAAGCACATCCAGGCCCGTCTCTTAGAGCTGCCACATGACATCTGGACTTCCAGGGAAAGAGCTATTGAAGTGAGGAAGGGGATAAAGTGGAGGTAGGGTCAGACTTCGGGAGACTGATTTCAAGACTCTGCATGGTCTGATTTAATTAAGAAAAGTCCAAGAGTAGTGTGATTCCTAGAATCTTCCCCTCCTGCAACGATGTGTAAGATATCTACCAGGGACAGGGTCAGCTCCATGGGTGTGTGACCTGGCAGACACCCAGGGCCTGTGTTGCAAAAGGGCTCTGCTTCAACTCTCTTGGTCATTTATTGTTGTTGCTGTTGTTTTAAGTTTTTATTGAATTTGTTACAATTTTGCTTCTGGCTTATCTTTTGGTTTTTTTGGCCCCAAGGCCGTGTGGGATCTTAGTTTCCTGACTAGGGATTGAACCCTCACCCCCTGCATTGAGGCAAAGTCTTAACCACGGGATCTCCAGGGAAGTGCCTTGATCTTTGAACTTGTGTTGTGGAAGTGAAGTTTCCTGGGACAATGGAGTGTGTGTGTGTGAGGATAGGAGATTCTAGCAATACCAGGTCTGGTGAGGGTCCTCCTCACCCCATTTCCCTGTCCTGTTCTAGATGCTCCCAGAGCACAGGAGCTGATGATCTGGAGAAACCACGCTTGCCATTCAAACTAGAACTTATTTCAAATGCAGAAAGGAGGTAACAGTGTTCTAAGAAACAGGAATGTTCAGGGAGCCCTACTATATCCTTTCTTGTGTGTATGCTAAGTTGCTTCAGTTGTGTTCAGCTGCTTTGCAACCCTAAGGACTGTAGCCCACCAAACTTCTCTGTCCGTGGGACTCTGTCCAGGAGTGGGCTACCTTGCCCTCCTCCAGGGGATCTTCTCGACCCAGGGATGGAACCCATGCCCCTTAAGTCTCCTGCAATGTCAGACAGATTCTTTACCACTAGCACCACCTGGGAACCCCTGTATCCTTTCTTCTGTTAATTCCGGAGCTGAGGAAACACAATATAAAAGAGGTAGAGAGGTAAGGGAAGGAGAAGATAGGGCAACCATAGTTCCTTCTCCTTTTAATTCTTCCTTACTCCCGCAGTAAGTCAAAGGCAGGGAGTGTAGGTACAATACACATTCATCCAGTGGTTAAGACGTTGTCTTCCTATTGAGAGGGTGTGGGTTCCATCCCTGGGCAGGGAGCTAAGATCTCACATGCCTTGAAGCCAAAAAGCAAAATATAAAACAGAAGCAATATTGTAATAAATTCCATAAAGACTTTTAAAACAGTCCATATTTTATAAAAATCTTGAAAAGAAAAAGGAACATACAAACAACTGAGTTAGTTTCGTGCAGTATTTCATTGCTCTATTGACAATGCAATCCACGTGCATGCACGCTTCATGAAAAACAAATTATATAATTTCAGTGATTCTGTGCATGAGTTAGATGCTCTTCTATTTGCATTTAAAACTGGCATTGATCACTACAATGTGAATGTACTCAGCACTGCTGAACTGAACACTTAAAAATGGTTAAGATGGTAAATTTTTTGTTATGTGGTTTTGACCACAATAAAAAGACTGGCATTGCACAAGATAAAAATGAACAGTAAAAGTCATGCTAAGAAGCTAAAATGTCAATGTTTCTTTATTTGGAAGAACATCCAACAACAAATTAAAAACATCATGACAAGTCAGGAAAGAGAAAATAGAAGAAAGGAGCTCTGAATTTTCGTGCCTTTTGCAGCTTTTTTTTTTCCCCTTGGGCCCCGTTTTGCATTAGGCCTTACCATGCACACAGCTGGCCCTGACCTCTAGCCAGGTGTCTAAGCACAATTCTTCGTCCTCAGCGTGACCTGAAAAAAACTGAGGCTCGCCCCAAGGATGGGGAGCTGCCTGCCTGCAGGAAACAAACTGCAGAGCCCCTCCCCTGAGGGACTGCCAGCACTGGACTGCAAGTGGGAGACACCTTAAAGATTCAGGAACCCTTCACAGACCCTACTGCTCTGGCAATAAACGCAATCACAGAAGCAGCAGAAGAGCAGCAGCTTTCTGGCACAACCAGATAATAACTCACGGAGAGAAGGAGGGATCCACCTGGTGGTGGTGAAGGGAGAAGATGCGCTTCTTACTTACCTGCAGGCTACGCTGTGTCCGCAAGCATCCCTGGGGTAAGAAAGGCCTGCTAGAGAACAGGACTGGACAGAAGTTTGGCTCTGGGAACAGAAGCCACCAGCAATGCCTTCTCTAACTTCCACCTTTAAAGGGCGCTTTCCTGCCCTTGCAGCCCTTTGGAATTGTTGCCCCACTCTTGCTCTAACGCTCCAGCTGTCCAGCTCCTTCTGGACACCAAATCCCAGCAGAATAGATCTAAATCCCACATTTGAGATGCAAAGCAGGCTCTGAGAGATGGGGTGGTACATGTGACATCACAGAGAGAGCAGGGAGATGCAGCTGAGTTTGCGGCCGCACTTCCCATCGGCGCCCAGGGCTCCTGGGCCACGAGGAAAGCACGGGTTCAGGGAAACCCGGGACGTTATATAAGACCACCAGCTGGACTGCATAAATGGCACTGTAAAAACAGACATGAAAAGGGGATGCGTGGGGGAGAACATTCTAGATGGGAAGAGTCTGAGAAAGAGTGTAAGCAAATGTACTATCCGGAACCAAACTGATTCTGGATCAAAAAAACTATACCAACAGGGGGAACCTGGATGTGGATTACACATTAGATACTATGGAGTCAATATTAATGGGCTTCCCTGGTGGCTCAGACGGTAAAGCATCTGCCTGCAATGTGGGAGACCCGGGTTCGATTCCTGGGTCGGGAAGATCCCCTGGAGAAGGAAATGGCAACCCATTCCAGCACCCTTGCCTGGAAAATCCCATGGATGGAGGATGAGTTTTAAACAATGAGTGAGAGCACAAATGTCAATTTCAGAACATTGCTTGTGTGTTTACGAGGGGAGGTGAACAGAATGGCAGGTGCATTGGACCATATCTGTAATACATGATTTCTTTCACAAGAAATCTAGAGCATTAAAAGAGAGAATCAGAGCAAGGGACACTACGTGAAGCACAGAATGCTATGTTGAGATCATATGGGTATAACAATCAAACTCGAGTCAGCACAGAAATTGTCAAAAATATTAATAATGATGGTCATTTAATAAGAGCTTATTATGTGCCAGGCTTAGGTCCACACACCTTCTCATACTCCTCAGTCAATCTTCACAGCCTCTCTAGGTCTGAACACCATTGCTACAGAACAAGAAACAGAGACCTTCCTTGGGTCACATACTCAAGGACACACAGCCTCAGGATTCCAACCCAGATCTCTGTGGCTCCAAACCCCAGCCTGATCATTATTCCACATGGCATGTTTCAAACTTAAGCAAAGGTGAGGACATAAAGGTGGATCTTACAAAGCTCATTCTTAAACCTTGAGAAAGTATTTGATCCCTACTGTTTGATAGTTTCAGCTACCAGAGCAGGTCAGCCTCTGGAGGGAGAATTCTAGGATCATAGCTGCTCTTACCTTCCCGTCTCAAAATAACAAACCTTAACAGACTGACCTAAAAGCTTTTCCTAAGACATAGTTAAGAACATCAATATCCAGAATACACTGCTCACCGAATCCTGCTTACACTGACAATATGGAAAGATTATTTCTCAGTCGGATCTGGGAAAATCTCACCAGATTTTGCAGGGGGCACATGGGGGAATTGCAGCCTTACTTCTTCTTTTTGCATCAACGTTCAAACACACTGAAAACCTCCCATGGGGGAAGAGCCAGGTCTCAAGTGCATGTGCGTGCGTGTGAATGCATGTATCTGCCATAGGGCACAGAGCTTAATATACGCTAAATCCTCAGTAAGTATCTGGAGAGAAAATGAGCAAGATTCTGTCTCACCTGATCACAAAGAAATATAAACAAACCTTTATTGCAGCAAATTTAAAATAAATCCCTACTGCACTTGTTGTCTCGCCTTGTAGAGTAGAAGAACAATGTGTCAGGGGCCACAGTGGGAAGCGTCCAGGACAGGGAGATGGAAAAATGTGCATCTCTGGATCAACAGGGAAGAGGAGGCCTCAGTGGAACTCAGCACAGGAGGACCACGAGTAAATAACAGCGGCGGAGCTGGTCACACGACTGCTGTCGTCCTAGGGTTCCCAGGCGTTCTCAGATACACTCTTTCATTAGGTCTGTAGCAGTTATCCATCACTCTATTCAAGTCCCATCAAATCACCGTCCCTTTTTATACGTCTGTCTCACAAAGCTACAAAGCAGCTCCGCAGAAACCTGGGTCCTGTCAGCTAGAATGATTTATTCCTTTTCCTGAACAAGCTGGTTCCCTGGACTATTTTCATTGTTGCTGGTGGTTCAAATGCTAGCACATTTCAAATTTTAAAAGAGAGGGAAAGAGATGTTCAAGTCTCACGGAGGTTGATATTTAATCAAATTCAACCTCAAATACTTTAGGTCTGACTAGGTTTCCAGCACTGAGGCTCTGGAGATGAAGAGTGGGGGAGACAACATAAACGCATTCTGATCACATGCAGTTCACATTTAACAGCAGCAAGTGTACAAAGACACAGAGAAGAAGCAAGTTCCTATCCAAGTGGAGAAGAGAGGACATTGAATACATCAGAAAGAACTTAATTATCCAACTGTGTTCTCAAGGATGAATAAACTAATGAATGAATGGATTTGCCAGGCAGATTCTTATCTATCTTGAGTTAATTGTTCATTAGGATAGCCACATGTATATAAAATTACTTTAGTTCTTAATGTCACACTACACACAAAAGTCATCTGGACCCCAAACTTGAATGTAGGAGTTAATTTGTAAAATTCTGGAAGAAAACATAAGAGAAGCTCTTTCAGGTCTTGGGTTAGCAAAAGAGTTCTTAGCTGTGACCCCAAAAGTAGGATAAAGAAAAGGAAGAAAGTGATAAATTGGGTTAATCAAAATTAAAGACTTCAAAAGACATCATTAAGAAAACTTACAACCTACAAACTGTGAGAAATATTGGTAAATCATTTATCTGTTCAAGTACTTATATCTAAAGCATACAAAGGATTCTTACAACCCAATAATGAGACAACAAGCCTTATTAAAACATAGGCAAAACATATGAATAGTTAACCAGAAAAAAGACATACAAATGGTTAATAAACATGATGATGAAAAGATGTCCCATGTCATTAGTCATTAGGAAAATGCAAATTAAAATCATAATACTATTTCACACCCATGAGGATGGCCATAATCAAAAAACCAAATCATAACAAGAGTTGACAGGGATGTAAATAATTGAAACTCTCATACATTGCTGGTAGCAATGTAAAATAGTACAGCCGCTTTGAGAAAACAGTGTGGCAGGTTTTTTAAAAAATTAAACATAAACCAATGATATAACCCAGCAACCCCACCCTTAATCCCTCTCCTGAATGGGATTAAAGAGAAATAAAATGTGTGTTCACAGAAAAGTCTGTATGCAAACGTTCATAGCAGCATTACTCATAATACCCTCACACTGAAAAAAAAAAAAAACCCACCTACTGGTGAACGAACAAATAAAATGTAGAATATGCAGACACTAGAATATTATGAGGCAATAAAAGGAGGAACTATTGATATATGCTACCATATAGATGGGGCTTCCCTGGTGGCGCAGATGGTAAAGAATCACATAGACCATACAGATCTACATCAATGAGCATGAAAACAACAAGCAAAGCTAAAGACACCAAATGTAACAAAATACAATGTATTATTCCACTTAGAGGAAATGTGATATGTCCAGAAGAGGCAAATCTATAAAGACAGAAAGCAGGTAAGTGGTTGCCTAGGGTTGGGGATGAGCAGAGAGATTAGTTGCCCACAGGCACGGAGGACTTCTGGGGATGAGGGAAAATGTTCTAAAACTGGATTATAATGATGGTTGTACAATTCTATAAATTTATTTTAAATAAATGAACTGTACACTTAAAACAGGTGAATTTTATGGTTTGTAAATTACACCTCAATAAAGTATAAAATTATTGGTGAGGGTGAAAAATAGGGAAGCAAAGATTTGGGGGCAGCATGACCGTTGATTAGCCTGGAGCGTGATAAAAATGTTTAAACAAATGAATAGAAAAATAAAAGAATGAACATCATGTCCCCAACATAATGTTGATAAATAGCCCCCATCGCGTGGGAACTCTCTCACCTTCTCCTTTGTGGAAAACATGTACTTTTGTGACTGGAGGGTAACTGTGGGACTATTCTGAAGTCTCCCTCCCCTGCTTTCATTTCTGCAGTCACCTTACTTTGCCTGCGACTGTGCTTTCTTCCTTTTATATCCCAATTACCCAAGTCCCAGAGTTACCAGCAGTGTCTCTTTATCACCTTCCTCAGCCTCAAAACCTCCAGCAACTGGCACCCTGCTCCTTTCGGTCTAAGCCTCAGCCCCTCAGTCAGCTCCTCGTCATAGCCCCTGGGCTGCCCGTCCTGAGCCCAGCTCCTCAGCATCCATCCATCAGACTCTTCTAAGTGGGCTCTCCCCCTTCTCCCCGGGGGCATTCATGTCTGCTCCTCCAAAGGTGGCTTAGCACCTTTCTTTCTAAACACACTCCATGACTATTAAGCTTACATAAGTCTCTTTAATGGTATTATTTTGTTGCTATTCATATGTCGTTTCGTCATTCTTCTGTAGTTGGAGGAATGTATGCGTGTGTAACCAGACTGAAAGCTCAAGATCACAAACCCTGTTCTATCCTGTTTCTGAGGCTTTAAACGCGCCTAATCCATCTTTGCTATTTTTGTTGTTGGGCAATCCAAGAGCAAGCGGCCAAAGGAATGGATGGATGAAGGCAGATGCGCTAAAGAAAACACTGCTTTCGTTCTAGATGATTCATTCGATTTGCCCGTCTGAATACTTCGGGTCACATAAGGAAAGTCTTAAGTGCAAACTCTTTATCCACTAATACTTATCATGTGGCTCTCATATTAATTCCTATTTACATTTGGGTGATCTGAAAACACCATAGCTTTGGTTCGTAATCACGCATTTGGTCAGCTATGAGGTGAGAGAGAAGAGTGAAATACGTTCATGTCAGATATGGATTACCTTTCTTCGCCCAGCTTCAGAAGACCCTGAGCACAGAAAACAACTTGGCACTTGGGCTCTGTTTAGTACATGGAACAACTACTAATCAAAGACAGCAAGCAATGAAGAAACACACACAACAGGACATAGACCACCCTGGCCCCGGAAACCAGGAGAACCTCAACCTGCCGATTCCCTGGACGGAGACAAACACCCCCGGCTTAGCCCAGTTCAGCACAGCACCAGCTGGCGCCGGAAGCACTCCGTCTCCATTCCATTCCCACCCTAGCTCTACCCAGCCGGCTCTACGGAGGCAGACTTCTTTCTAGATTCACACCGGTAAAAGCTAAGCATTTTGTTTATATGTGTCAAAAAGTAATAGAGAAAAGGCACCTGGATATAGCCAATATCTATGTTTGCTTAGGGAAGACAGAGATTCTGTAATAACCTCTATGAGGAAAGACTCTAAAAAAGAATGTATGTATGAATATGTTTAAAGGATTCACTTTGCTGTACACTGGAAGTTATGTTTCTTTTAATCCACTCGGTACCAGGCTGTCTTGCCCTTTTTTGAACCTTAACTGTTCAAGCCGGCCGCCTACAAAACAAGAACTCCTTTTCCTAGTCTCCCTAAAATGACAACAGAAAGCAGCGGAGAAAATGTACAAGTAATAACTTTAAAAGACATCAGTCTCCTCTAACACTGGTTTCCCTCCTTAGGTTCCTCCACCTGCATGCAAAGGAGAGGCTCCTCCTAGCCACAGAAACCTGCCAGTTTGTCAAGTTAGATTTAGACATCCCCACATCCGTATGTACACATGAAATTATCATCTCCACCCTTAACAGGAAAAAGTGCATATAACATGAGATTTTTCTCTGCTTTATCTGCCACAAGTTTTAGTGCCAAAATCTTAAAAGACAAATACAGAACTCACTCAGGAACTGTTTGGAGACTGAACTTCATTATTTCCAGAAGTCACACTAGCTGGAAATATATGAGTTACCTCTGAAGGTCATAAAATTTTGATCAGTTTTAGAATGTCAGGGCTGTCTGTGGCGTGGTCTGAAAGTCAACATTCAAAGTGGCAGCTGTGGCTTAACGGTAATCATCTTTCACGTCCATCACTGCTTAAACACGGTTTTCACAAGGCGGAGATACACGGTAAACTTGTCTGAGGCAAGGATGGCCTCCGGACAGTCTCCAGCACTCTCCACAAACAGCCACCTGCCGTTCTCCGCCATGGACAGACTTTTGCTTTAAATCTTCATCTTTTCTCGCCTGCTAATGCCCTGACCTTGGCATCTGTGCTTGAACGCCAGCTAATGTGATCTGCTCCAACAATACCGACTATTGGCAGGGAACACAAGAGGCTCAGTGATGTCACTGAGCTCATTAGGGCTATATTTGACATTTGGCCCAAGAGAACACACATACTAAACACCACCTGAGTGAACAGCAGCGTGGCCTGCTGATAAGTGAAGTAAAACAATGCATGTTTTGTCCTCCTATAAAAGCAGCACTTTGACCAAGAAGTAGGATTTCTGCTTTTATCCCTCTAGTTATGGCAGCAAAGCAAACTGAAAGATAACTTCTGTAAGATGAGATAAGAGTCTAAACTCTCAAGGTTATGTCAGGCATTTTAAAGACATCCATATTAACTGATCATTTAGTGAACAATCCCCTTCCCAATCCAGGTCCAAGAGAAGAGGCAGGTGTTACTGGAGAAAACATCTTATATGTACACAAGGGCATTAATGTGTATACTCAGTCATGTCCGACTCTTTGTGACCCCATGGACTAGCCCGTGAGGCTCCTTTATTCGTGGGATTTCCCAGGCAAGAATACAGGAGTGGGTTTTGTCACTTCCTCCTCTAGGGGATCTTCCCAACCCAGGGATCGAACCCGCATCTCTTTCATCTCCTGCGTTGGCAGGCAGATTCTTTACCACTGAGCCACCTGGGAAACCCAGAGGAACATCTCAATTATGCTTTTGGAGCAGATGGGATATTTAGGACCTGAGAAAGCTGACAAAATGTCAGTTTCCAAAGACCCCATCAGTGGCAGTTTTATCCCCCTGATCATTCAGTGAAGCTGGCTTCACCTGGCTGTGACCGGCAGGCAGCAAAGCCTGAAAAGGTTACGGTGACACTGCGCTCTGGCATCCCAGAACAGACCTACAAGTTTAGAAAACCTGCTAAAACGCAGCTTCCTTTGGCCCTTGGGATAGGCAAGTCTTTTATTAGCTCTTGCCCAACAACATCTTTTCTGATTTTTCCAAACGAGGATTTTTCACCTGTGAATGGAGTTTTCCTCATTTATTGAGCAGTATAACTGAATGAAGCTGGTCATAAACAGCATCAAGTAACGGATCTGTGAAATGTATACACTGGAGACTCAGTCAAATTATACAGTGGAGAAAGCAACCTAGAAGCCTAGGTGGGGTCTTCATCTCACAGCAGGTAGAGAATAAATGCAAGGAGACTATCAGGACTCCCACTCATCAGTGCCACCCAGGAATAACCTTTGTGTATACGTGCCTAGCTCTGCATGGGCCCCTGAGCTGGAGAAAGTGTGGCCTCTCCGTACCCTCAGGACACTTTGTGTCAGCATGGACTGAGTGTCCTAGCCTTCTGTGACGTCTCCCATCACTCAGCCTGTCAAGCACATTGTCAACTGTCTTCATGTGGCTACACGCATGACCATCCTCCTGTCCGTGTCTCATTCCACACACTCAGCACCATTGCAAACGGGGGGCCGCTGCCTCCCTCTGCTTCCGGTTTCTACAGAAACACCCTGTCTTGATTTCTCCCCCACTGTTCTTGCCATCCTCATTCTTCACTCTCTCCCACTCCTGTGCTCACCTCTCACAACAGGAGAACCCCAGGGCTTGGAACTTGCCCTTCCCTCTCTCCCTCCTGTCCCTAGATCAGGGATCCACAGCTTCTGGGATTTGATGCCTGATTATCTGAGGAGAAGCTGACATCATCATCATCATCACAGAAATAAAGTGCACAGTAAATGTAATGCGCTTGAATCATCCCGAAACCATCCTCCCCATCCCATCCCATGGAGAAACTGTCTTCCAAAAAGCTGGTCCCTGGCTCCAAAATGGTTGGAGACCACTGCTCTAGACGACATGGTGCATTTCTAGCTTTTAAATATTATCTGAAAATCAATGATTCCCATATTTGTCTCATTTCTGACCACCTCACTCATGAACCCAACAGTTTACTTGACATCCCAACTTGACAAGGAAATCAACCCTGAATATTCATTGAAATGACTGATGCTGAAGCTCCAATACTTTGGCCACCTGATGCGAAGAGCTGACTCATCGGAAAAGACCCTGATGCTGGGAAAGACTGAAGGCAGGAGAAGGTGATGGCAGAGGATGAGAAGATTGGATGGCATCACTGACTCATTGGATGTGAGTTTGAGCAAGCTCGGGTGATGCTGAAGGACAGGGAAGCCTGGCATGCTGCGGTCTATGGGTCACAAGGAGATGGACACGACTGAGTGACTGAACAACTCGACGTGTTCAAAATCAGTCCTTACACACCCAGCATACCTGCCCCTCTTGGCTTCCCAACCTCCATCCATCATTCTGAGCTTGGGAGTTGCTCCTAACTTCCTTTTTAGTAAAACCACACCATCAAAACAGGTCCTACTGGTTCCAGCTCCAAAATCTCTCTCAAATCAATTCCATTCCCATCCCACAAACTAGTCCAAACCCCACTGCTTTGCCTTCAGGACCAGGCAGCTCTCCTGCATCCACTGCTGGGTATTTATCTTCCTCTGCTCCAAAGCCACCTTATTCTCTACTCTGTGCTGTGAGGGCTATTCCTGCACTTGTTACCTCTAGAAACTTCTGTGTTGTCTTTTTCCTCTGTGCCCCCTGTGTCATCAGGCCCCCTTACTGTTTGAAAAGTCTAGTATGGGTTCTGTTTTCCTGACAATACCTGATAAACCCACCTTATAATCTACTTTGCACAGAGCAGCCATCGGTGTATTTAAAAATTATAAACCAGATTGTGCTCACAAGGTAAAAAACACTAGGCAGTTCCTTGGAGTTCCAGCGGTTGGGACTTGGCACTCTCACTGTTGAGGGTCTCAGTTCAATCCCTGGTCTGGGAACTAAGATCCCACAAATTGTGTGGCATGACCAATAAATACATAAGTAAGTTAAAATAATTAAAAGCTCTATAATAACTCCCTCATGACACTGAACAAAGCTCATCCCATAAGCCTTGCCTGGATAGATTCAGTTTCCACACACCTTTCCAATTTCATCCCAGATCACCTTGGCTTCCTTCTAGTTTCTGGAACCCATTGGCCATTTCCCTGCTTCTCACCAGCTTGTGCACCTCCCTCTGCCCAGATTGTTCTGTTCTCTACATCTGACCTCTCTCTCCTTTGGGATTCAGCCCAAATGGCATCATGTCAAAGAAATCTCTCTTCCCAAAGTATTTCTGCACTGTGATTACATCCTTAGCATAACTGGTAACTACCTATTTATTCATTAAAACGTACTTCCTTAACTTCAACCCACAGGATGTAGAAAGCAGGGGCTACGTTGAACTCGCCACTGGGTTCCCAACACAATGACCTCCACGTGTGTTTGCTCAGTGAGTGAACGCAAGAATGAATGAGTAAATGAAGGCCTTCCAAATACCACAAATAGTTGAAAAATCAGGAATATCTCTCCTATGTCTCATAGAGAATCATTTTTTTGCAAGGCAAATTCATAACATGCATATACTTCAGGGAGAAAAACCACTTAAAAATCCTAGTCCACGGTGGATTCTTTAGAAACATTGCTTTATTTATCCACTGATGTGCTATCTGTAAATTTTTCTTAGCGACTTACCAAAGCAGTTTCTCCAAGGAACTCCATGAATCTGAAAGTAATTAAATTACTATTAAATTTTTTTAAGAGTCTATAATTCAGGCCACTAATTTGGTTAGGTCTTTCTCCTACTCAATGTGAATTTATTAAGTTTTGCTGTGCTTTCTGCATCCATCTTTTTTCAAAGTAAGATTATTTTGTTATAGAAGTATAAACATCCTTTTAAACATCCTTTTAATTCCAAAGGTTGGAATGTCACAAAAAGTTATCCTGAAAATATAATACTGAAACAGGAAAGAGGCAGAGAAGAGATTTGCAAATTCAGTCCCGAGGCTGAAGATGTCATGGGCTAGGAAGGTTCTAGGTCCTCTTCCAGTCTCCCAGTTGGACTTTTCTGTCGAGTCTCATTCAATTAGTGGCCTTTGTCCTGTTTTTTTTCCTATTCATAGGTATTTTTGCAATGGGCATGACATTATTTACAGATGGTCACTCTTTGCGAATAATTTACTTTTTTCTGATTCATTTATGTGTTTATAAAATGCCACATTAACTACCACTGCCATTTAGCTACTGCTGTCCAATGACTGACATAAGCAAACAAATCTGTGCGTGTGTGCATGTGACTGCATGAAACCAGATCTCACCCAGTTCTGACTAAGGGTATTCACTGGGGGTCTCGTAGGTCTAAATACAGTGCAGGTTTACAAGAGGGTAGGTCACCATCACTGCTTTGGCATTTGATGTCTTTTATATTTGACACAGTATTAAATAATTTTTATTTGTACTGACGATATCCATGTCAAAATGGACTTCCCTGGTGGCTCAGACAGTCAAGTGTCTGTCTATGATGTGGGAGACCAGGGTTAGATTCCTGGGAAAATGTCTGACGATATCCTGGGCTTCCCTGGTGGCTCAGAGGTTAAAGCATCTGCCTGCAATGTGGGAAACCTGGCTTCGATCCCTGGGTTGGGAAGATCCTCTGGAGAAGGAAATGGCAACCCACTCCAGTATTCTTGCCTGGAAAATCCCATGGACAGAGGAGTCTGGCAGGCTACAGTCCATAGGACCACAAAGAGTTGGATGTGACTGAGAGTGTCCACACCCACAGAACTGGAGTCACAAAAGACCTTGACCATTACCCCCGACCCAATCTTACTAAAGTACAAGGCCAACGTTGAGGTCTGTGGTTAGCTATGACAAGAGTCATCTACAGTTTAGGATGCTGGAGAACAGCAAGAGAGTCTACAGTGTGCACAGCCTGTTGTCCAGTGACACAACATCAAACAAAGAAAACCATATGAAGTAACAGACAGTATATGCCAGCTCTCAGGGGCTGACATGTACTCTTATTCCCCATCCTCAGCCACCTCTGTTTACAGGCTTGCCTGATAGGTATAGTTGTTATTATTATGATTTTTTTAATGTGGACCATTTTTAAAGTCTTTATTGAACTTGTTGTTAAAGCATTGCTTCCGTTTTACGTTTCAGTTTGTTGGCCAAGAGCCATGTGGGGTCTGAGCTCCCCAACCAGGGATGGAACCCACACCCCCTGCATCAGAAGGCGAAGTCTCAACCACTGGACTGCCAGGGGAGTGCCAGTACATTCCTAATAACACACTTGCTCAAGTTTTCCCACAATTCTAATAAACAAGAGGTAATTTAGTTAATTGTGTCAAATGAAAGAATAAAAATAATAGCATTTTCCTATAATGAGTATATAATAGCCATTAAAAGCTTTAATTTATGGAAAATATTCTTCCACCCCAGTAAAGCAGAAGCCTTTCCATTGTTGTTCTCCCATTTAGAGTCCGTACAAATCATCTTGCAACTTGACTGTCTTGCAACCTTAGCTCATGGGAGGGAAGGGCCTTAAAACCACTGTGATGCTGAAGTTCAGAAAATGTGAACAGATGCTCAAATTTCTGAGCCAAGGTAAAACTTTCAAAAGTTTTACTGGGATTCAAGAAAGAATAATGTGGCATCACAGTTTTCACAATGCTCTTGGCACCAATCAAGCCTGTTCTCCAGTCAGTCTGAGTGACTTCCATTATGCAAATATGTTATTGCCAAGGGGGGAGGGATGGCTAAAAATTACACGTTTGGAAACTTTAATAACTGAACTCCTGGAAAAATATCATTGCCAATCTTTATAACAGTGGATGTTAAAATAACATAGACTGAGATGCTCCACAAAGAGAAGTGTAGAATTCCTACTAAGAGCAGAGAAGCTGTAAGTGACAGATGCTGAGGTCAAACCAGGCAGCCTTTTACAGCTAATATGAGACCTATTACAGCGCTCCGTACAGAGCGCTGGGTTGTCAGAAAGAGCCTGTGTCTTTAAACTCTTAACCACAGATTAGAGGCTTGCTTCCTGAGGGTTTTTAGTTTCTTTTAAACAGATGGTCCAAAGTGAGGATGAAGGAAGCTGTTTTGATCCATTGTGTAGGTACAGAATGTTATCTTTGTTTTGTTTAAGCATTACACTGCCTAGAGTTAAATAATTGGGTGAAAATTCTCAGCTTTACTTTGAAGCCAGAGCACAGGGAAAAGAAGTGTTTGATAATTTCTCTTAGTGTATTTGCATAAATGTTTACTCTCCTGCAAATATGAATATAAATACAACTATTCTTAGCGATTACACATTTGTTTAAGGGATAGGCACATTTCTATATATATTATCTATTTCCTTAAGCAACTGTAATCAGCTTTTGTAGAAACAGGAGAAATGCTGGCATTGAACAAAGTTCAACTAAAGAAAGGAGGATAAAGCCTCAAACAGCTCTCAAAAGGTGGAAAGTCTATCTTCCTGACACTTCTTTTGATTTTACAAGGTATGGACACATACATGTGAATTTAACTCAAAAGTTTTGATTTACTTATGAGCATTTGATTATGACATTCTGATATATGTTCTGATCTGAAATTGCACTGTGAAAATAATAGGACTCAAAGTAGTATTTTACGCACACAGAGTTGAGAATAAAGAACACTGTCTTTTTAAGCTTAGTATTTGAATGCACTTTTTTACATGCCCCTCCTGGCTTGGCTTCACACTGGTAAATGGTGTTTCATCAAGCCCAAATGATTGGGAAGATGGTTCATGAATTTACTTTATGAATATTGACACATTTCAACCCACAAATTGGGATGTAACACTGCATTAAATTGGAGCTAAAAGGAAAAAGACTAGAGCAGCCAATAGGAAATCTAGATGAACTGAACAAAGGCACTTAATTTAATAATGAAAACCACTCCAAGCTACAATGTACTGTACTATACCTCTAGCTATTCAATTATTAAAATAAATGCATATTCAGATGTTTCCTAAAGATGCATGCCTTCTCTTTCAGATTCAAAAGAACGCCTTTCTAATCCAATACAATTCTTTTCACTTCGCATTTCAGCAGCTGCCTTTCCTGATTTCTAATCAAAGCTGATGATAACTGGCTTTGGCAACAGCCTGTAGTATCCCAAATGAGTAATTAAAGCTATAAATGGGCTCACTTCTTCCTCAAAACCCAGGGTGCATTTCAGAGTCTAACAGATTCAGGCTCAACAAGGCTCTCCCGGTTTTGAAATGTGGTCAAGATCTCTCGAATGTGCCCGTAAAGGAATGGCGGAGGCTTTGTGTTAGCATTTCTCAATGGCAGGTCCCACTTCCACAATACAGATGTCAGGAGGGTGACAAACTCTCTCAGTCTCAAATATCTCCCACACATATGGGCCCAGAACAAAGGAGCTGGCAGCCAACATTTGGTTTAGACTAAGAAAGAGAAATATGGGGTTTGCGGGGGGGAGGGGGGAGAAGATGTGTAATTTCTAGAGAAGACATAAGATAAATAATGGGTTGGCCAAAAAGTTCATTTCGGTTTCCATGAAAAACCCAAACTAACTTTCAAAATCAGAAATAAAGGGCTTTTAAAAGATGATGCTGTGGCAAACACTTTAAATATTCTCTATTTGGGATACTGGGAGTCCAGACAAGAGATGTTCACCCTCTACCCTCTGTAAGAAAGATTAATTCATGAAATGGAGGAAAAAAAATAACAGATATACCACGTTAACCTAAATAAAGCCTAAACAGGATTTTCTTTGCAACTCTAAAGACTGCATTATATGACCATGAATACAGATTTTTTAATATGTAAAACTTCAGAATAGAAATTTTTTTGACATATTTTAAAAGGGGACTAGATCTTCCTTAGAATTAGAAATTAGTATTTTTTTTAATCCAAAATTGTAAAAATAGTCCAACATTATAATTTTTTACTTTCATGCTTCACCTAATGAGAGAAAAGAACCTCTAAATTAAATCAAACTTTTTATTTAAGGTCACGTGCACTCTGAAAGACTATTGCTGAGTTCCTCAACTCTGATAGAAAATTTCTTTGATCTAATACCACTCTGAGACTAGCAGCCCAGTGAGCCCTGAGAGAGAAGAAATAAAGACCAGGAGAGGAGTTGTCCAGACCCAACGCAGGGGTGCTCCAGCGTGTCTTTCTGGAACAGCCTAGGGGATCATTAACCTGTATCACAAGGTCCAGTGAAAGAGGCCACAGAGGCCCAGAGGCCAAGGATGAAACCACCTGAGGGAGGCGAGAGGAACTTCTAGTTTCAGAAGGAAATCCGTAGGGCAGATCCCAGTGTTTTCAATTCAGGATTTGCCTTCAGTAGAAATACCCTACCACCTTTTGATGATACTATTTGAAAATGAAGAACATGTATATCTATAGAGTTTAAAAACGTCTGATGGATGAAACGCAAGTACATATTTATATTTGCAAGAAATTGTAGACGACAGACCATAAGACATGTCACGTTGTTGAAAGACAGTAGGAAATGGATAAATATAAACTGAAACTAATAATCAATGGACATGAGTCTGAGCAGGCTCTGGGAATTGGTGATGGACAGGAAGCCTGGCACGCTGCAGCCCACGGGGTCACAGAGAGTTGGAATAATCAATTGAGTACTTTCTGTGACAGGCATTATTCTCAGTACTTCCTGTGTGTTATCTCACTTAATTCCCTGAGACTGTTTAAAGCAATATTATTGTTCCTTTTTATACATGAGAAGACTGAAGCTTGGGCAGCTCATCAATTTGAGCAAGATAAATCCATGAAATGAAATATTGCTGCAATTTTATAAAATGTTTTCTGAGACTATTTCCTGGCATGGAAAGATGTTTGTGACATATTAAGTAAAAGGCAGATTCCTAAAGAGGTATGTATATAACTCTGTTTTTAGTTTTGTATAAGTACACACATGCAGATATCAGTCTATGTGTTTAAAGAATATAATTAAAAGGTTATTATTGGCTTGGGGTGAGATCTTTAATTTTTCTGTATTTCCCAAGTTTTATACAAAAAAGTTCTACTTTTAATAGTATGATAACTTTTAGGTTTAGTGAAAGAAATTAAACCCTTACTGTGTGTTATTCCATGTTAACAGCTTTTAGAAGCTCTCCATGACATATTATTGAGGAGGAATTTTTAGAAGGCATGCATGAAGGGTTAAAAGCAAAATCTTTGATAAATAGCCTTTTACACATAGCTGCCTGGAGATAACGTAGGATTTTTAGATTTGGTGAAAAGGAGATGCTTTGAAAACCAGAAATAGGAAGCATCATAAAGACAGAGAGGGTTTAAGGGACTTCCCTGCTGGTCCAGAGGTTAAGACTCTACACTCCCAATGCTGCAGGCACAGGTTCAATACCTGGTCAGGTAACTAAGATCCCACATGCTGCATGGCCAGAAAAAATTGATATTTCTCCTGGCAATCTTGATTCCAGCTTGTGCTTCTTCCAGCCCAGCATTTCTCATGAGGTACTCTGCATATAAATTAAATAAGCAGGGCAACAATATACAGCCTTGACATACTCCTTTTCCTATTTGGAACCAGTTCGTTGTTCCATGTCCAGTTCTAACTGTTGCTTCCTGACCTGCATACAGGTTTCCCAAGAGGCAGGTCAGGTGGTCTGGTATTCCCACCTCTTTCAGAATTTTCCACATGCGTGCAGCCATTAAACAAATAGCAGACAGCACCTGCTGCTTGCCAGCCACCGTGTAAGAACTTACAGACACACAGGTGGATGCAACAGGTGGGGTCTTTGGTCCTGCAGAATTAGGAGTAACAAGACACGTGGATAAAGGGGGCATCTGGGAGAGAGGAATACACGTACGCAAGGAATTACAGAAGAGGGACCGGCCAGAGAGGGCCTGCAGGGAGAGGGCCTGGGCAGGGAGAAAGGAATAAAAGAACCAAACTGAAGAGGAGGAAGCATCCTGAGGTGAGTAAAGGATGGATGGAGCAGCGATCAGGGGAACACATGATACAGAATTGTTCATGTTTCTTGGCCCACATGCAGTGAAGGGACACCCAGATGCTAGGTGGGAACCTGTAACAGACTAAACAACCCTGGACACAGTCAAAGGCACCATGACCTCCATGGACAGTGGGAGCAGCAAGGGTGACAAGGTGGGATTCAGCGGAAATGGACTTGGATGTCACAGGCCAGAGCATCTTACCAGGTTCTCAATAAAAAGGATGATAAACTGCATATCACACACGCACTGTTTACTCACAGACACACATCTGTGTCTGTTGCATTTAACTTTGAAGGAAATTTGGTTATGATTCTCAAGATGGTGCATTTTGAGTTCTCTTAAAAAAAAAAATCTCATGTGAAGNATTATATGGTTCTTACTCAGGAAACACTTAAAGGAAATCAGCAAAATGTTGCGCCTAGTTAAACAGGACCCAGTAGTGTTTGAGTAGCTAGCTGCACAGAAAGAAAACAGACAGGATAGTGATACCAAAGGGTCCCAAAATAACCTAAGTTCTTTGTTTCTCAGTCTTGAATCCAGCATTATCAGTAGAAGAATTACCATTTTGGCTGGCTTAAGAAATGTACAAAGAGAAAATATATACGCAACTTTATTAACACTGAATTACAATTATTTTGGGGGGAAAAGTCCTAGCCAAAAACAAAAATAGTATAATAATGGATTTGTAAAGCAATCTATTCTGTTCCATGTCATTGATAGGTTACTGGAAAGTTACAGGTACTTATCATTTATGAATTGAATTATCCTTACATGTTGAAGTCGCATGTTAGGTAAATGACTCTTCTCAAATAAATCAAATCNAGTCCTAGCCAAAAACAAAAATAGTATAATAATGGATTTGTAAAGCAATCTATTCTGTTCCATGTCATTGATAGGTTACTGGAAAGTTACAGGTACTTATCATTTATGAATTGAATTATCCTTACATGTTGAAGTCGCATGTTAGGTAAATGACTCTTCTCAAATAAATCAAATCACTAAACTACTTGAAGCCAAATTTTTTTTCATTCATTCATCCTACATACCCACTTTAAAATTCTCCAAATATAAACAAAAGCATTTTGAAGGTATGAGGCTAAATAAAGCATGATCCTTATCTTTACCTCCTTATAGATAAATCCTCATTTCCTAACAGGAAAAGTAACCTGTGTACATGCATAACAGAGTGATCAGGACTGAGATAACTTTCTAGCAGCAGTCAGGTCCTAACCACAGTTCTCGGGAATGACTTAACAACGATCTCCCACCATTGCTAAAGACAACATACAGAAAAATGTGGAGTTGAAAAAAAATCATGCAAAAAAGAGAGGAGACAGATAGTTTCCAACTATGCTGCCCAAGCACTTAAAGAAGTCGTCTGTAGACATACAAACTGTTTTGAATCCAGGGAAAAGGACAGACTCATTCCAACTAGTTGTAGTATACTGCAGAAAGATGGCATTTGCAGAACTGGGATTTTAACAACAGAGATAAAGATAGCTGAATGCATCAATTCCAGACTGATCAAAAATAAACAAATAAAAGTACATGCAGTGGGAACTGAGGTAGAAAAATACTTGATGTATTCTAGGATGGTAAACATCTTGCAGTGACTAGAGTTTTGAAGAGGATGATACAGAGGGTTAAGACCTTGATGGTTCTCTGGGAGGAGACTGCCACCCTAAGAAGTCTGGACTTGATTCTGCAGTCAGGTTTTTTTGGGCAGAACTGATGCCACCCAAACTAAACGTTAAGGAGGTAATCCTGACTGGACAGAACAACATATAATCCTCCACATCCTAAATTTTAAAATATCTGACAGCTGATGAAAAAATTATTAGATATAAGAAGAAGGAAGTGGGCTTACCTAGTGGTTCAGTGGTAAAGAATCCACCTGCCAAAGCCGGAGACGTGGGTTTGATCCCTGATCTGGGAAGATCCCACACGATGCAGAGCAACCAAGCCCATGTGCCACAGTGACTTGGCGTGTGCTCCAGAGCCCGGGAGCTGCAACTATGAGCCCACGTGCTGCAACTACCGAAGCTCTGGTGCCCCAGAGCCCGTGCTCCACAAGAGAAGCCACCACAATGGCAAGTCCGTACACGGCAGCTGGAGAGTAGCCCCTGCTCGCCGCAATTAGAGAAAAACCCGCATAGCAACAAAGACCTAGCACCGCCAAAATTAAATAAATTCAAAAAAAGAAAAAGGAGGAAAACATGCCCCAGAACCAGGGTAAAAATCAGTCCATAGAGACAGATCCTGAAAGGGCTGTGAGGATGGAAGGGGCAAAAGGACTTTTCAGAAGCTAATTTAAATGTGGTTTCTATGCTGAAGGATGTAAAGGAAGACACAAACATGAGGACGAGAGAAAGTGAAAGATACAAATAGTCTCACGGTACAAGGAAGCTAGAAATGCCACGAACTCTTTTAAGAACTGATCGATTAGAGGACAAACTAATCCCGCTACATCACTACACTGCTATACACAGGGATTAGTGGTTATTATTCAGAAGAATTTGCACATTGAGCCCTCTGTATAAAAAGTTGTCATAAATGAGGGAAGCACAAAGTCATTCTATTTTAAACCCTATCTCAATAAAATATGTTATTGCAAAATATTACTAAACACGTTTTTACATTCTTCTCATGTTACAACATCATTCAAAAGAACATAACCTGTACTGTGTACCCACAACCAACTGATTTAGGGTAGTTTTATAACATTTTTCAGGCATCCCTAACCTTATTATGTACCTTCCAGTCTGGGTCATCTCATAGACAGGTGGTCTCTGGTCCTTTGGTTCAACAAATTTTCAGTAACTAATGTTTGGTAATCTACACTTTATCTTTTAAGATGGTGTTTATATCACCAAAGAGCTTGGAAAATGGATCAATTCACAATAAAACATTTTGCTAACAACTTTCATGGTTCACTGGCAGAGAAAAGAAAGCTTATTAGCTTGGCACCCTAGATATGGCTTTGGCCATATGGTAAAAAACATACCAGATTTTTAAAAAGTCAATCAAACCATTCTGGTCTCGCTATTAGAATAAACAGCATGGTCCATAAAACCGGTTGTGTTATTTAAATCCGTCTGTTGTTCTCCCAAAAGACTAGAAGAGCATTACTATCAGAGGCTGGACCTGTATTTCTCTTTTACCCCCAACAGTCGCTAACACACGTCATAACGGACGGTTATAAAGAATGTATTTTCTAAATATAAAAATCAGGACACAGCTGATATATGCTCCAGCAAAGGAATAAAAAATTTTAACTACAGATGAGTTTAACAAGGCTCACAGAGGTTAAATAACTTGCCAGCCATTCAAGTAAGTGGCAGAGCCATATCTAAATCTAAAACCACCTCAGTGGACAATGTAACCTGCTGTGCTTCCTCAGACCTGTATTCAAGGGCAGAAGGAACAAAGACTGTTAAGCAGGACAGGCAGGTTGAGAAGGTCACAGAGATAAAGGAGCAGTCTAGCAAAGAGACCTTGTCCACTCTGCCTCCACACTTGCTCCCAGAATCGTGGAGAGCATCATATGCCAAGAATAGAATTACGGAAATCTACATATTCTCCCAAAGCAAGTCATGTTAACTCTAATAAATCTATGTTATGGAAAGGGTTTCCCACAAACATTCTGAAGCAAGATGTAAAGAGTAGCTCTGGGCAAACAACGACTTTTAATTTTTAGTGGTGGCTAATATCTCAGTGTTCTTTAAAGTCTCCATAAGCAGATATCTATATATCTGCTGGCGATTCATTCATTTTTTCCAGACATATTTCTGTAACAGAAATCTTGGATATAAGGAAAGTCAGCACTACTTTTTCTAGGAAATATATAAAAGGTAAGAAAGCTTCCTGTCCAATGAAAATATTTATAATTCAACATATATTTACCAAATTTTGAAGCACACAAGTTTTTATTTCTTTACATGAAGTAATTTTTACTTAGCCTCAAAACTGCTACACTTGGTGAATGTTAATAATATGTAATTTACACAAATTGTTTAACATGGATATAGGAGACAGACATAGAGTATTTATAGTTAATCTGGAAAAGTAAAAATATTTATCTATTAATGTGTCTTTTTTGTCAGAATCTCAGTCTGTGTTAGGGATCTAACCTGTTTCCATGTTCTAGATGAATGACTTCTAAAAAAAATGAGGACTTTCTACACATTTAAGCATAGGTGATTGAAATCTGGGGTTTTAAGAGGTTCCAGTCAGATCCCCACCTCTTGCATGGACTGTCTGTGGCTAAGATCAGGTACATAGTCAATGGACAGTTTAAGAAGAGGAATGGCTGTCTTCCACACATACGCCATATTAATGTGAGGATCATCTCTCAGCCTCCCTGCGTCCATGCAGCATCCCCAAGGGGGCATCACAGAAGCCGGGGATGATGCCAGTACCTGAGGACACGAAGGTGTGCAGAGATGAAGTGCGGGTCTGCATCTAAAGCAACCAGAGAACTGTTCTGAAAACAAGGTATATGCATAGAGTATAGTCTTATCTGCTGTGTGTGCCATATACAAGATGTTTTCAGATTAATGGCACAGTCTAAGACTGCACCCAAACTATTTACTTCCTGACTTCTGCATACGAGAAATCAGCCCTTACTCTCAGAACATAGGAAACAGAAAATTTGCACATTATTACCAGATATTCAAGTGATGAAAGAAAACTGACTTTGCACACACACACATACACACAGAGAGCTTTCCATAGCCTAGAACCCTCAGCTTTAAGTACAGTTTAAAGAAGAAAAAAAAAAGTTAGATCAATTAGCAGCCCCATGAATGTTGGAAACATCTTAACAGTGTCTCACAGATGAAAGAATACAATACAGAATGGGAAAAAGAGGGAAAGTTAAATTATGTCTGCAGTCATAATGAATCAAAGCCCAGAAGGAGGTCTGCAAATCAGCAGGTTCTAATGAAATATTAAGGTAAGTGATTATTGATGAAAAATGAATAAGCCTTTTTGATTTTGGCAACCTTTAAATCACACCTAGCTAATTAAAACAACTCAAACGCATTCACTGACTCCTTGATGGGTATTTAGCTATACTTGGGTGCAGTCAGACTTGATTTTGTGAGGTGCGTATGTAGCTGATGCCAGTTACGTGGATGTGTGTGCCAGAAAAAGACACACCAGTAAAGAAAAACATCTAGTTCCTTTTCATATTTGATTTATCGTTTCTAAACTGGGAGTAAAAAAAAAAATTCACCAGGGACATTTCCTGTGTGCCATAAATAAAACATCCATAATACTCTACTACATATTAACACTGAACCTTATTTTAGTTAATTATCACATAATGAATACAAGGCATTTATAATACCAATATTATGCAATTAAGTGGTCATTTTTATTTAAATATATCACAGAGCTATTGAAAATGCTCTTGAAAAAATTCTGACCACACCTCCAGAGAGAAGCCAAACAGTGTCTCCAAAGGTGAGCTTGTCCACACCTCACGTCACAGGCTGGGCGAGGGTCTGACCACAGCCCCACGCCCTCACCGTCTTCGTTTGTGTCTCAAAGGTCATAACCCTTGTCTCCCTAGTCCCCTGGTTTAGAAATGAATCTGTGGCTACTCAAGCTTAAGTCCTGTACCAAATTTCTGCAGGTTAAGTTGCTTCTTAATTACAGAAATCAATCAAATGTCCTCAGCCAGGCACATTTGAGCATCCATATAGAATGTAAAAAGCCACAGGCATCAACTGTAGCATGAAACTTAAAAGTCGAGGAACCTAAAAGTTTCACACACAAAAGATGCTTTAAAAAAAACAGAGAATTCTCCAATATCATGCTTATGAAAAAACTTTTTTTTTTTAGGCAGAAAACTGCATAATTTGGTTTTTTTAGGCCACAAACTGCATAATTCCTCCACAGGCCTGAGACTCCAGCAAGGCCCCAGAATCCACTGGGAATGGCAACCAGTCTGGTGTCATCCAACCTGCCTTCCCCTCCCTGCTGAATTCATATCACTCTGTGAATAACACAGGGCATGGTCTGTCACAGGGCACCAAGTGAGAGGAAATGTGAGGGGTATCTCTTATTCATTTCTGTATCCAGACCCCTCCCACATCCTTGTACATTGTAGCTGCCAAATAAGTGTTGGGGACGGGGAGGGACAGAGGCTAGAAGAAGAATCCATACCAGAATCCAGGGCTTGTTCAAAGAGTTTAAGCCCTTAACCACTTCGCAAAGCTTGAATATCCATGTGAAAGGAAAAAAAAGAAAGAGAAGGAAAAGAGAATAATTTGAATTATGTATTTATCCTCAGCTTTAGTTTCTGTCACAAAGCAGGTGAGTTTTTTTTTTAAGCTATGCCAACACAGTGTGTAAAACCAAAACTTAAATCAGAACTCTCTTGCATCAGAATTAGAATTTTATAGACTCAAAGTCATTTCTAGGTCTTCCTTTCCTTCACAGGCCACATGGAGACTGTGAAATTTAGAGAAAACCCTCATGCCTCAAGAAACGGGGTGCCAGAATTCACTATCCTTGTCCGAGTCCACAACAGCTGGCAGTTCCACGGAACTCCCAGGAGTCATGTTTTCTGTTAACTTATTCCATGGATACCCCATGTTCTCCAGTAAGCCTCAGTTCCTTCTGCATCCTGCCCATCTCTGTTCTCAATCTTCTTTAAGAATTCTAAGTGTCATCAGAAAAAAGCTAAGCTGAAAGAGCCACCCACCCACTCTGCCATCGTACCAAAAGGAACCACCCTGGAGATGCTTATCTGGCCCCCAAGGTACTTAATTTCAAAGACAAATATTTTGAAAACTCTGTATTCCTAAGGATTCAGCAATATAACCCAGGGTAGTTTATTTGCTGGAACTAATTATGAAAAGTATAAAGTAAGAAAATTGTTTTTAAAATGTTTTTTGAGTTTTACAGAAACATATAATAATATTCATTCATTCATTCTACAAAGATTTATTGAGTCCCTTTTATGCAATTTGAAGTGTATATTAAATAATTACTACAGAGCCACAGAATATATGAATTATCTAATCATTTTCTGTTCTGTGACAATACAGAAGGTTTGGAATTTTCACACTCCTATCTCCACATCTATTTTAGTGGAAGAATCTAAGGACTAAGGATTGGGAAAAAAAAAAACATCATTACTAATCAGCTACTTAGGTCACACAAAATCAACCAATGGGCACGAAAGGAAGTAGAAAGGAAAAAGCATCGAACAGAGAATAATCAGTTAGCCACAGTGAGGGCTGGAAGTGTCCAAGGAAAAGCTCTAGAATATCTGAGAAGTCAATTTAAAAGTGGATTTTGAGTTCAGATCTTGATAAGTCTCCTAAGAAGTTGAAAATGCATCTCACAATAGGACTCCACATAAATCCTCATGAATTTATATTAAGAACTGATTGATATTCCACCTTGGTGCAGAAGCAAGAAGGAAGGAACCACCAACCTAAGACCACTAAATACCCGTAAGATTGGTACTTGAATCTACAGGTTTGGACTGTCTAAAGGACAGAAGAACCAGGTGGTTGGGTCAAAATAAAAAGATGAGTTATCATGATGAGTTGCATGTAAAGCAGGATTTTAGAGTTTCTGTGTGAAGGCTAAAATCAAATGAAATACCAAGCGGCTAAAGGGAATTTCCAAAAGTGTGGCCAGCTCATCACCAGAGACCCCAAAGTTCAGTGCCTTGCAAAAGGAAAGACATTAAAACAAAACAAACACACTTTGCTGGAGGACTGCTTGCCAAAAAAGTACCAAGGTCTAAAATAGTTTCCATTTATCCTCATATTTCGGCAGAATATTTAAACTTCCTCTAAGGCTAAAATAAATACATAAATAAACAACCCCCATTACACATTAGTTCTCCAAACAAATTATGGTTTCAGGCAATGTTAATCAACAAAAAGAATTAAACAAGAAGTCTTTAAAATTAGCCATGACCTTATTTATGGCTTCATTACTTTCAAGATTTCATTTGTTGGGTTGTTTATGTCACCTCAGCCTTTAATTTAATTGCTGCATCTCTAACTATATTAGAATAGCTCAATGAATGGTGATGGCTTGTTTTTACTCACCAAAATGTAACATTTGCAGAACATATAACACCAAAGAGCCACTTAATTCATCCATGAATTAGAAGAAGTTGGATTTATACTTGGAGGCTGATCCTCTATTAGGAAAAGTATGATGTGAGCCAATATCACATAATTAAGGATGAGGCTAAAATGAGAGATTCTGGGGCCCATAGACATCTTGTTGAGGGCCTGGACTGCATCTTGGAGACAATGAGCAGCTGGAGAACAAATTTAAGCAAGAGAATGAAATGTCAGATTTTAATTTTAGATAGAAAACTCCAGGTATTGTGGGAATTTGAAGAGAACAAGACTGGAGGCTGGGAGAAGAGCTAAGAGATGACTGCCAGCATCCGTGTGTAAGAACAGGAGAGAAGGAGTTTGGAATTATTCGGAATGTAAAATCGTTAGGCCTTTGTCACTGACTGATGTCTGGTGAGGGAGGCTGGCTGCAGAAGAAAACATTGTCTAGAGTCAATGTGAGGGTCGTGACAGCATTCTCCGAGATTAGGCTGATGATAGTAGAGGAGGTCTGGACTGAGAAATGATGAACTTGGTTTTGGATGGGGTTTAGGTTCCTGGGAGACACAGAAAGCACATGCTGGTAGTTAGCTCCAAGAATCCAGGTTTATGGAGGACTGAGTTAGTGCAGAATGAGCATCACCAGTGCTTCAGAGCAGTTAAAGCTATAACCCAAGGGAACACACAGGAGTTATCAGTGGTCAGAGCTATTTCCTCAGGCAATCCCAAGTTAGGAGACAAAGAGAAGAGAATCTCTAAAGAGACAGCGAAGGAAGAGTCAGAAAGGAAGCAAGAGATAGCAGTACTGCACATGAAAACTAAAAGAACAGAGCTTCAGGGAGGCCAGAGTGACCCAGAGGGAAAAAACAGAAGCATTCACCGAACCAGGAGTCCAGGATTGGGAAACTAACACACCATGGCTACTGTAACCCAATGCCCACAAACCTACTGCCTTAAGATAACACCAGTTTATCACTTTTGAGTGCTGGAGGTCAGAAGTCTAAAATGGATTTTGCTGGACTTTAAGCCAACGGATTAACAGAGCTGGTTCCTCTGGAGGCTTTCAAGGAGAACCTGCTTCCTGGCTTCTAGCAGCTTCTAGAACCCACTGACCTCCTGGGCTCATGGCTCCTTCCTGCCTTTATGGCAGCAGTCTGCATCTTCAAGTCTCTCTCTCATCTTGATTCTCTCGCCTTCTTCACTTATGATCCACTGGGCCCAGCTGGAGAATCCAGGGAAACATCCCCACTTTAAGATAATGTAATCAGATCTGCAGCGTCCTTTTGGCTACAAGAAGGAGCCTATTTACAGGTTCCAGGGACCACAGAGTCAGACACGACAGAAGCGACTTAGCAGTAGCAGCCGCAGCAGGGACTAGGGCAGGGCATCTTTGCAGGGGCCATTATTCCGCCTACCACATGGAGAGAACAAGATGCAGCAAAGAAGAAACAGCAGTCTCTATCAATCCTAGATTAATCTTTCAAGAAGTTTGGATTAGAAGTGAAGAGGGAAAACAGGGCAGAGAATAGCCAGAGGGTAAAAAGGATTTTTTTTTTTTTTTTTAAGAAACATGATCAAGACATCAGCAAGCTCACCAGCTATGAGGAAGTGGCAGCAGAGACACACAGGCTAAGGGACAAAAAGGGGGACTGAGGAGCAGGCTCCTTGCAGGGGTAGGATTGGGATCTGGAAGAGGGTTCACGGGGCGGCCAAGAAGAAGGAAAGTGGGTCCTCTGTAAGCAGGGAGAGAGAGGTGGTCCAGGCAGATGGAGGAGGTGGATGGAGCTGGCCAAGAGCAGAGATGGGTAGGAGGGAAACTAAGATGGGGTTAGCGTAGAGCTCATTCACCAGCAAGGGCACCAATTTCCAAAACACACGTTACAGTGAGACAGACTCCATTTGAAATACCTTTCTCACATCTCAAGAAAAGCAGAGATGAGAAAAAAAAATACTAAGTAAATGTAGGTAAATAAAATGGTCTTTGACTTTTTGAATAGCAAATACAACTTTGTTATATGACCCAACCTTTTAAAAAGAGCGCATGTTTAATAATGGCCCATAGCTAAGAAAATAAGTTTGCTCTGTGTTTGGCAGACTTCCTTTTGACACAATTGGATTCCAATTTTTAATGGGGGAGAAAACAAGTTCACAGAGGTCTTTTCTTTTAAAATCGGCACTTTCTCTTTAGTGGTAAAATGCATGCAAAAAGCTTGTGATTATGGTATTTATGTTTCCATTAAGGTGTACTCAGCAAGCTGGGGGAGTCTAGCCTACTATTTTCCTGCTATTTAGATTTATAACAGCACAGTAACTATTTTATTTCAATTATATTTGAGGACAGTGCCCTCTTGGTGGCAAATGATTGCATGGTGACAGTCAGCAGATGTCCATTAGAACTATCCTTCTATGGAGTTTTTAACTACAGATTCTGGGATCTTACTCTAAAAATATGAATTGTTGGTGCCCTCAAATAATAAACATACTGACTGTCATTCCATCAATATTTCTTTTTTAAGAATTCGAAGCACACAAAACTTTCAGATTGAAATTGTATAACTTACAAAAAGAAAGTTTTTGCTGAGTGTCAAGAAACACTGAATAAAGTTTATGATAACACACCTGCAGGCTGACATTTTGAATAAAATAATGATTCGGTCATAGGTGAACAATGGGCATTTATGAATGCCCAGATAAAGTTGTACCCAATATGGAAATTATATATTATTTCACAGCTTCACTGTAAACAGACCTTATGAAACAAACTGATATTAGAGTTCTGATTTGATTTTGATCAGCTGCATCACAGTCTGAAGACATAGCAATCAAATAGGATATACACTCCACCAAAGAGACATTGGATTAGGAATCACTGACAATAGAATCTGGTCACAAGCAGGATAAAAGTTAAATATACCAAAACTTTTGTAAGTTTGAGCTTTGTTATTCATAGAAAATAGAAGACAATGTCTGGCTTCTCTGGCATCCACCCGATATGAAAACACAGAATGTTATCAAGAGCATTAATAAATAGTAGTAACAATGACACTGTGACCAAAGGGGACAGTCAGATAACAGTACACATGTCAAGTCAATGGATATATTGCCAGACAGAGTATGAAGCTATTCTAGAAAAAAATATTTTATAAATAATATGTGGAAATGGACAAAGTGTCCCATTCTGACATCAAATTCACAGCACTTAATAAATGATCCCTGGTTATTTCCATGTGGGGCTACCAGATCCACATTTCCATCAGATCAATCAAAATGATAAGCAGTGAAATTCAGAATATGGCTTTCTTACTGAACAATAAACATCCCAGAACAGATTCAGGCTACACTTCACATTGTCAATGGACTGGAGATGCTCCCGTGAAATACAAAAATTTGAATAGCAAAGTTCATCTGACACCAACAGCAAGCTTGGGTGAAATTTAGTTAGTTGATGGGAGATTCTTTACCAGGTATAGACTCTCTCTGAGGAGTTTCAAGTCTTATGTTTCCATTATTTAACTTTTTAGAAAGTTAATAGAACCATATATCTAGGTCATCTTGTATGTTATTCCCCTGTCTGAATTTATGTTTATACATACAGAGGCATCGAGAAACGCTACTTTCACTGATGTCTTGAGTTAATGATACAGAAGCCGGTTGGATTTCACGCCTTAGGATACATCGATAGGGTGCACAGATCAAAGATCCCTGGCTACAGACATGCAAAAGAACCGCAGAATCTAACTGAGAAGAGTGATGGCTGAACTGGGTCAGCCCTTGGCTTGTGAGGCAAACAAACTGAAACAAATCTCCCATGGGGCATCCACCACCACGTTCGTGTTCATGATTTGTGCGAGACTTCAGATTGAAAAAAAAAAAAACATTATTGGCCACATTAAAGTAATGTTGTTCATTTGCATGTAATGGTTTTGCTGTTTTGTTTGTATTTAATTTGTAAAGATGTTTGGTTTTATAGTTATATAATGGCTATAAACAGAAGGAGTTCAGCTCTATTTTATTTTTATACATATTTAAATAACATTATAATCAAAACAATTTAATTCTATATGGCAGTATCAAGAGATCGTTTTTTGAAGTGTCTATGCTACTCTAATCTGAGAAACACTTTTTTTACAGCTTTCATTCTGACAGAAAAAGGCAATGGAGGTAAAGCCATTATTTCCAAGCCAAATTCATATTCAGTTATAGGTTGATGAAGAAATACTTCACAGGTACCATAATTCCCAACTTTTTGGATTAGCAATATCATTGTTCAATGGACAGCTTATCTCTGAAAAAAATAATTACAAAACACAAAATTTTAATTTCTGTGATGTCTCCAGAATTTTGATTTTGGAAAAGGGTTAATCCATCTGTGTTTTAAGAAGCCCTCCAGGTATCTGATGCATGCTAAAGAACCGCTAGTTTGAAGGGAAACCTACTATTTTTAATGTTCAAAGCATAGCTCCACTATAGAGCAATGATTATAAGACAGCATTATAAGATGGGATGGAATGAGTGCATTGTTTATGACAGTAGCATGCACGTGTTTCAAATAAAAAGAAATGAGTACTATTTTCTTCATGAGCTAAATTTTATATGGTGCCTGAATATATAAATGAGGGATGGAAAAAGATGTTTATAAATTGTTTCAGATAAAATTTGAAATAAATATATAACCATTAACATAGGGTCAGCATCACACTCCTTTGTGCTATACTAATGTACACAATCAGACCTGTGGTTTGTTAACGAGCAGTTTGAAGACTGATTATACTGTACATCTCATTCAGTAATTCTTTCATAACATGAAAATCATGTCACCAAAAAAAAAAAAATCCCAAATAAACCATAATTAAAGCAAATCATGTCATTGCTTATCTATTTAACTATCATAACTAGAGGCTCACCTCAACAACAACAAAAAAGTCTTAAATTGAAGAACCAGTTTCAACTTCTTCTTATCTGAGTTTTAAACTACAGGTTAGTTCTCCCATCTGAACCATTTTAAGAACAAGATGAAATACGCTGGGATCATGAGACAAGCTATCAAAATCTCTACTGTTCCTTCCATTAGGCTTGATTTGTGTAAACTCGATGCTCTTAGACACAACAGCTTTTTAAAGGCCGTTAATAAAAGGCAGTTCTTGCTTGAGAATTGATGAACAATCTACTCTCTTGTCACAAACTATATAATAGCTGATTTGGAAGCAATACTCTGATTGCTCCTGGAGCCTACCTGTCTGCAGGTAACGGTTTGGAATTCCGCGGCTTCTTCACTTGGGCATACAAAGCATCCATCATATGCCCTTCTCTTGGGCTCTGCGGTCTGGTGCTGAGAGGCATGGAACCTTCATAGGAAGAAATTCCCCCGTACATCAGCTCATCATCACAGCCAAATGTCCGATGAAAATCTTGGATTTCAGCATAGTCACGTTCCCGAGCCTGTCGCTCCCTAAATTCTCGAGTTTTGGCTTGAATCCTGTAAAATTAAAATAAGTTGGAGCAAGAAAAACTATGCCTTTCCTAAGAACTGGATATAGAACATTCATCAAAATACATATTCTTTCATGCAATTCTAAGAAGCTGGATAGGATAAACAATGTTATATTCATTTTAGATTATCAAGGTAATGTCAGGGGTTCTCCAAAATTATCATTTCAGATAGCTTTGTTCATGTCAATAAGACATACTCATAATTTACATCTTATTTTTAATTATCACTTATTAACTAACTCTAAAAATCCACTAGGAATAGTTTTAGGCATCCATTTGCATTTTATTCATGAAATCTTTTGAGGTAAAAAGTCACTTTTTAAAAAGTTATACACACATAAACTGTATTTGCATACATTTATGTATGTATATACATGTATGACCTTCTCATAGAGATACCATACACATTCAACATACTCTGAAGCTTAAGTATAAATCCACACTATTATTCTTTATTAATGGCAAAAGATCGCAGTTTAATGACACTGACTTTTATTTTTGTGATGTATACAGAACTCACAAAATCCTGAGATTAAGGACAAGAAGGCATGCATTCAACCAAATTCTGAAATCAATCTATTGATATTATGCTAAGCTGGTCTTAGTTAGCTGAAGATAATTCAACAACCCTTGATAGAATTTTGATAACTTTTAATGGGAAAAATATTTCTATTACGTACTTATAAATTTAAATGTTTACTTAAAAGTGAAGTCTTATTTATAAAAGCAATACTTTGGGCTGTGTTTAACATCTTATTGCAAAGTTATTTACTTTTTTATATTCAAAGTAGACCACTGCTAGAATAAATGATACATAAATATATTTAAAAGAATACAGAAAAGATACAAAATCAGATGGACATAGTCCATTAATAAAAGAGAAAACTACAGGTCAGTATTTCTCATGAATATAGAAACAAAATTCATTACCAAAATATTAGCAAATAGAATTTGGTAATATATAAAAAGAATTATATACCATGACAAAGTGATGTTTATTGCCTGATTGCAAGGCTGGTTCAATATTTTAAAAGTCAAACAATGTAATACATCTTATTAATAGATAAAGAAGAAAAGTTACAAGATTATATCAACTGATGCAGAAAATGCATCTGACAAAATTCAATAGTCATCATGAGAGAATTCCTCAATAAAACTATATAGAGCAAAACTTAACTTCCTAAACTTGATAAAAAGCATCTATAAAAAACCCATTGATAATAGAATGGAGAAAGACTGAATGCTTCTCCTTAAGATTAGGAAAAAGGTAAGGTAAGGATATCTGCTCCCACCACCATAACTCAACATAGTGAAATTCTAGACAATGAAGTCAGCTTAGGAAAGGAAACAACTGGCATACAGATTGGAAAGGAGGAAATAAAACCATTCTTATTTGTAGACAGCATGGTGGTCTTTATAGAAAATCCCAAGGAATCTACAAAAAATCTCCTATAACTAAAAGGAAAGTTCAGTAAGGTAACAGAATAGTAATACAATATTAAGTAAAAATCCATTGTATTTCTATATGTTGGCAGTGAACACAGATGCCAAAATTAAACTAAAATGTCATTTACAACCACTAAAAGAATGAAATGATTCTTTTAGATTAGAATCTAAAGAATTAGATTCACTGATTAGAAAGATTTGTTTATAGATATGAATAAAATACATAGGTGTAAACCTAATACAACATATACAGGACTTATATGCTGAAAATTATACAATGATAATGAAAGAAATCAAGGAAGATCTAAAAACTGGAGAGACATATAATTTTCATGAATGAAAGACTGAACATAGTAAAATCAGTTCTCCCCAAGTTGATAAACAGCTTAATGTAATTCCTATAAAACTCCAGCAAGACTCTAGTAGATACAAACAAGATTATTTCTAAATTTATATGAAAAGGCAAAGGATAGAATAGCTAAACAATTGGGACAAGAACAAAAAAAAGTGGGAGGAATCACACTTGATGGTGTGGTTTCTATGGAGGGAGAGACACTTAGATCAGTTGAACAGGATAAAAAACTCAGAAAGAGCTTACAAATACGGCCAGTTGATTTCTCATAATTATATGAAAACAATGCAATGAAATAAGTCTTTTCAACAAATAGTGCTGGAGCAATTAGACATCCACAGGCAAAAATGAAAACAAAACCAAACAGAGAAAAACCCACTTTGAATTTAAACTTCATCCCTGATACAAAAATTAACTAAAAATGGATCACAAATTTAAATGTAAAATGTAAAACTACAGTTTACCTGTGGCCACCGACAGTGGGATAGGACTCAAAGAACTGACAAGTCTGGTTATTACCCTGAACGAACGTGTATTTTAATGTTCATCCTAGAAATAAATGCTATAACAAAGCTTGCTGCATCAATGGCACTAAAAGCTGAGCTTTAGAATGAGGGATGCACTGTGGTTTGGGTGCACTTTAGTGACAATTCAGCCAATAAAAGTCACAAAATGATTTTATTTTATACTTTTACATTTGAATGTCTTATTTACTATAAGTGAGAAAAGAGACCGCAACACAACCAAAAGTTATATATTCATGTCATATATTTTCATGTTTATTTTTCATTGTCATATTTTTCTCATTTTAGAAAAAAAAAATTGGGGGTTCAGGAGAGAAAATGGTTTTGTTTAAGGAAAATCACACAGTTTAAGGAAACTTTTCAAAAAGAGGGTGTCTGGCAGTGTAGCCCTTAACAGTTCCAGATGGTCAGTCCTATAAAAGGACACCCCCTCTGCTGTTTTACGGTGACCCTGGGGTCACAAATTATCCCTAAGATGGAAGACTCATCCGTTTTTCTGAACAGTCAGGTTGTTGTTTAGCAGTATCCATCTAATTTATCTCAGGCCAAATCTTAGCAATGACAAAAGTAACTGATTAGCACAAAACTTAGCCAAAGAAATAAATGTCTATTGATTTAAGCAGCCCAGAAAGTCGTTCTGAGCCACAAACAAGAGAACCATTCTGAGGTTTGAATGATGGCAGACAGCTGTTCTGACACGGATGGGCAACACATTCAGGCACTATTTCCCAATTCTTGGAATGTTAAGAAAAAAATGTGAAAACAACTACTAAAACTTTTTATTAAGACCTTTAAAAATGTTAGTAAAGAATTTATCATTTCAATTTGGTATATTCAAACATAAATATTCACATCTTTCTTTTTTGTTAAGAAAAAAAAAGCATTTTCCATTATGATAATGAAATTGCCTTGAACCTGCATAGAAAATAATACACAAAATAATGTAATATACTAAATAAAGTAATAAGGTTAATTTATTTCCTGCTGTCACTAAATTCATGCTAACAGTCTCTCTTCAGCTTGACATCAATTAATGATTTTCATTCCAGACTCTTGTCACAGTGTTCACCACCCTTTTCTCTAATTAAAATGGATGATGCATGATGAAGATAAAACATACAAGACTTCTGTTCTTGTAACATTTCTATTCATTAGAATTTTTGCTTTTACAATAAATGGCTTTTAACACTAATTGCTGTAGAGTAAAATGAAAATAACATTTTTATGACTATGAAGTATAGTCCTTACATATCCAGAAAAGACACAAAGCTTAATAAGCACTACTATTAAGGAACCAAACTTCTCAAGATGGAAAAATCAATGGTTCCTTAAATTACTCTACTGTATTCAAAATACTTCTACCACCAACACTATGAAGGCTCAATACATGGAATGTTCTGAATAATAAGTTTTTTTAAACGCCAAGAAGCAGAAATTGACCTTTAATGTTTTTAATTAAAAAAAAAAAACAAACCACACACCGCTTTTAACATCTACAAAAGATAGGATATACTAATATTACTTTAACATACAAATTAAAATAAATTTCAGATTGCTACATATTAGATAAGTGTAAACTATCTTCAAAACAATGTTCAAGAGCTTGAAATCAACTCTTTGGGTAACATTTTATCCCCCAACTTATTGTACTACCATATGGAAGCCTGATTGTGGGAACAAAGTTCCTGGATCTTTTCCCAACAATATTTCCTCTCTAAAAGCCGGTATTAGGGAAATTCACCAAATAAAATCCTACTTTCATGGCCGAATGAAATGTAAGCAACGAGGTAACTGGAAAAAACAGTTTGATCAAAGAGAGGTTTGTGGTCAACTGACTGAATGCTGACTTGCCCCTCAAAACAGTTGAGCAAATGGCAGACATCAAAAATCTGCAATCTTCACCTTACCCTGCTGGGCAAATCAAACAACTACCATCTACCTAGATGGATGCTGCCAATGGAGTTTCTATGCTGAATTTCCCAAAGAAGGAAAATATCCCACTAAACATGAAGAATTCTCATTTTAAGTAGGATTTTAATATGTTTATAGCATTGGGGGAAAAGTTGACTGGAAAAGCCTTCCATGTTCTGAATGGCTTCCTAGAAAAAATTTTTGAATAGGAACAATTGTTTTAAAGATTCATTTCCAATTCAAGGGAAGAAGGCAGCTGTTAAAAACCACAGTGGTTATAGTAGGTTAGGGATGGGGGAGTCAAAACTTCATCCCTCAAAGCTACAATGAGGAAATAGCAGATTTATAATATAAAATAATTAAAAGTTGAAAAAAGATCAAATAAAAGCATTCACAGAGATAATACTGTCCACTAATACAACCACAATTTTTCCAGAATCTATGCAGTTACAAGAATGTACAACCATCAGCAGCCCTTTGTCTAGGCGTGGGATAGAATTACTCACTTTGCTAAATGCTGAGTTCTTGAGAACTAGATCTAGACCCCAATTATCATCTCTTTCCCAAAGCTCTGTGGTCATCAACTTTCACAATTGATTATAATGTCTTATGTTGATTTTTTAATGTTATGAGGTTTAAATCTTTTCTCCATCTTAGTAAGAAATTCTTGACAGAGGAAGAATTATAATAAGAATAAAAATTTTATATCATCATTTTATTTATTTAATATATTGTGAACAAGAAAAATTTCTCTTTTATGCTAATAAACCACTAGAATGATATTTGACTAACCAAAACACACACACACACACACACACACACACACACAAACACACACACACTACTCTCTCACACAGATACTTGCTCATTCACTGACATTATGTTCTGGATTTCACAAATGTCAAATCACCTACAATTATTTCCAACTCAAAGAGACGTTATAATGCCAAATCTAAGAAAGCTCTAATCAAAAATAAAACTGACTTTCCTACTCCAGTTACAGACTGTCAATAAAATCTGTTTCAATTTGCCCAAGTATTGGTCTATTTGGAATTCCATGAAGTTAATAGATTCTTTAAAAATTTGTTCACCTGCACAGTAAGTTCTTAAAATATGTCTGATGAACTAATCTCATTGATTAGAACTGACTTTTCTGAAGGATTTAAGGGGCCAGAGAAAATAGGAAGAACCCTGCTAAATTGTAGAAAAA
>SJYA01002431.1:1076233-1139021 GCA_006410615.1 Neotragus moschatus | reverse complement strand
AAAAAAAAAAACAAACCACACACCGCTTTTAACATCTACAAAAGATAGGATATACTAATATTACTTTAACATACAAATTAAAATAAATTTCAGATTGCTACATATTAGATAAGTGTAAACTATCTTCAAAACAATGTTCAAGAGCTTGAAATCAACTCTTTGGGTAACATTTTATCCCCCAACTTATTGTACTACCATATGGAAGCCTGATTGTGGGAACAAAGTTCCTGGATCTTTTCCCAACAATATTTCCTCTCTAAAAGCCGGTATTAGGGAAATTCACCAAATAAAATCCTACTTTCATGGCCGAATGAAATGTAAGCAACGAGGTAACTGGAAAAAACAGTTTGATCAAAGAGAGGTTTGTGGTCAACTGACTGAATGCTGACTTGCCCCTCAAAACAGTTGAGCAAATGGCAGACATCAAAAATCTGCAATCTTCACCTTACCCTGCTGGGCAAATCAAACAACTACCATCTACCTAGATGGATGCTGCCAATGGAGTTTCTATGCTGAATTTCCCAAAGAAGGAAAATATCCCACTAAACATGAAGAATTCTCATTTTAAGTAGGATTTTAATATGTTTATAGCATTGGGGGAAAAGTTGACTGGAAAAGCCTTCCATGTTCTGAATGGCTTCCTAGAAAAAATTTTTGAATAGGAACAATTGTTTTAAAGATTCATTTCCAATTCAAGGGAAGAAGGCAGCTGTTAAAAACCACAGTGGTTATAGTAGGTTAGGGATGGGGGAGTCAAAACTTCATCCCTCAAAGCTACAATGAGGAAATAGCAGATTTATAATATAAAATAATTAAAAGTTGAAAAAAGATCAAATAAAAGCATTCACAGAGATAATACTGTCCACTAATACAACCACAATTTTTCCAGAATCTATGCAGTTACAAGAATGTACAACCATCAGCAGCCCTTTGTCTAGGCGTGGGATAGAATTACTCACTTTGCTAAATGCTGAGTTCTTGAGAACTAGATCTAGACCCCAATTATCATCTCTTTCCCAAAGCTCTGTGGTCATCAACTTTCACAATTGATTATAATGTCTTATGTTGATTTTTTAATGTTATGAGGTTTAAATCTTTTCTCCATCTTAGTAAGAAATTCTTGACAGAGGAAGAATTATAATAAGAATAAAAATTTTATATCATCATTTTATTTATTTAATATATTGTGAACAAGAAAAATTTCTCTTTTATGCTAATAAACCACTAGAATGATATTTGACTAACCAAAACACACACACACACACACACACACACACACACACACACACACACACTACTCTCTCACACAGATACTTGCTCATTCACTGACATTATGTTCTGGATTTCACAAATGTCAAATCACCTACAATTATTTCCAACTCAAAGAGACGTTATAATGCCAAATCTAAGAAAGCTCTAATCAAAAATAAAACTGACTTTCCTACTCCAGTTACAGACTGTCAATAAAATCTGTTTCAATTTGCCCAAGTATTGGTCTATTTGGAATTCCATGAAGTTAATAGATTCTTTAAAAATTTGTTCACCTGCACAGTAAGTTCTTAAAATATGTCTGATGAACTAATCTCATTGATTAGAACTGACTTTTCTGAAGGATTTAAGGGGCCAGAGAAAATAGGAAGAACCCTGCTAAATTGTAGAAAAATATATTGTTCCATTAAAAGGATAAGCTTTAAAAGTTGAGTCGTATTTGAATGACAATATGTGACCTGCATGCAAAAATTATCCAGAATATCTGGGTTCTGATGTCAGAATTCAGGGAATCTGAATCCTAAGTTTCAAGCCAAAAAGAAGTGAAAATTCTTTATTCCTTTAGATGCACAGGGAATGCACCTATTGTTGCTATATAGTTCATTCCTTCTGTAATTTAACTAATTCTTATTCATGCACTTTAAAGAAACCTTACTACTACATTCTGATACATATTTTTTAAATGATAATCCTGCAAAAATTAACAAATAAACACATGCCATCTCTGAAAAGGATCTTATCAACTAAGAAAGACCACAAAAAAGTTCCTATCAAAATTTCAAGAACTTACTCAAAGCAGATATTGGAAACAGTTGGTAAAACTGAAAAGAGAAATGCCAGTGATTGGAAACTGGAGGCAAACAGGCCAGAAATTTTTATTTCTTGAATGTTGTATCTATATGAGATGATGAATGTTCACTAAACTTATTGTGGTCATCATAAAAAAAAACTCAATTCTGATTTCTATAGCCAGTTAGATGAATGAGCTGGACATGGCTAACCTAGGAGCCACTGGTCTTTACCTGTCATCAGTATTTCCCAAATGACTCTTAATGCTGAGAGATACTAGTATTTTGTGGGAAAAAATAGTGAAGAAGGGTGTATATCTATGAGTAAATAAGTTAGGAAGTAATGATTCTCTAGGCTGTGGGCTTCCCAGGTGGCGCTAGTGGTAAAGAACCTGCCTGCTGACACACAGGATGTATGAGACGTGGATGCAACTCCTGGGTCAGGAAGATTCCCTGGAGGAGGGCATGGCAACTCACTCCAGGATCGCCTGGAGAATCCCATGGACAGAGGAGCCTGGCGGGCTACAGTCCACAATGTCAAACAGACTGAAAGTGTCAAAATGACTGAAGCAACTTAGCACAGACATGCCCACACACGTTTTAGTGACTCACAATGTACGTGAACAGAATTAGGCTGTCGAGAAATAATAGAGTAAAGAAATGTGCATAAGCTGCTTTTCACCAAGTGTTTCTCAAATATATTTGCACGTGGAGCCCTTTTTCTGCTGATGAATGCTGTTTGGGAAACCCCAAACCACGATATTTATATACCATTAAAACATAAATGAAGTTATCAACAGAGCAACAATACAGTAGAAAGCCAAAGATCACTTCTGACACTGAGTTAACAGAAAAATCCATTGATGTGCTTTATACCTGAAGCTCAGTGGGCCCAAAGTTACAGAGATCATGGAATTGAACCTGTGTTATTTGGGAATCAGAGCCCCATCCTTTCGTGAGGTGGAATGAGCGAATGTGCGTGCGTGCATGCTCAGCTGCTCAGTCGTGTCCGACTCTTTGCGACCACACGGACTGTGGCCCACCAGGCTCCTCTGTCCATGGGATCCTCCAGGCCAGGATACTGGAGTGGGCGGCCATGTCAGATTCTCCAGGGAATCTTCCTGATCCAGGGATCTGCGTCTCTTGCATCTCCTGCATTGCAGTTACTGGGGGAAGTCCCTAAATGTACTTAGTCACTCAGTCGTGTCCAACCTTTTGCAACCCCATGGACTGTAGCCTGCCAGGCACCTCTGTCCATGCAGATTCTCCAGACTAGAATACTGGAGTGAGTTGCCATGCCCTCCTCCAGGGGATCTTCCCACCCCAGGGATTGAACTGGGATCTCCTGCATTGCAGGCAGATTCTTTACCAACTGAGCTACCAGGGAAGCCCAAATGAGCTAATAGGGGTTACCAAACGTGGTCAACAGCATCACTGAACAGGTAGGGTACCAGGCTCAGCACTCAAAGCCGGAAATCAAAATAGCACATCTCAGGATCAGCAAACTTCACCCTTGCTGTTTTACTTCTAAAGAGGAGACCTCAGGCACAGAGACTTTGGTTCTGACAGGGGAGTGCTGGTGAAGCCCAAAGACAGACTCACACCAGGATCCTTCTCCTCTTTTCTCCAAGTAGACAGCATGTATCCGAGACCCCAGCTCCCAGTGACGGCAGCGAGTGGAAAGAAAGGCAGGGAAGTGAGCAAGAATGAAGGCAAATTCCATCTCAGACCCCTGCTCTGAAGAATCTGACTTACTTTCACTATCTAAATAGACATTAACATGGTAGGAAAAATCATTTTCAACTATATTGTTCTTTCAATTTTTCAATATTCTGCCATATCATATTCAGGCTTCATGGATTGATACAGACAAAAAAAATATTTTGGTATGTGGACCTGACATAACCAATAACTAAGGAATATCAGGTTTTCTATTTTTAGAATCAGCCAAAATTATTTTTGGAACTCAAATAGCTACAGTAGTAAATAATATTACGGGAGATGTTTCACTGCCCATCATCAGTGAAGGAAAAGCTGTCATGAGAATATAGGCAGTGGCTTATTTCATTTTCTCTATTACCTCCAGTCAGGTTCTTCCCAAAGAAGCTGCAGTTTTCATTCTCAAAAGGAGCAATGCCAATGCCAATAGACAGAAAAGGAAAGAGGTTTTACAAAAGCAGAATTGCTTTATCAAAATAACAACACTAAACAAGTACCGCTTATGCAATTCAATGAGTCTCATATATTTCCCTGCTCAGTTACAGGATCCATGAGTTTAAATAAAACATACTTGTAAAAACTGTTTTTGAAACACGCAGTTTTCTTAAATTATGAGGCTAATTGATTTTTTTTAATGGACCACTCACTTGTTCCCTGACCCTAAAAGATTCTTTATTCTAGGCCTCTTGTACGTTGTAAATTCATTAGGACCAACCTAGTTCCCAGAAGTATTGCATCATTAGAGGTACAGAGATGCAGATTAAAAGCAAAGTGGAGAGGTGAACTGTGCCTTAGGCAAATTAATAATACAAGTGAAGCCATTATGTAAAACCATTGTTTGGCTGTAAAAATTTGACTATACATTGTAAAGGATTTTGGAAAACGTTGATAGAATTCCACATTGAAACAGAGCAGTTCATCTTAAGCTGCAAAAAAGGGAATATTTAGAATATGAGAAATGGTGCAGGATTAATGACATTCTTCCCCTAAGCTGACATCAAGATAGGGAGAAGTATAATGTTTGTTCCTATCCATTAAATTATTCTCTAACTAAATCACATATTTGCCTGTGGATAAATCTGTGTTCATACATTTACCTGGTATATACTCTTCCTTAAGGGATAAGAAAGTCTTTTAAGGTAGATGTTAATACTACTGCACATTTAAATGCCATACTCAAACACCGAGAACACTATGTGTCCTGTTCTAAAAATAGTGAGTTTATTAAGTCTGGGGATGTCTAAATTGGTGAGGATTAGAGAGTCAGAAAAGCAAGAAAGGTGGAATGATTTTTTCTTTTAATTGGAGAAGAACTGGAAGAATAGACTCAATTTTGTAAAATAGATTAAAAGTATATTTTCCCCCACTTATATATTTCATAAACTGCAAAGCTACAAATAGAGAATCACACCATTCCAGAAAAACACAAAAACATAACCCTCAGGGGTATAAGAAAGATGAATGAAAAATATCCAAACATGAATCACTTCTGACAGAAAAGCCTGTCTTTTCTTTCTGTCTTTGTTAAGAATAAGATCAAAGGTGCCACAACTCTAGAATTATAGTAAGAATAGCCAACTTAGCTTTAGAGACGCTGGGTTACAACCCTAGCTATAGGTGATATTTAGCTTTATAACCTTGATCAAAGTAACTTTTCATCCATTTCATTGGTCTGTGGGTCCTCACCACGAAATGATTCAACAGTAGATAACAATCTTTCAGGAAGAGATGGAGAAACATTTAAGTAAAAAATGTCACACAAAATATGACAGCAAAACAGGAGGACAAAGATGTCTGACTTCATAGGAAAACAACATAGTGAAAAATCAATCGCCTCCTCAATTCTTATTAAAAATCAAAATATTTTAAATGATATATAAAAACTCAAATAGTTTTATTTCCACATGAACATGTCTTTAAAATTATTATAATATACTAGATACTCATAGGTGAATGAGACAGAATATTACATATTTTTGCCATTTTCAGTGATCATTAATGCTGATTTATTTTCTCTCAATACCCATGCTCATATGGCCTACCATCTTCTGTGCAAAGATCTTAACCAAAAGCAATAAAATTCATTTCAATGCCACAAAGTAAAATAAGGTTTTTTTCCTTTTAATTGTTTTTACATTGTCTTCACCCAACCATCAGTATTTGGACTGCCACAGAAAGATAAAATAAAAATAAATGCATAAAATACAAATTTCATAAATACATTTCTTTATATGATAAAAAGAAACAGTAGAAAGGAACACAAGCGCCTCCCTTGAACGAGGTCCACCCAGATAACTGGCATCTACCTTTCCTGCTCCTGCTTCATCCGCGCTCTCTCCTCTTCTGACGTAAGGGAGTCCTGTATTTTTATTTTACCCGTTTTCTCAATCTTGTCATCTTTTCGATGTTTGCCAAACCTGTTGATAACAAAAAGTTCTAACTTGTCAATGTATACAAAATGCATTGTCATTCTCCTGGGATAAGACCTATGCACTCAATGAAGTGCGAGTATCCTCAAAATGTGGCCCCAATGCCTCCTGCCCAGTATTAACATTTTCAGACAGATTACTTTAATCTGCTTTAATTGCAACTTTCCAGAGAAAAAACCATCTTTGGAAATGGCCTCCATAGCTGTCTTTCTTTAGCCAACAGAAAAATAACAAAATCCTTATGGTTCACCCTTATTAAACAGACAGTCCATAAATGTGTAGAACTGACTATCAGAGGATAAAAATCTGCATCAGAGTGGGTTTCTCTGAGGACTATAGAATGAAAATTCACAAACATCGTTTTAATGATATCTTCACAAACAACTGTTCTTTATTTTCACAGTCAGGTTTATTGGCAATATGTGTCATACTTTAAACGCTGACAAACAAGGTCATATTTGCAAGGTTCAAAGCAGAAAAGGATAATTTACACTCTGACCATACTTTGGGCTTATTAAACTGAAAGCTTTAAGGCAGTCTCAACAAATACTGTTCCTAAACCTGATGAAACGCTACTGTCGAATGTGGCATCTCTGACTTGGAAATCTGTATCCAATCAAAAACAAACATGAGGTACAAACACATTTCCACAGATGGGCACTGAATTCTAGGCTTTCCAAGAAAACACTAATATCATTCCCTTCTGTATCCGAAATGCCTCAGAAACCCCAGACTTGGTATCCATTCTTTTTCCTGCTCTGTTGCTTTTTTCTACTTTTCTCCAGACCAGACCATGTTGCCTGGAAGGCATGTGCTCCATCCCCAGAAATAACATTCATCTGGAGTGATTTGGTCACCAGATGTTTCAAAAAAACAACTTTTATAGACTGTTACTCAACTACACACTCAGAAGTATATAAAGTATATTGAGAATTTTCAGTTGAGCACAAAGTAGGAATTTGGCTTATGGTGATAATCATACTGAAAAAGAGAAGAGTAAAAGGGTAGGATCAAAGCCGATATAAAAGAGAGACAGAGAAAAAAAAGTGACTTTGCTGGCAGTCCAGTGGTTGGACTTTGACTTCTGATGCAGGGGGCATGGTTTCGATCCCTGGTCAGGGAGCTAAGACCCCACATGCCTCATGGTCAAAACACCAAGGCGTAAAACAGAAGCAATACTGTAACAAATTCAATAAAGGCTTTAAAAAAATTGGTTCACTTAAAAAAGAAAATCTTTAAAAACAAACAAAAAAGGAGACAGAAATCTCAATTACTAGAATAGTTGGGAGGGAGCATACATCTTTTTATATATATATATATATAAGTGATTGCAAATATGTGATTGAGTACACAGGAATACCACCTGTGTTCACTAAAGTAACACTATGTTATAAATAAGTAAGGGAAAGCATTTTGAAAAGGTGAAAACAGAAAATAGTTAAAGCATCACCACCACTATTCCTTTAAAATTATCTGTATCATTAAATGGCATTGAAAACTGCCTGTGAAATTAGCTTTCACAAAGCAAAGATATCCCTAAATTTTAATGTTATTTAGAAATTAGAAGATCATTTCCATTGCAAAAAGCAAAAAAAAAAAAAAAAACCTCCCTAGAAACCTAAGCCCGGAAACTAATGACTTCTTACAAGGGAGAAAATATGTAGCATGCTTTTAAAACTAACAAATACAAAGCTTTAAAAATAAAAAAACTTCCTCTTTCCTTTGTTTTTGTCAATATATCAGTAATGCCTAGGCAGTAAACATAATGGAGTATCTTTGTGGTTGTTGTTCAGTCGCTAAGTCGTGTCCATGGACTGCACCATGCCAGGCTTCCCTGTCTTTTCACTAAATCCAGTGTTTGCTCAAATGCATGTCCATTGAATCAGTAAAGCCATTCAACCATCTCAGCCTCTGTTGTCCCCTTCTCCTCCTGCCCTCAATCTTTCCCAGAACCAGGGTCTTTACCAAAGAGTCAGTTCTTTGCATCAGGTGGCCAAAATATTGGAGCTTCAGCTTCAACATCAGTCCTTCCAATGAATTTTCAGGCTTGATTTCCTTTAGGACTGACTGGTTTGATCTCCTTGCTATCCAAGGGACTCTCAAGAGTATTCTCCAGCCCCACAATTTGAAAGCATTAATTCTGCGGTGCTCAACCTTCCTTATAGTTCAACTCACATCCATACATGACTACTGGAAAAAACCATAGCTTTGACTGTGCAGATCTTTGTCAGCAAAGTGATGTCTCTGCTTTTTAATATGCTGCTAGGTTTGTCATAGCTTTTCTTCCAAGGAGCAAGAGTCTTTTAATTTCGTAATGGCCATCTTTATAAAATGAATTAACAAAAAAGCAAACCAAAACAACTGACACATCTCAGGAGGAGCCATCACCTAAAACATAATGTTCATTCATTTGACAGAAATTCATTGAGCATCTACAAGGGGTTCAGGGAAGAGTTCAGGGCTGGACAAATTAATTTCTGTGTTATCAGCATGTAGATGTTATTTAAAGCCCATGTGAATCCCACTGTGAAAATTCTGCAACACTGAGGCATTTGGAAATATAAAACGCATTAAACTCTAACTTCAAGAAAAATGTCAAGTTCACATCTTAATGCGTCACATTTACTTATAACAGGGATTCTTAAGGTAAATCATTTAACCATTTAGTTTCACATCATAAATACCCTTCAAACATGACATTGTCACCATATTGGCCTTTTTCTTTTGTAGTACTGGGTCTCATTCTGTATCACATGCGTTCAATCCAGTGTCATATTTGAGAAACACTACCATGGCATCAGCAATACCATCTCTCTGAACCAAAGTGAAAGTGAAAGTTGCTCAGTTGTGTCCAGCTCTTTGCAACCCCATACAGTCCATGGAATTCTCCAGGCCAGAACACTGGAGTGGGTAGCTTTTCCCTTCTCTAGGGGATCTTTCCAACCCAGGGACCGAACCCACGTCTCCCATAGTGCAGGCAAATTCTTTACCAGCTGAGCCACAAGGGAAGTCAAAGAATACTGAAGTGGGTGGTACAGCTGACTCTTACAAGAATCTGCCCTTTGAGTTAACAATCCAGGAGAAAACTGAGGTGGTTGACTTCTGCATGTTTTAAAGCAGTTTAGCTATTTTCACCCCAATCTAACACTGAGTTTAGTTATTGTCAAGATTTTTTTTCAAATGGTCTTTGTCCTATTTTGTTAAGAAACTTTCAGTTCTCTAACTCAGTCTACCAACTTTTAGTTGTTTTTTTTTTTAATCTAAAATACACAATTAAAAAGAAAAAAAAAAACTGTGAATCCCAACTCATTTAAGAACTGCATTTTTCTTTAATTGTATTTGTTGGCAAAATATTCGTTTCCTAGGCTGCCTGCTGGGGTTTCTCAGGTGGTTCAGCGGTACAGAATCACCTGCCCTAGGTTGGGAAGATCCCCTGGAGAAGGAAATGGCTACCCACTCAAGTATTCTTGCCTGGAAAATCCCATGGACAGAGAATACTGGTGGGCTACAGTCCATGTGGTCACAAATAATCAGACACAACTTAGCAACAGACCTTTTTTTTTACTTTTCAGGCTGCTGCCAATCATCAGAATATAATATTTTATTATTTGTAAATTTATTATCAAATTGCTATACTTTCCTTTTTTAAATTACAGATTCAAATTGATATAAGAAAAAAGTGAATGAACCATAGATAAAATGTGTATAGGTTAGCTTTTGGACATTTCCCTTCATGCCTGCTTTAGTTAAATTATGTAATTTCTTTAAGGCATACTATAAAAGCATAGCACATTACTTGATAACTGGGGTAAAAACAGATCCCTCAGCTGTAATTTTCTGATAGAATGAAATAAAGACTGTAAATGGGAAAAAAAAAAACACCAACCATTCTACAGTATAAAAAGAAAGAAAGAAAAAAAAAAAACAGGTAGCTATATCCTCATCACTATAATTGCCAATCTATTCTAGTGTTCGTCTTAATTTACAGTTGCTTAATTCTTCCTGAAAGAGGGACGGGTAGGTCATCGAGAAATTCCAGCCACACTTACACTCACACAGTCAGTTTCAGAGTTGAAATCAGTAATCAACCTATGAAAACAATCACTTAATAGCAAGATGCTTAGAAACTTGGAGGACAGTAATTACATTTATTTTATTATCTTTGAAAAGCCACCAATGAATTTCAACTAGGTCATTTTCCAAGGAACAGAATAACTGAAAAAATATTATGTTAATAATATGTCCAGGAGGCAAACCCATTCCCAGAAAGAATTAGTCTCATGAACTGCCTTCTGACTACCCCATACACATGTTCAAAGAGAAATCGCCACCACTTCTGGAAGAATTTGTTGGTTAAATCTTATGATATATTACTACAGTAGAATGACCTTTATTTGTTTTTTAACAGGGACAAAAAGACAAATAGAGAGCTTGAGGAAAAAATTGATGGGGAAAAATTTCTCTATTGGTATTGCCCTATAGAGACAAAAGGTGCAATATAAAAAGTGCCAACAAGCCATTGAAGACTTCCTCACAGAAAGATACAGTGGATGAGCCCGTCTTATCAGAGTGAAATTGATTGCTTAAACATATGGCTTTCTTTACAAAGAATACAGCAGTGCTTTCATTCAGCTAAAGTAATCTCCACGTAATCTGCTAAATGGGCTCCACCATGACGCACTACAAATGAGATCACGGCTGTCTGCCAGATCAGCCATATATATTATTACTGCAAAGAGTGATGGGCAAGATGTGCACTTGTTGATGAATGGAGGAGGAAAAAAAGCAAAACCACAAACCAACAGTCATAATGGCTTGCAACCAAATTCTGTTGTTTTTTTTTTACAGAAAGAGCTGTCGTGGGAAATTAACTACTGCAAGAGGTTTGTGCTTTTCAACCAACATCTTGGTTTTTAGGAAATTAACCTCATTCTCTCTGTGGTGTGAATAACACTGAACTCTTCCTATATTTTATACTGCTACTAAAATCAGAGATTTTTTTTAATTGGATGATAATTGCTCTGCAATATTGTGTTGGTTTCTGCCCATACATCAACATGCATCAGCCACAAGTTTCCATACGTCCCATCCCTTTAAACCTCTCCCATCTCCCTCGCCGTCCCACCCCTCTAAGTTGTCAGAGCACGGGCTTGACTTCCCTCACACAGCCAATTCCCATTTGCTCTCTATTTTACGTAAGGTAATGTACATGTTTCCGTACTATTCTCTCAGTTCGTCACCCTCCTCCTTCCCCCGTGTCCCCGAGTCTGTTCTCTATGTCTGCATCTCCATTGCTCCCCTGCAAATAGGTTCACTAGTACCATCTCTCTAGATTCCATATGAATGCATTAATATACAACATTTGTCTTTCTCTTTCTGAATTACTTCACTTAGTACAATAGGCTCTAGTTTCATCCACCTCAAAATCAGAGATCTTTAGGAGGGACTAGACTGAACGATAACACACAACAGGCTGCTATAAAGAAAATGAAACTAGTTTTGTAATGAAAGGGTTTTTTCCTAATATCATACTTGAAAACACAAGAGGAAAAAGAAAGTCTTAGATCTGCTGCAATATTTAAAAATCAGCACACAGACTAACTAGAACCAATTAACTTGTAAGTTTTGAGGAATAATTTTTAAAATAAGATTTTCTTGCAAAAAACTCACTGAAATGTCACCTAGAAATCTGGTATTTCTCACTGCTAATTACCGAGGTCTTCATGTCTAAGGAGTGCTTTGCTATAAAGATTTGTCTTCCTATTTACCCTAAGAAATGCATAGGTTAAATGATGTTGGCTGAGGAGAGAAGTGAAAATGGCAGACATTCAGTATCAGCTACCAGAAGCCTTGTGTCCCCACACATGACCCTGTCCCCAGCCAATAGCAACTCCTGCACTGGTGCAGGCAACATGTCATCTGACTCCATCCCCTGCCCTTCATTTCTGCATATGTTTTGCTCTTCATTTCTGCATACTTGCACCACTATGTGCTTTAATCACTTCCTTTCTCCAGGAACTCGGCATCTCTTTCTGGAAATTTCCAGTTTCTGGCAGACACTTGTGCGGTACAGCCATTGTGCTACACCACCTTTGAACACTGCTTGCTATAACAATGTGCCAGGGCCCTAAGGATCCCTGGGAGATGCCAGCTACCCAGTGGGCCAAGTTCAAGAGCCTGTAGAGCAAAACTGAAGACTCTGTCCTGCATTCCTGCATCACCGTGAGAAACCTGAATGCCCTGGGCAGGGCACATGTGCACACAAGCAAAATCACCTCACCAGCTTTTAACCTCATTCCTCGGTAGTCCTTTGAGTCATGTGAAATAAGTGAAAGTGTTAGTCGCTCAGTTATGTCCAACTCTTTGCGACTCCTTGGACTGTAGCCCACCAGGCTCCTCTGTCCATGGAATTCTCCAAGCAAGAACATGGAGTGGGTGTAGCCATTTTCTTCTCCAGGGGATCTTCCCAACCCAGAAATTGAACCTGGGTCTCCTGGTTCTTTACTGTCTGAGACACCAGGGAAGCCCCCTTTGAGTCATACTTTTTGTAAATGGTTTTAGATCCAAGTTTCTCTAGAAGCTCTTTTTTCAATTGATTCTGGTAGAATCATTCCTCACATACTTGGTATGAGCAGTGACTTCCCTCAATTCAACTTGCCTTAAAGTCCTAAAAATCAACTGCTCTAAACATTAGCTGAAGAAAATAAACATCTAGCCATGTGTCTCTGCAGACTGTTCTAGCGCATTCCTGTCCCAGTGCGCTGAAGCTTGATGTGCCTATCTATCTGAAGACAGAGGCCCGGCGATGAGTCCACCTTGTCTGATGTCTTCATCTGACAACCAAGGAAACTGACGCCCAAGAGATCTGCACTCAGAGCTGTCCAAAGTCACCATGCAAGGAAGGAGCAGAGTTCAAGTTGCCTCACTGAGTTTAAGAGACCTTGGGGGCTCTGAACTCGGGCCTTCTAGAAAAATGAAATCCCCAGACCAGTGAAGTTCACTCTGTAAATCCTATGCGAGACGTATAACTGAGCACCTGTTGAAGGCTTTTTTGCTCATTTAATTACACTTCACTAGAATGTATTGAATTCTTCTTTAGGTACTTGATCTTATTGATCCCCACAACCAGCATATTAGATAGGTATTCTCGCCTTCCTGTTTAGGGAAAACCTCAGGAAGCAAAGAGGGATTTAGTGATTTAACAGGTCATCTAGCAACTAAGAGCCATGCCCTGGTGGCTCAGTGGTAAAGACTCCACCTGCCAGCGCAAGAGATGCAGAAGATTGGGTTTGATCCCTGGGTCAGGAAGATCCCCAGAAGGAAGAAATGGCAAGCCACTCCAGTATTCTTCCCTGGGAAATCCCATGGACAGAGGAGCCTGGCAGGCTACAGTCCATGGCGCCACAAAGAGTCAGACACGACACAGTGACTGAGCATACACAAAATGTAGAAAATCTGGGGCTTGCCAGGTAGTGCTAGGGGTCAAGAACCTGCCTGCCAATGTATGATATATAAGAAATGTGGGTTTGATCCCTGGGTTGGGAAGATCCCCTGGAGAAGGAAATGTCAACCCACTGCAGTATTCTTGCCTGGGAAATCCCATGGACAGAGGAGCCTGGCAGGCTGCAGTCCATGAGTTCACGAAGAGTTGGACACAACTGAGCGCACATGCAGTCTAGCCATGAAGCAGCAAAGCCAGGATTCCAGCCTCAGGCTCTCTTTATAACCATACTCAGCCACCTCCAAAGCTTGAGGAACCAAAGACAGTTAGCCACTCTATGCCTTTATACTGAAAGTAGTTGGTTCAAACATCTCGGTTGAAATTACCGAGATAAATTTTGCTTTGCCAGCAGCAAGGAGGTCCAGGAGACATTGTTCCCAAATGAACTTTTCTATGGAGGCCAGGAGTGTAGACTCAAGGTCAAGAACTGCTCCTTGAGTTTGAGGGAGAATGGATATACCTCTGTGTAAGGCTGAATCCCTTTGCTGTCCACCTGAAACTATCACAGCATTGTAAACGAGCTATACTCCAACACAAAATAAAACGTTTAAGAAAAGGGGGGGAGGTGTCTGATCCTAACCATTGGAAAAGATCACACAAACGGCCACATCCTGATCTCTAGAACACTGCCAATATTTCTAAGTGCAATGACACTCTAGAAGTCAAAACGGTCTGCGTGACACATGCAAATCCTGCCAGGCAACAGCAGAAGCGGGTCAAATCACCCAAACCCAATCAGAGGGTAAAACAGCAAGAAGTCACTGGGTGTACTTCTCTGTATAATAATGGGTTCATGGTTTCTGGCCCTATTTTTTTTTTGCCTCAGCACTCCATTTTATTGATGAGGAAAAAAAAAAAAAATCCTTTCCGACTTTCCCATGTATCTTTCCGATACAGGATCTTTCATATTTTAGTGACATTTAAAGAAATTGCTACCATGATCATGTACTGATTTGCTCAGCAGTGGTTTGTGGTGATGCTAGATGAATCAGGGAAGAGAGATCTGATTAGGAAAAGCAGAAAAAGCTCCCATTTAGGCAAAAAACATCTTGGTAATCAACCATGATGAGAAGCAGCCCTGGAAAGTGTACATGACAACTTGATGGTGCTTTTGTCAAATAGGATGCTGTTTTAAGCCGGTGCAGTGTAGCGGGGGTTCTCTTTGAAAGGAAATTCACAAACTTGAGGATCATTATTTGATTGTGTACGGTTTTCATCAGCGCTAGTCTGATTAGATTTAATAAACGAAATTTGTGTTGCTTGGCATCCAGGAAAAAAAATAGGTGACTTTTTTTTTTTTTTTTTTTTAAGAAAACATAGCTTTTACTCAACCAAGCTAGAACAGCCTTCAGATATGAGATGGTCCCTTAATGGGCACCATGCCCTTCTTAGGACTCCCATTAAGTGTCCTTACAAGTGCATGTTTCCCCGGTGGAGCTTGTGTTATCAAATCAAGGATGCCCAGATATGCCTAGTAACCCAACACTGCAGGAGTCCTGGAAGGATACAGACAAGGAAATAGTAAAGCAATTAAGAAACTGAACCTAGCACATTATCAATTTTGACTTTACCAGAATCATCATAAACTCCAAAGATTTTAGAAACCAAACCAAACACACACACACACACACACACACCAGAAAGCGTGGTATCCAGATATAAAGTCTTAAAGGGGGAAAAAAAGCAAGCACAGTAATCTTTCAAAACATAAGATGACTACATAAATAACCTGAAATTATATTCATAATCTATACGTGGAGGCATTCAAGTCAAATGACAGGAGATGGGTGAAAGTATATCTTAATTATGATGTTAAAGCTTCCCTGACATCAGCTAGTTCATGGACCACACAATATATTTTCTGTAGTAAATAAACTCCCTCTTTGTAAAAAGGGGTCAGTCAGTAATGACTGCTCCATACAGGATTTTTAAAAGGTTTGATATACTTCAATTTTTTTCCAAAACATACCCACACAGGCAATCAAACCACATTAACCCAAAACACCAAAAATGCAACTGCAAAGTAATTTGTTTCCCCTCCTAGCTACTACATCGACTTTATAATGAATTATACACACACACACACACACGCACGCACACACGCACACTTAAGGTAAAAACAAGACACAATTCTGATTTTTCTAAATGCTTAATTTGGCACTGAAATCAGCCATGTCCACTTTACATGATTTTTGAGAGTCTTCCATCCAACTACTTCTCTGAATCCTTTCTTTACCACTGTGCTCTTTAATTCTTGCATGGTTCATTTTAATGCATTATTGTTTCATAATACAATACTACAAATTGCAGATTACATTTGGCTCAAGGAGTGATTATGAAAAACACTATCACTGCTGCCTTTGCTCGAATAACTCTGATAATAATGAGAGACTGATTGAGCACTAAGCAGTCCAAGTGATGAGAAGGGTCAATTTGAACATTTCTATTAAGCTTCTTTTGTTAAACCCAACACTTTGCCAGGTTAGAGGCAAATAATCATACCCTACATCTGGTTACCATGGTTTTCCTTCTCCTAAAGCATCAGAACAATTTAGTAAGTGGTACTGCCCCAAAGGCAATTCCTCAAATGCTAATGAGACCTAAGTCAAAAAATACATCTATGGAACAGGGCACTTGAGAGAAGAAAAGGTTAGAGAGAACGATACTTTACTGCACACTTTTTTTTTTCCTGTTAGGACAAAGAATCTGGAGTATTTAATAACAAAGATAGATAATCCCAATAATTTCTGTTACCCTCTGCCTATCTGATACTCACCCTGGTATCCAGGTTATACATGCTTAGAAGGGAATGCAAACACACACATACAGCTTCAGGGTGTCTTTTTTGAGTCAGAAATACTCACCATCAATTAAATATGTATTGCGATTCAAATTNACAAAGATAGATAATCCCAATAATTTCTGTTACCCTCTGCCTATCTGATACTCACCCTGGTATCCAGGTTATACATGCTTAGAAGGGAATGCAAACACACACATACAGCTTCAGGGTGTCTTTTTTGAGTCAGAAATACTCACCATCAATTAAATATGTATTGCGATTCAAATTTAATGCTTTGGCACTTGATAAGAGATACCTAATGAAACGGCCAGCTTAAGCACCCTCCAATATATTCTGATGTTTACTGAGTAAATGAGAGAGGCAGACAGAGAGATAACGTGGTCATTGGAGTTTGGATAGGGGGGCAGGGAGAGGAAGGAAACAGATTTTTGGATAGCTCCCGGAAACTCTGAAAGATGAAAACTTCCCCAAAGAGCTCATTATCCATAAAGTGAAGGTGTCCGTCAGCACTTTTTTCTGTCGATGATAGGAAACAGTTTCTGTTGATTCACATTTCTGAGAATGCTCTCTGCAGAATAAATTAGGACACAGAGCAAAATTTTTTATCTTTCAGTGGATTTGCATATTCAAATCTAACATTAAGGAGCTGACATGTTCTTTTAAGGCCCAATAGGGCTCTGCAGGCAAATTATCAGGAGTTGGTGGTGGTGGTTTAGTTGCTAAACTGTGTCCGACTCTTGCGACACCGTGGACTGTAGCCCACCAGGCTCCTCTGTCCATGGGATCTCCCACGCACGAATACTGGAGTGGGTGGCCATTTCCTTCTCCAGGGCATCTTTCTGATCCTGGGATCGAACCCGAGTCTCCTGCATTATAGGCAGATTCTTTACTGATTGAGCTATGAGGGAACCCTCACCAGGAGCTGGAGGCCACACCTAATTCTTAGGCCAAGAAAAACAAGCAGGTGCCCGCAGAGGGTGCAGCTCCCCAGGCCTTGGTGCCCACACTTGCCATCTACTGACTCACACCACCCTCTTAAAGAACAAAGCATCAAGGTCACATATTTGGCTAAAATCAGCTTTCTCACTGGGTCCTGGTGAGTCTGCACACATAGAAGATCGTCATGTGACACCAAAAAATGGCAAATGGCTAGAAAAGATTCTTCATCCTTCTGTGCTGCAGCTTCATTCTATCAGGAAGCACAGCGCCGAGTAGTGTTTATGACTCAGTGTGGTAAAAACCCAGCTGGAAACTAGGATCCACAACCTAGGGATGGGTTCAGGGACTGAAGGCAGGCGCTTAGGAGGAAGAGGCGTGTTTAGGGACTCAACCCCACCCAACATGCTCCTCCCAGGAAGAGCAACGTGAAATCCAACAATTGGTCAACCACCCCATTTCCCCTGTATTTGGCTGAAGAGTTCAAGAAGCATTCCAGTATAAAATTTGTAGATTTGTGCCCTGGCCTGGAACTTCTTTCATCCCAGCTCACTCCCACCTCCTCAGAGCTGTCACGTCCGTCTGCATTGCCTGCTGTGTGGTCTGAGGCTCTAGGACTCTCTGGCAGACACATGGCAAAAGTGGGGCTCCGTCAGAACATGTGTGTGTGTCCAACCAGTGCTTCTGGAATTGAAGCCAACACCACTCACATCAGTTGAAATTCCCAAGTTGCCCCTTTTACAGCTGCTGTTACAGGATTTCATCATGTTGCTTTTCCTAGGTTGCCGTTCAATCTGTCTGGTCTAAACTAGTGTAATCATGATACATTAGTCAACCTCACTTCACTGAGGTCAACTCACATATACACTCCTCCTTGGAAGGGTAGCTCCAATTTGGTAGGGAAAGGAAATACCCCTCGTTGAGATAAAACTATTTTCCCCAGCCTCTTTCAAAAAGAAGAGAAGGTATTAGTTAAGAGCATGACACTGGAGCCAGATTCCTGGGTCAGAATCCCAGCTTTGCCTGTCACTAGCTATGTGACTCCCTACGCTTGGCCAAGTTGCTGAATCTCTTGGCTAAATAGCAACCACCCTCACAGCTTCATTTTGAGAATGAAGTGAATTATACATTCACTGTGTGTGGGCACAAAAAAGCACTTGGTACATATCAACTATTTTATTGTCATTGTTAGTCTTTATTTCTGGCTTACAAAAACTGATGGCACTTCCAGAAAGATCCTTAAAAAGGGGGCTGCCCCCACTAGCAGCTGCCGCTTCCCCTTCTTACTTCTTCCTGCTTAGAATTCTCATATGACACCCAGAGTTGTCACCACGAAGTGACAGTGAGGACAGAAATACATGTCGGGAGATTCGTGTTCACAGCAGCACTATTCACAACAGCCAAAAGGTAGATGTAAGCGAAGTGTCTGCGGATGAGGAAAATGGGGTCTATACACACAACGGAATACTATTCAACCTTAAAAAGGATGAACACTCTGAAATGTGTTACAACATTATGCTAAGTGAAATCAGCCAGTCACAAAAAGATAACACTGTATGATTCTACTTACATGAAATATCTCGAGTAGCCAAGTCCAGAAAGACAGAAAGGTAGAATGGTGGTTGCTAGGGATGGGGGATAGAGAATGGGGAATTACTGTTTAAAAAGGACACAGTGTGCATTTTACAAGATCGAAAGACTTCTGGAGATGGATGGTGGTGATGGTTGCCCAACCAAGTGAAGATGGTTAAGATGGAGCCAAGACATGTAAGCAACTTAAATGTCCATGGGCAGATAAGTGAATAAAGAAGTGGGAGGGGGTGTGTGTGCATGTCTGCATGCACAATGGAATATTATTCATCCATAACAAGAATGAAACACTGCCAACTGTAGCAAAATGATGACAAATACCATATGGTACACTTATACCCGCAATCTAAAATACATGATACAGATGTACAAACGAACTGATCAGAAACAGACTCACAGACGTAGAAAACAAGCTTATGGTTATCAAAGGGGATGAGGAGAGGGGAGGTATATTGGGAGGTATAACTGAATCACTTTGCTGTACACGTGAAACTAATGCAACATTGTACATTAACTATATACTTCAACAAAAAAATTTTTTAATGGTTAAGAGGCTAACTTTGCCACAATTCAAGAAATAAAGAAATACGCATTAAGGACGGCTGAACAAAAGAGGAGGCACTGACAGTGCTGACAGTCTAGGACCACCACACAAGCCTGGTCGATCTTCAGACTTCTTCTAGAGGAAAATGAGCAGTGTCTTGTTACAACCATAGTTACCTGGGCTGACTCAGTGGAAAAGACTCTGGTGCTGGGAGGGAGTGGGGGCAGGAGGAGAAGGGGACGACAGAGGATGAGATGGCTGGATGGCATCACGGACTCGATGGACCTGAGTCTGAGTGAACTCCGGGAGTTGGTGATGGACTGGGAGGCCTGGCGTGCTGCAATTCATGGGGTCGCAAAGAGTCAGACACGACTGAGCGACTGAACTGAACTGAACTGAACTGATGCTGCAACCAGAACAATTTCTCCCAGAAAAAATCATGGAGGTGAAGAGGAAAGGAAGACAGTTTCCTTTCAGGGCTTTGGCTTCCCCAACAGAGGATCTTGGTAAAAGATCCCATCTTCATGTCAATACCTCAGCTGGTTGGGTCCTACAGTTCCCAGCAACCAACTTTCTCCAGACGCCTCTCCCCACAGTCAGTCCACAGTGGCCAAGGAACAGCAGGATGGAGACAACAGTGTTCCAAAAGAGAATGAGCAGAACTAACTGAGAACCAAAAACCCACCAATCAGAGCCTCTTCGATTCAGGCCAACACCGCCATTCCAGCTGACAAAGACTTCTCAGCAGATAAACAAGAAGAAAACAACATTCCCTGAGTCAGAATGATTTCATTTCCCTTCATTGTTCCTGAGGCTATGTGGGCATTTCTCCAGTTGGGGTGCAAAAACGCCTTCACACACTTCTTTTTATTTGGCTGTTAACAGAGTTTCTGTCTAATCAGATGGCTACCTCTCAGCTGTGTCTATTCAGGACAGTGGAAGATACTTCTAGAAGAAAATATCCTTTTCCATTACAGACCCAGAATACTAGGAAAAAATATGAAAATTCTATAACTCCCTACCTCACAAGAATAATAATGTTCAAAGGAGTTTTGCCAGACTAAATAGACAAGCAGGGGTCGACTCTAAGAGAAAAAGCATAAAACTTTGAAGTGAAGATAATAAGATCCATATGGATAAAACTATATTTAAATATGGGACCTTTCAGAAAAAAAAGTTCCATAGGAAAAATGTTTTATATTTTTCTATCTGTTCATTAAAGTTGAGAAGACAGATCTAAAAGCTTTGAAAAAAACCTTTTAAAGCATCACAATGGTTTCTAACTATGACCAAACAGTAGTTAACAAGTTACATTTCCTGCTCCTTAAAAAGTAGTTTATAATATCTTATTACTGAAATTATAAGAGAAGGCAAAATTGTGTCACAGCAGGAAATACACACATAATTCTACACTTTCCTGGGAAATATCTTTCAAGAAAGAAATCTAGTTGCAGTATTTTTGAATGCAACAATGGCTGTCAAGTACAGAATACATAGATTGATTTGTGATATTAAAAAATGCATGTAAAAAATAACATAAAGGTTCTTAACAAATGACGCACACAGACAGAAAACAGCCAGAAACCCTTCAGGAAAGGTCTCCAAACTAAATAAAATCACAGGCACTGTTCTATATACCAATTCAATGGTCTATATAAACCATTAATAGCTTGAACATACCCAAAACTTCATACCCTCTTGAATGGAACATGAAACATGAGCTGTGTGGCCTTGAAAAGCAAAGATATCTGCAAATCACAGTTTATTAAATTTTCTTTGAAGCCACGGGAAAAGCAGAACTCATAAATATTGGGGAAATCAGTCCTGGGAAAACACAGTCTGAAAATGTATGCATTGTAGAGTGAGGACTCCTGATATGTTTGTCATAATGGTTAAATATCACAATATTAAAAAAAAAAAAATCCTCTCACACAAGGTAATTTTAGAGCTGGTGTTTTGATGAAGCAAGCAATTTTTTCCAACCCCAGGCCTTGTTTTGCAGGCGTGAGGGAAAGCTGGAGGCGGCCCTACTGTCACTTAGCATCTGAGTGCTCAGGGTCCACCCTCTCTGGTCCTGTGCACGGCAGCCCCGCTACTGCCAATAGGAGGGGACAGGGCAAAGACGGAGATGATACATTCTCCCACCTCTGAAGGAAAAAGAGATCCCGCAGTCAGCAAAGTCATTCCATCTCTCTACTCCTCCTTCCTCCAATTACATTTTGGTAATAACTTACTTTAAAAGAAAGTTAATTCCTCTTATCCTAACTTCTATGAAAAGTGAAAGTCTCTCAGTCATGTCTGACTCTTTGCAACTCCATGGGCTATATAGCCCATGGAATTCTCCAGGCCAGAATACTGGGATGGGTAGCCTTTCTCTTCTCCCGGGGTTCTTTCCAACCCAGGGACTGAAACCTTTGTAAAAATTTGCAGTGGGGATTAACATGCCACTTAAAACATCAATTCTATTGCTCAAAAACACAGACATCTGGCACAAGTTTCGGTACTTGCGTAGAGAGTGGGGCCAGGGGGGAGAAGAACTTTGCTTCTTGAAATGGGAGTTAATACATGATATCCCTGGAACACGCTTTAGTGTCAGGAGATTGTGCTGGCATCACACAGAGACACTGGATGACAAAACAACGGCAACCACTCAGCACGCGTCCAGGGACGTCTGTCGTCAGCAGCTCCCATGCAGCCAAGGCCACGAGCACCTGTAGCCCCTCAGCGGAAGCACCGCTGTGCAAGTCCTTCTAGCGAAGAAAAAACACACTCCTAGCCTGTTGTACATTTTTGATTCCACATGTAAGTGACATCACACAGTATTTGTCTTTCTGTGATTTATTTCACTTGGCACAATAACTCCAAGTCCATCCACACTGTTGCAAATGGCAAAATTTTACTTTTTTAAAGAAGCAGACTCACAGGTAAAGAGAACTACTGGTTACTAGCGGGGAGAGGGAAGGATGGGAGAAGCAATTTAGGGTTTAGGGGTGGGGGATGAGGAGGTACAGACTACTGGGTCTAAGGATCTATTATACAACACAGGGAATACAGCCAATGGTTTGTAATAACTATGAATGCGGCAGAATGTTTAAAAATTGTGAATCACTATATTGACATTCTGTAACTTACAGAACACTACACAGCACATATACTGTAATTTAAAAAAAATAATAATTTAAAAAGAGAAACGCAGCCCTGCCCTGGCCTTGACGACCACACTTCTGTTTTCCTCCTCGCTCTGCACTGGCCTCTCCTGGGTCCCCAGCATCTCCTTCTGCCAACTGAGTCCCCACGCTGAGCCCTCAGGCATCTGAAGGGTCCTCGAGGTCGGCCTCTGCCCTTCTGACCACCACAAACTTCCTGGGCAGCCGCTTGGTTGACTCTGCCCCAAACTGAGTCACCTTTTCCATCCTCGGCTCCCAAACTCCACATCACCAGGCCTCCTCATGTGCCCCCAGCGCTTCTACTTTTACCTGCAGACAAGTAAACACCAGTTTCAACACGTCATGTCTCCCCAAATGGATCCTCTGGAGTTTTCCTGTCGGCACCTGACTATCCACCCAGCTGATTGGGCCAAAGCACAGAATTGTTGCTGACTGTTCTTTCTCTCTCATTTTTTATATCTAACCAAGGATTCAAGTCCCCTAGATGCCACGTGAGAAATACAAATTGCATCTCTGTCCCCTNGCACCTGACTATCCACCCAGCTGATTGGGCCAAAGCACAGAATTGTTGCTGACTGTTCTTTCTCTCTCATTTTTTATATCTAACCAAGGATTCAAGTCCCCTAGATGCCACGTGAGAAATACAAATTGCATCTCTGTCCCCTCGACCACTGCCATCTCTGGTGATGATTTTTACAACAGCAGCTTAGCAGAGTTTTTGAAGTTAAAAATTACAATTTTCTTTAAAACTGTTCATTTTTTCAAGCCATTCTCCTTTTACTTAAAGAGACACACGTAAAATTTGATCTATATAAAATTAGGAAAAAAAAACATTAACCAGCTGAAATCTAGTTTAGCCATACNAACAGCAGCTTAGCAGAGTTTTTGAAGTTAAAAATTACAATTTTCTTTAAAACTGTTCATTTTTTCAAGCCATTCTCCTTTTACTTAAAGAGACACACGTAAAATTTGATCTATATAAAATTAGGAAAAAAAAACATTAACCAGCTGAAATCTAGTTTAGCCATACTAAAAGAAGAAAGTATGAAAGTAAATAAGGTAAAAATTAATTTTACAAAAAGAAGAGAGGACACGTGATCCTCTGTGCTGACTCTGCAGTGAAGATGAGGCACTGAGCAAGGTTTATGTCACAAGTATTTCCTGAGCATTTTCTGTGCCAGAAGCTGTGCCAGGCAATGGGAATTGGGGGGGAAATGGCAATGATCAGGTCCTTAAGCAAAGTTAAATGACAAAAACAAACCAGTAGAATAAAGAGCAAAAGATATGAATTAGTAGTTCACAGAAAAGGAGCAATACGTGAAAGTGTCCAATCTCAATCAATAGAGAAATGTATACTAAAATATTTCCCACTTGTGAGATGGTCAAGCCATTCTTTTGAATAGCTTCATAGTGTCCTCAGGATAATGTCCTAACTGCATCACGAGTCCTTGACGACAGGCCACCTGCCTCCCAAATGCTTCCAGGCTCCTCTTTCTACATGTTGCAAACCTAGAGGACTTCTACCATCTAAACAGCATCTTTCAAACTGTGTGTTATAATCCATTAAAGACATAAAACTGATTTGGTGGGGCTCACCTGGCATTTTTTTTAACGAATTATAGAGTAATAATAATGACTACAACAGCTAGCATTTACCAAGTGCATTCTTTGTGCCAGGGGGGGTTCTAAAGTGCTTAGTACACATTAACTCACTCGAGCTTCCAGGCACCTCTGTGACACAGGCACTGTTATGATCCATACTTCACAGCTGAGAAAAGTAAAGCTCAAGGGTGTTCATGAACTTGCCCCAAACACAAGGCCGCTGAGGGTACAGCTGGAATTTGGACCTGAGCCATCTATCTTCAAAGTCCAGACCCTCGACCTCTATACCCTGCTGCCTCTCAATATCAGAGCGCATTGTGAGGAGGAAGGGCAAGGATCACACTGCTCAAATGTTTACTAGAGTTACTGGAGTATTTAAGGTTTCCCCTGTGGCTGAGACGGTAAAGAATCTGCCTGCAATGCAGAAGACTCGGGTCCATCCCTGGTTCAGAAAGATCCCCTGGAGGAGGAAATGGCAAGCCACTTCAGAATTCTTGCCTGGAGAATCCCTCGGACCGAGGAGCCTGGTGGGCTATAGTCCATGGGGTCGCAAAGAGTCAGACACAACTGAAGCGACTGAGCGTGCACGCACGTGTTACAAGTGGGATGTGCTTCTTGCCACAGATCATATCAAAAGAGTTTGAATCCCTTTGATGCAAAAGGCTCCTCTCCCCCAGAAGCCCCATCAGATACACAGCTCACAACCTCTCTACGTCCTCGGTTTTGAGGTCATCTTCTGGAGGGAGGCCGACTCTGCCTGCAGTGCTGGCCCACTTGCTCTGATCCCCCATCTCCACAGTCCCTCTCCCGCTGGCTCCCTGCCTCCTGCTCTCCTTACTCCCACCGCTTCATCCTCCATACCTGATGCGGAGCCTCCCCTGGAGTAAGCCTCTAGTATTTGTGGAATGTGCAGATTAAAGCTTTTATCCCTGTTACTGAAAATCATACACACTCCATAAACAGACTTGAAAAAAATCCACCCCTCATGCTCAGAAACAAATCTTTCCAGGTGAGCAGTGAAAATTCTCAGAATTCGTTTCACTGTCCAGGTGACGTTTGTGGGCGGTGCGTGGCTGCACATGCGTCTGAGTCATGTGATGTGACAGCTGACAGAGGGACGCAGAGACGGGACTAGATACGGGAGGAGAAGGAGGCAGTTCCCTTCAGAAGTAATCAGTGGAAAAGAGTATTTTTTTAAATGTCTGTATGTGTTTGACTAGTCATTTTACTGTATGGCAGTTTGGCACAACACTGTAAAACAACTATACTTCAATTAAAAAAAATTTTTTTAATAAAAAAAAAAAAAAAAAACCAAAAGAAAAAAACAATCAGGAGCAGAGGCCCCTGGCCACCCCACACCAGGTAACCGCCTTTCCTGCCCAAAGCACCATCTGGGGAGCACACTACCCTTCACAGGACTGTTTTGGCTTCAGATCCACAGCCCTCAGCTGCCAGTTTGCAAAGGAGCCCTAAAAGTTAATCTTTAATAGAACTACTCGTCAATATGATGGCCCATCAGGAGGTTTCCTGCTCATTTATACTTACCTGAACATGGAGACACATCAAGCCCAATTTATTTGAGGGGAATCACCTTTCCCCTGTGTGCTGAGGACAACACAGGTCTGCAGTAGAGAGTGCCCAACACAGATGGCTGTCAGTGCTCTGACTCTGCCAGGCGACTGCAGCTAGGCTCCTAGACATGCTCCAAAGGAAAACCGCCCGCCTGTGACACTGCCTGTCGACAGTGCTGTTACCTTCTTAAAACTGTTCCAGGATCAACCTGTCCTGAGATACAGTAAGTAGATGCTCTCATTTTCTCTGTTAAAAATGTCTTTATCTTCTAAAAGCAGACAAAATTCAAAAGAAAAGAAAAGAAACCTGAAACTCTCAGAATTCAAAAGTACAGGTGAGATGGTTTCCTAAGGACTAAAATCAGTTATAAATGCATGAATTAGGTCAGTGAGTTCCCCGCAAGCAGCAGTGGGAATCTGCCAAGGCCAGGGGTGAGGCTCCCAGGGAGCTGGATGCAGGACCAGCCTCCCAGAGTGGGGACCCAGGGCTGGGCACTTCCAAGCTCCAGGCAGGTGCTGATATGGGCAGCAGGGATGAAAGACGGGGGAGGATTAGGAGAGGAAGAAGAGGCTGAGAGCTTTTTCTCAGGAAAGGAAGAACTGCCTTGAAATTATTTTAATAAAAATAATAAACAAATAAAAGAGCAGTGATGGAGCCAGCAGGAAGGTGTGCAGAAAGAGAAGGGGAATGAGGTGTGAGAACAGAACAGAAGTCAGAGCCTTCCCAGGACTCTGGGGCCATCCTGAGAGGGGGGAGCAGGAGGAAAGATGGCCTTTTTATCATCATCATTGCCATTCAGGTTACCACAGAGCACTGAGCAGCTCCCTGTGCTGTATAGAGTTCCCATTAGTCATCTATTTAATACATAGTATCAATAGTGTATACGTGACATGAGCACAACACTGATAATGTATATGTGAAGCTAGCACAAACATAAAGCAGCCATGTTCCAATAAAAATTAATTAAAAAAAAAATAAAATCATCATCACTAGCATTCCAGACATGGAATAGACAAGTTTGAGGGTCCATTGTGAACAAGGGGATGTGGATGTTAATTCTTAATTAACAGTTAAATTCTTGAGTCCTTAAGAATTAATTTGGAGAGAGTCGTAATGACCAGCCCATCACCCCCAAGATCAGAAACATGGGCCAAAAAGTGGTCGAGGATGGACAGCCCTCTAAATTAACTGGAAGAGTAGAAATAGAGAGAGCTTAGCACACAAAGTGGGGATGTTTTCCAGTTAGTTTGTAACAGTTCAGTTCAAGGTCCCTATTCCTTTGTGTGGACAGAGAATGTAAAGTTGTTCTTTGAGTTTCCTTTTTTTAGGGACCAGAATTGTTACATAAAGCAATAGATCAGTGAGAAAGAGAGATGATGTTTTCCATACAGGCGGAAGGTAAGCACATTACAGATGCTGTGGCAGGAGAGATGAAGGAGGTNTCAATAGTGTATACGTGACATGAGCACAACACTGATAATGTATATGTGAAGCTAGCACAAACATAAAGCAGCCATGTTCCAATAAAAATTAATTAAAAAAAAAATAAAATCATCATCACTAGCATTCCAGACATGGAATAGACAAGTTTGAGGGTCCATTGTGAACAAGGGGATGTGGATGTTAATTCTTAATTAACAGTTAAATTCTTGAGTCCTTAAGAATTAATTTGGAGAGAGTCGTAATGACCAGCCCATCACCCCCAAGATCAGAAACATGGGCCAAAAAGTGGTCGAGGATGGACAGCCCTCTAAATTAACTGGAAGAGTAGAAATAGAGAGAGCTTAGCACACAAAGTGGGGATGTTTTCCAGTTAGTTTGTAACAGTTCAGTTCAAGGTCCCTATTCCTTTGTGTGGACAGAGAATGTAAAGTTGTTCTTTGAGTTTCCTTTTTTTAGGGACCAGAATTGTTACATAAAGCAATAGATCAGTGAGAAAGAGAGATGATGTTTTCCATACAGGCGGAAGGTAAGCACATTACAGATGCTGTGGCAGGAGAGATGAAGGAGGTCATTCCCCATCCTGGTCAAGCCACACCTCACTGGTCAGGACCATGCCAGACTTGGGGCTGGGAGGGAAAAGGGGAAGGCTCCAGAGTGCCACATAGGTGTGGGGCTGTCTGTAAGCTAATCTGGTGGGAGTGGGCCCCAGAAGGGTAAACACTAGCCACCAGGTCATTCTCTCTGGGTAAAACCCAGAGAGCTGGTTGAACAGCTTGCGAAGAGTAAAGCCAAGGTTCTGACGTCTTTTAAGACAAGATCTTACGCCATCTCCTGGAGCCTGACATTTGAGGCTTAGGAAGACAGTCATAGGCAATCTTAACACTTACTCCTTGTTTGAATCTATGACCCCCTCAACCAGACAATCCTCAGCCTGAAACTTCGGGTCAACCCAACAAGAGGAACCTAACTTGGAAATCCTACCATCTTTTGTTTTTTGCAAGTTTGATATAACAGAAAATCCTTAAATCATTTATGGCTACTCAGAGCAGAGAAAATGGTCACTTCCAGAGCAAACAGAAGAACTTGATGTAGCTCCTTGAGCATGAAAAGGCTTGCTCCCTGGGGACCATCTCCTGAGTCACAGGCCGACTCGGGAAGTGACTTCAGCTCCTAAAGGCAGGAACAAGCACAGCCCTGCCCTGGCTCAGCCACTGCTCATCACCTGCAAAACCACTCCGGGCAGAAATCCCTCACGGGCCCTGTCACCACTTATTCTAGCAATTTCATGGACTTATTTATCTGTTCACACAGCAAACACATTATCTTGGTCTGGGTTTTGCCAGAAGCAGATCCTGAGTCAGGGTTCGGGGGGAAGCTGAAGAATTCAGGTCAGGAAGTGGCGATGGGACAGAAGGAAGGAAAGGCAGCTGGGCAGGACGGTTCCCAAGCCTGGAAGCAGGGAGGTTGATGCACAGACAAACTCTGGGAGCTGGAGGAGGGAAGGCCTCTCTACCCCTGGCAGATGAGCACAGATTCTGACGTCAGGAGGTCAGGGTGGGGCCTAGGGGGCTGCGTTTCTGCTAGGCTCCCAGGTCCTGCTGTGCACATTCACGGCTACGGGCACAGACTTAACACCTCAGCGTTCTAACCCTAAGGCTATTCTTGGGTCCTTGGGCTTTCTTGGGTCACTGGTTGAGGCTGCCTTGAGCAGGCATTGTTGCGGATGCTGCCGGTAGTTCTGCATAGCAGAGCTGGGGCATCTGGGCAAGCCAGCATCTGGTACGTTCAGCGTTTACTCTGAGAGACTTGGAAGGCTGCTGGGGTTTGAGAGGGGACACATGCCATGACTGCTAGCTGCAGGGTTCAGACTGCAGCAGAGTAGGGAGTGTAGCCGGGAGACTACTGCCCAGATCCAGGAAGGGACGAGGATGCTGCAAAGTACGAGGATTACAGAGAAGTGCTGAAAACAGATCAAACAGACCTTTGTTTCTGTACATTATCGATTAAATGTGGAGTGTGAGGGGAAAAGGAATCGGAGTACTCCAAGCTTTCAGACCTAAGCAACAGAAAGAACCAGGCTGCCATTACACAGGAAACGAAGATGGGCAGGAACAGTCCGGAGAAACACCTGAGCTGCGTGGGGAACACACATTAGATTTCAGATGCCTGCTCGGCATCCAAGCGATTGCATGAATAAGAGGTAGCACCTGCCCATCCAGAGGTCAAAAGAAGCTGCCCGAGTGAGGGATATGAAGCTGGGAACCGTCTGCCTGCAGTCTGTCTTTAAGTTCTTAAGGCTCTGTTTCCTAAGAACGCAAACATTCTGTGTTACAGAAAAGAGACAGACAGAGACCGAGGCCTGAGCTTTGGGCACCACGATGTCTGGAGGAGGGGCAGGGCCAGAACTGGCAAAGGCGAAGGCGATGGGGTGAGCAGAGAAGAAGGAGGCCCCCCCAGGAGCGTGCTCTCAGAGAAGAGCAAGAACTGACGTGCCGAATGCTCTGGCAGACGGAGGAGCGGGTGCAAATACAGCAGGAAGGTGCGGCAGGAGAGGCCGCTGGCGGCCAGATGAGAACAGGCCTTATGGAGCCACGGGGTGCAAGGGCTTCACTAAAGTGGGGTTTAAGAGAAAACAGGAAAAGGGAGGCAGCAGACAGAAACTGATCCCACGGTTTGCTGTAGTGGGTGAAGGAGAAAATGAGGCAGCAGCTGGAAGGGGAGGTGGGGTAAGACAGATTTTCTCTAAGGTGGAGGAGAAGATAGAGTGGATGCTCCAGGAGGGAAGGGCCAGAATCAGGGTGAAGCAGAGAAGCAAGCATCTCTGGAGAAACATCCCAACATAAGCAAGCTTAAAGCACGGGTCCTAGAAAAAAGTAAGTAGAAAGTTTAACAGGAAATCATAGGTTATCTCAGTATGATAGGAAGCCTAACCAAATTTTACCCTTTTGATTCTAAACAGAGTATTATTAAACATAGGTCAGAAAAAAAAAAAAAACAACCCAACATTCAATTATATAAGAGGTCACTTCCCCAGTGACACCTTTAAAAGACAGTTGTAAAGGATCAAACAGTTTCTTTCATATAATACATTGTGGCTTGACAAAAACCCATTTAGGAATAGCATGTACTTGATCCAGTACATTTAATGTAAAAGACTCATAGAGTCTCTCTGATGTTAACAAATAAAAACATTCAGAAAGAATATTTCCTGTCTTTGCCATGGTAAATGTCATTAGCCAAGTTTGTCTTCTAGTGCATTTTTCGATGGTGTGTGGTATTTATTTACCCCATGTTAGTAAGGAGTGAATAGTCACTGGCTTTCAATTTTCGCATCAATCACAGAAAAAAGATTCTATTTTCTACACAGTCTGGTATTGAAATTGACTTAGCATCCCAGAACTGTCAAAAATTCCTTTTACGAAAGGGTTGCTTTACAGAGACTATAAAGCAAGTGTCATCCTTGACACTTGCATTCTGTATTCAGGCCGCTGTTCTCTGGAAAAGCGGCATTAAAGAACGTCCAAAAGGTCTCAGCGAGGCCCAGCCGTCACGCTCGGCACCCCTCGGCTCCCTCCGCAGTCAGTTTCCGAGCTGGAGATGTCAGAGGCTCTGCGCTTCAGCTTCTAACGAGGACGAGAAGGATGCTATCAGCTGCCCAAGAACTCATCTTTGCTAACAGGTCAGTCTGTCACTTACTTTCCTCTGTTAAAAACGGGAACCTCTGTTTCTATTCAAATTAGTAGTATATATTAAGTACGGGATTAAGGAATTCAGAACTTACTCCAAGGAAACCTCCTAACAGGTCTACTTCCATAAAGGACCTGTTCTCTGCCCAGATGACAAACAGAAAAACAAATAAAAGTATGCAAATTCGCTCTCTTCCAGCTCTTTCTTTCCCATGACCAAGTACTGCTCCTGTGTTTCATTAAGTGGGCCTAATTTTCTCCACATTTATTTTAACTGTGTCCCCTGAATCCCCAGCAGGCTGCAAGGGATGTCATTCAGTTTTACCAGCGAGAAACCGCTAACCTTAATCCACAGGGCAACTGGGCCCGAGGCAAGAATCCACAAGTCCAGGAATTTCTGACAGGAGCAAATGGACACTGTTGCATGTGCCTCCATCCTGCAGCAAAGAGGGCTTCCTCAGCTCAGGAGGGGGCGAGGGGATGAGGGGAGGGCTGCAAACTGCTACCAGGTCAGACAGAGGTGACTCCTTCTCACAGGCACCCACCCCAATGCCTTAAGACCACTTAGGACACGGCTTTCCTCTTCGTCATCCCGCTTCTCTTTGAGTGTGATGCAGAAACAGAGCTAACTCGGCAGTCTTTCTGAAAATCCAAGGGGCTACGGAAGAAGGCTTTGCCCTAAAGCAGGGATCCCCAGCCTCCAGGATCTAATGCCTGATGATCTGATATGGAGCTCATGTAACAATAATAGAAATAAAGTGCACAATAAATGTAATCCACTTGCATCATCCCCAAACCATCCCCACCCCACCCATACTCTGTGGAAAAATTGTCTTCCATGCAACTGGCTCTTGGTGAAAAAGGTTGGGGATCGCTGCTCTAAAGGAAGGATAGTCTGAGATGCACTTGCAAGAGCTTTCACACCTGTGCGACAACACCTGGCCTGGCAGCTCTGCCCAGAAAAGTTTTTATAAAGGAACATGTGCCCTCATCCTTGGGGTCCCTGCAAACCTCGGTGTCAGTATTTGCCAATGTCTCTCTACTTTTCCACACTGGAAGAACGTCCTGGTTCAGCCAACCCTGACCAAAGATATTTATTTGTTCAGAAGCTCCCCTACTCCAATTTTTTTTTGGGGGGGGGGGGAGGTCTAAACTGTATAATCCATCAAGGGATGAACCTTTGCCAAAAATTGCCTTTCAAACTGGCCCATTTGTCCATCAATAGATGGGTGACTATCCCAACCTACACACCTCATCACCCACAGACTGTTCCTGCCTGCCTGTGTCCCCAGCCATCATATCACTCAATGAAACCAAACCAGTGTATCGCCTCCTCCCAAAGCACCCATCCTCACAATCGATGGGTATAGTTGGGTGAGCTCTGAGTACACCAGCAGCGAGGACGATGGTTTTCCACTATGAAAAGGGGCCAAGAAAAGAAGGGATAAAAACACTTCTCTGCCAAGCAGTAAACCCCCAAGCTTGACATCAAGAACAAAAAATTCCAGGGGACTTCCCTAGTAGTCCAGTGGCTAAGACTCTGAGCTCCCAATGCCAGGCACCCGGGTTCAAACTTGGATTGGGGAACTAGATCCCACATGCCTCAGCTAAGACCCGGTTCAGCCAAATAAATAAATAATAAATATTTTTTAAAAAAATAAAAAGTTCCAAAACAATTAATACAAACATTATGAAACCATCAAAACTGCTGATGTCGTAAACAAAATTTGTCAACAGCCACTAAGAATTCATTAAAAGTAAATTTATTGTGTTTTTTTAAAAAAAAAACAAAAACTGTGCAATATGTGCTTCTCAAGACATTTGGACTCTGGCTTGTTGCTCATCTCTTCTCAGGCTTCAGTTTGGCCAGGCTAAATGAGAAACACGGTACAGACACACGGTTAGTGAGCACAGGTAAGGGAGACAACCACGACGCGTGTTTGCTATTCTCTCATAAGCCTACAACATGTGATCCAGACTACAACATCAAGTTTTAAGATCTGATCGTGTTCAATGTGTTCTGAAGACAATTATATACTGAAAAGGGAACGACAGCCATATATTTGATTTCAACCAAACAAGGTTTCAAACGAAATTATCCTTTACCTCGTACAGAACAGGATAAAACCATGCTGGAGGGACCCAGGGAATCATTGTCAATGTAATTCGAGGATTCAATTTTAATGGTGACAAAGCACCACGGCTTTTGCTTTCACGGTCCAGGGGGCGATGGGCCCTCAGCCATCATGTGTCACAACAGCAAACGAAGCACCCTTATAAGGCGTGAGTGGGGTCACGTCCAGGAAGCTTGAATTTCAGACGGCAGACAATTCTATGACATTGAGAATGATTCTAATTTTTCAGGCAAAGTAGCATCAAATTACACTTATTCCAGGGTGAAAAGGGGGAAAATACATCTTACTATCTGAATATACTGTCCCAAATAAGGGAGTTTATTTTCTTTTTGATTATTTCATTCTGGAGATGGAAACTCACCAAAAAACACATTGCTTAATGATGCTGTTGCTTTCTTTGAAAAGTAGACACATTTAAAACATTAAACAACAGATCTTTCTCCTTCTAAAGGATAGACTTAGTTCCCTCTTTGGTGGCAATTTCAGACAACTGCAGAATTCTAGGAAACATTTTGGAGAAGGCAATGGCACCCCACTCCAGTACTCTTGCCTGGAAATTCCCATGGACAGAGGAGCCTGGTAGGCTGCAGTCTATTGGGTCACAAAGAGTCGGACACGACTAAGTGACTTCCCTTTCACTTTTCACTTTCATGAAGGAAATGGCAACCCACTCCAGTGTTCTTGCCTGGAGAATCCCAGGGACGGGGGAGCCTGGTGGGCCGCCGTCTATGGGGTCACACAGAGTCGGACACAACTGAAGTGACTTAGCAGCAGCAGGAAACATTTTATGATATTAAATTTAAATAGCGAAGCATTCGAGAATCAGAATATCCAAAGGAATCTGTGATATCAGAGGGCAGACAATTCCATGATATTCAAAAAAGAACGAAGGCTCTAAATCAGACCCTCCTTCTGCCCTGCACTTCCACAAAGAATGATCACATCAACAAAGTCACGTTTATCTGTTTCATAGAGAAACTCAGGTTTCTCAGTTCCAAAGCCATTTTAATTAAGGCTGTGGGAGTGCCTTTGGGGTAAGAAAAGATGTCATACAAGGAGAAATTCATACAAACAAGGAACACTTTACATTTGTCACTGATACTGGATTCCTTATAGATTTAAATTTGTGATTTAACAGTTGCATTAAGGCAGCTTTTGCATTTCATATACTCCATAATTTATAAGCAGACATATAAATATGACTCCCAATATTCTTTCCTAGAGCTGTTTATCAATAATTAAACCATTTTTATGACTACTATTCAATACTCAAAGTAGAAAACCATGTCATCTGTATAGACCAACGAATAAAAATACCTATTCAAGGTGCCATGGATTCCTGCAGTATAGGTTTAAATATATATATATATATATTACCATGTGTAAAACAGCTAGCTAGTGGGAAGCTGCTGTGTCGCACAGGGAGCTCAGCTCCGTGCTCTGTGATGACTGAGAGAGGTAGACTGGCAGGGAGGCTTGAGAGGGAGGGGATATATGTATACAGAGAGCTGATTCAGTTGTACACCAGAAACACAGCACTGTAAAGCAATCATACTCCAATAATAAATTTTTTTTTAAAATATGGTATATCTATTTGGCCTTCATCGAATATAACCAAAACTCACAGACAGCTTACAGGGGAAGGAAGAGAGTGTGTGTGTGTGTGTTCTGGGAGCAGGGGAGGGGGATGGTGGGGAGCAGAGCCTGCGAGCCTAATTTGAAGGAAAGCATATCATTCCCTCAAGAGACTAAAAAGGAAAAGTTCACGTGCCTAAAAAGCCAGTCATGTAACATCTAATACTCCTTACCTTTACTGTTTGCTTTCTGTTAACCAAAAACAGAAACAAATCATAGCATCCCCCACCATATACACACCCCACATCTCCTTACAAAGTGTTCTAAGAAATTAAATGCACATACACTTTTTGATTAAGGTATTTTAAAGCATCAACACTAAGAGAACCTCATCCTGTTTCCCTCAATAGAACAAAAAAGAAGGAAGAGATTCATTCTAAATCTTACTATCTTCCCCTCTGTTGTCACAAAAAAAAAAGAAACATAAAAGAATCAACCCAAAAGTCTATTTAGTCCCAAATAATTAGATTCAGGAGGTACAGAGGCAGTATAAAAAATGTTTTGAAAAATCTAACAGTGCTTTCAGAGTCTTCTCAAATACTAAGGACATATCATAATGGTATGAAGGATTGCCAATAGACAACCAAAGAAAAAGTTTATTTTACTCTAATAAAGGGTCCTCAACTCATTTTCAAGGAGGAGTATTCGGCAAGCTTCAGTCATTTCCCTAAAGGAAACCTGAGGGAAGAGGGCCACNAGAGTTTTCTCAAATACTAAGGACATATCATAATGGTATGAAGGATTGCCAATAGACAACCAAAGAAAAAGTTTATTTTACTCTAATAAAGGGTCCTCAACTCATTTTCAAGGAGGAGTATTCGGCAAGCTTCAGTCATTTCCCTAAAGGAAACCTGAGGGAGGAGGGCCACGTTCTAGGGAACCAGACAAGATACTGCAACCTGTTAGGATATATCTGCATTGTCCATGTGGTGGTGTGTGGCTCTCCTGGGAGGAAAAAAAAAAAAAAACTGTTTTGTGGAATTCATACACTTCCTGGGGTAAAAGTACCCCCGATACAGCTAATTTGAAGCTCCCTGCATGTAGCATCAGTGCTCTGCAGATACAGTGGGCATAAATCACCTCAAAAGCAGAGATCATAGTATATAATAAAAGGATTAGGAAGTGATGAGTTTCGAGTAGTCGTTATCTTTCTCATAGAAGTTATCTAATTTTTAATAATGGCTGGGTTTAACAGTCAGTGGCAAAATTTCCAAAAATTGAACAACTCTCACAAGTCATCATGAGCTTACTCCAGCATATCTGTCCCAGAAAAGTGTGAATGTCCATGTGTTTCTCAGTAGCTATTCTTAAGCATTGGGAGGCTATGAACTTAGTTTTTAGGAAAAAAACTTCAGCCGCTGCACTTACACAAAAAATGTGATTTTCAAGAACACTCAGGGCTTTGAAGTTACAAATCTGTCGTCACTGTCACAGAGCCGGCTTTCACTACAGGTTAGAGGTATAACCTATAGCATTTGACCTAGCGTATGTGTTCCCAGTCGCTAAATTGTGTCCAACTCTGCAACCCTGTGGACTGTAGCCCACCAGGCTCCTCTGTGCGTGGGATTTCCCAGGCAAGAATACTGGAGTGGGTTGCCATTTGCTCCTCTAGGGGATCTTCCTGACCCAGGAATTGAACTCGTCTTCTGCACTGGCAGGCAGACTCTTTACCACTGAGCCATCAAGGAAGCCCACATGTTTTATAGAACTTTTAGCTCAGAAGAGATTGTGCAGGGTCGCATTCAGGGTCCCTTTGAAAGAAAATACATTTGCCAAGTGCCCCCACACTCACCATTCCTCTGGCCCCAAAAAGAAAACTACCATAAAGCCTCTCTTATTCTGGAGTTGCAAGTAACAGGAAAAAATAATGTCTAATTAAAACAATGCATAAATTTCTAAAATAATTTATAAACAAACTAGAATTTTGCTTATTTCATATTCCATGAGGAGACCAGAGCACTGAATCCATCGATAATGGCTGGCTGATGAAGGAAACCTACAAGCCTTCAGGAAGACTTCACTCAGGAGGGGGTTGTAGAAGCAGGACTGGTCTCCAGGCCAGATGTGTACATTTTAGGGGAGGTTTCCTCTTATTTCATAGTTTCTGATTCAAAGAAGACAGGGGTGCAAATTCCCTCAATGTTAATTGATGGGCAAGAGCCTAATTTCTGTGTGCTATACAGATGCCTGATTATGAGCTGAGAAGCCTTCCACCTAACACCAAAATGGAAATAAAGTGGCAGTTAGAGCAATTCCATCCGTCAGTGTACCTGGACATGAAAATATAATGATGAAAGATGATCTGACTTAAAAGGCATTCAGGAGGAATGGTATATCAGCAAGAAAAACTCCCATATAAAAGGATGCTAATCTAATGTTCGGAAGCACTGAATATGGAAATGTGATTGTATTTAACTTAGAGCTGATGGGCCAAGCTCTGTGCTGTCTATCCCTATGGTTTACCTCCTCCATGCACTTGACTTAGGTCTGGCTGAGTCCACCCACGGGACACATCTGGTGTGTGTGTAGCCGGCAGGTTGGGCTTGAGTCCTCAACTTCATGGTCTTGACTTATCTATAACTCCCTGAGTTATTGAGGTCAACCTCAGGACCATAAATCAGGAAATTCTATGAAAATAAAAACTCTTGCTCACATTTTACAATTAAAAAAAGCTAAAAGGAAGGGATTCATAGTGTAGGATAACGACTTTTTGAAGAGTTAAGTGGTGATACCATCTGTTTTCAATTTTAAACCATCATCTTGATATGTTTAGGGTTTTAATTTATGGAACAATCAAGCAATCTTTATATTTAACATTAAATACCTGAATATTATAAATCACCTCCAATGAACATTTATGGGAGAGTTTCAGAGCAACTTCTGAACAACTTGTCACTTTTATTGTGTAGCCATGATTTGTAAAAAAAAATGATATGCTAAGTAATCCTAGAGAATAATTTAGGGACACAAAAACAACTGTCAGGAAACAGCCAGAGACTGCATTTAATGAAATCTTTACCGACTGAAGCAATAAGTATTAAATTAATCAACACAGCTTAATTGAAGCTCTATTTGTAACATATTTTTTAGACTTGTTATTAATGAGCCTTTATGCACTACCACTAACTTGAGCTCCATGTTCAGTGTCAACAATGAACCATTGTTCACACACACAAAAGAATAAACAGGGGCTATGAGAGCCCTTTGTCTCTGTCCCTCCTTCCTCTCAACAGTTATTTACATGTTTGGCAAGACAGCATCTTTCAGGCACTTTAAAAGGGTCTGAAATAGCTCCAGTGAAATCCTTAAGAAAGTAAAAACACGGCAGTGAAACCTGGGAGTTAGAGAGGACTCTCAGCTGACCTCAAAGTCCTCACATCTGGCACTGGCCTGGCACTCACAGTGGGGACGGGCCATTCCCGCCCGGTTGCACCTACCTGAACATGTCTCCCAAGCCCCTCAGCTTCCCCTTCTTGGCTTTCATCTTCTCCTTCTCTTTGTCTCTGTCTTTCTTCTTTTCTTTGCCTATTTTCTCTTTCCTCCGATCGGGCTTCTCGCCTCTGTCTTGGTTTCCATTCATCTGTCTCTCCAGAGAGTGCGAAGGCTGGTCACTGGCTGTGGATACAGATTCCCTTCCTGATCTTGAACTTTCTTCCGTGTCTTCTTCCACTTAAAAGGAAACAAACACACAAAAAAGATAAGGAACATGGGGAACCAAAGGGATAAAAATAAGGAGATTGAAGTCATGTGAGGGTTTCTTTCCCATATTTCCAATGAGGCTTGCAAACGTTGTTTATCCTATGTAGAATTAGAATGGAACATGAGATGTGGATGACTACCATGCATGCGTGTACTCCTGCGTGAAGATGATGGGCCAATGGTAAGAGAGTAATAGTCACAGTAATAGTAATAGCAATGGTAATAGTATAGCATTAGTAATAGCAACAGTATATTATTAGTAATAGTATAGTATTAGTATAGTGATAGTAATCTGAGTCCCAGAACAGTGGATTCCCTCATGTTGATACAGAGCCCGTACTGCTGTGGGGATAAGCAAGCCCTCATCACACAGCTGACCCCAAAGATCCTCAGTATCATATTTGCAAAATGAAAATAAGCAGCCTCTCACCAACAGCTTCCTTTCCTCTTGTTGTAAGGGGGATGAAGCTCCACCCCAATTGCACCACTCACTAGTAAGCACACCAGTGTCAACACAGGACTTCTTTCCTCAGCCTCCCAAATATGTCCATTTGTGACATATAGAGAAGATTGGGTGTCCACAGCCTCTCTAACTTTCTCCTTATATTGTCACTACATTGTTATTGTGAGGCCAGCATTACAAGGCAATGTTACTATATGTTCTAATCTGAAATAATGTTGCATTTTGGTTGGCACAATGGCAGGTGAACAGAGGTGGATGGAGCCATGAAGGCATAAATCCACAGCCTCACAGTCCTTTGAATTCTGCAGATAAAAGCTGTACTTTAGTGATAACAATATCCCATCCTTTGAAGCAACACTCAGTGAGCATATGGTCCCAAGGTATACCCCCAACTTTTTGCATTTGAAAGAATGACAAGTCTCCACCTCCAAAAGAACTTCAGGAATTTCTATTTTAGGACGCAAGAGATGCACACGTGCACAGCCATCCTCATAAATCCTTTTCCAGATTGGTTGCCTAAGGTTTTTCCAAATATAGTAAGAATTATTGGGGCTCCCGGGTACCTCTTGAAATCTGAGGTCATTTCTGCCCCCCGGCATCAACAAAAAAAGTAGGAATCAGTGCTTTTGAGCTTCTTTTAACACAGAACCATATAAGACAGAAATCTTTCACAAAGAACCAACCTCTAGATCAAGTTAATATACCTTCAAGAGAAATTCAGTCTTGCCTCTCCACCAGAACTTGAGTTAGCAATATACAAAATTACAAGTATAATAAGACCCCTCTCACCTTTTTTACAAGACAGAAACACTCACAGCCTTGAAAAACAAACTTAGGATTACAAAAGGGGAAGAGTGGGGGGAGGGATAAATTAGAAGTTTGTAAAATATATATGCTATTATACATAAAATATATAACCAACAAGGACCCACTATATAGCAAAGTGAGGTGAAGTGAAGTCACTCAGTCGTGTCCAACTCTTTGTGACCCCATGGACTATAGCCTACCAGGCTCCTCTGTCCATGGAATTTTCCAGGCAATAGTACTGGAGTGGATTGCCATTTCCTTCTCCAGCAGATCTTCCCGATCCAGGGATCGAACCCAGGTCTCCCGCATTGTAGACAGACGCTTTACTGTCTGAGCCACCAGGGAAGTCACTATATAGCAAAGGGAACTCTATCCAATATTCTATAATAACCTATATGGGAAAAAAACCTGAAAAAGTATGGATATAGGTATATACATCACTGAATCACTTTGCTGTATACTGGAAACTAACACAACATTGCAAATAAACTGTTCTATTTTGAAATAAAAATAAAATTAAAAAAAATACACCTTAGTATCTTAGTGTCCTATTAAACTCTCACAGATCTTAGAAGATACTAACAAATGATGGTACCATCTTAACCAAGTTTTAAAAAATTTTTAATGCTAATTATTTAGCTAATAACCAAAGAAAGTGTAGAATTCTTTTGTTTTCACATTTGATTAAAAACATGAGGCAACCTATTTTCCATCCCATCCCAGGCTACAGCCAAAGAGTAAAAATACCACTGTGTCTAAATCCAAAAGTACTTTGGAAGTCACTTAGACCAACATCTTCCATTTCTTGCTAAGGAAACAGAGGTTTGGGGCCAGCATACCGCCAGTGTGGGGCTCTCTGTACTATATTCTGGCACAGTTGTGCCTCAGCCAGACCTTCACATGTTTCTTTGATCAACTCTGTGATTGCTCAATTCCATGCTTCATACAGCATGGATGCAGGTCATCTATCATCCAGTCACTACACTCTCTGCCCAGAAGATCATGCCAGCAGCCAGCGCTATATCTCAAGAAACCCACTGCCAGTCTTGTGTGGTCGTCCAGTGCTGTGACTAGTAGCTGCTACTGATGAAATCACTCCCATAGTTCGAACCAATGTGCACAGGGACTCAAGGACAGGCTTCCAACCAAAGAGATGAGCAGAAAGGCTGGCTTCCCTCTGCACTGGGGTAACTAACTGGGAGCCACTTTCCTCCTCCAAGGGACAAGCACGCATTTTCAAAAGCTGATCATTTTAGTCTCTGTCAATTCATATGGAAATAGGAATTGAGAGGGTTTGTTAGAGAAAGCCAGTTCCAACTTTCAGATGGACGTTGCTAGAGAAAATCCATAGCCTTACAAATAAATGCTGAGTTAAGGCTGTGATTGTTGTACACACACAGCAGGGAAAGAATAATGGTCCTGGCCCAGGGAGGTCTCACTGTGTAGCCTTTTCCAATGGGTGCTCCCCAAGAGAATGTAAAATATAGCTTAAGCAAGGTTGTAGCCTCTTGTCTGAAAACATCCTTGAATGTGGCTGTGCTCTATCTGGTTACAAACCACTGCTTCCATCCTTTGGGGGAAATGAGTGTGGCCTCGACTTGGAGCCAATGGACCAAATCATGATAAGACAGTTCTCAAAAGTATTCAGGAGCTACAAAATCTATACTTATACTCAAGTTAGATAAAGGGATGCTAGTCAATATTCTACAAGTCCTGCAGGCAAAACTCATTTTACCTACCCGTCCAAAGCGCTTTGCACAAACTTTTATTATTGTACTTCTCATATGATACAATCACAGGGATTCCCAGGTGCCTCAGATGGTAAAGCATCTGCCCGCAATGCGGGAGACCCGGGTTCAATCCCTGGGTCAGGAAGATCCCCTGGAGAAGGAAATGGCAACCCACTCCAGTACTCTTGCCTAGAAAATTCCATGAATGGAGCAGCCTGGTGGGCTACAGCCCATGGGGTCTCAAAGAGTCAGACACGACTGAGCAACTTCACTAAGCTTCTAAAATGAAGACAGTTGGCCGGACAGAAGCTGCCTATGAATGACTGTTTAACAGGAAGATTAGTGGTAAACTTGACTCATGACTTTATCCCAACCAGACAAACTTTTACCCAATCTCCACATATCACTATCCTCTGACTTCAGAACATGCCTATGTTCCTCTCATTAAGCCTGACAACACCAGCCACACCCGGTGAGAGTAGCCACAGGGAGGTCATTGCTCTTGGTTATCTCATCAGTTTCTTGTAGGGTTTTATACCATTATTGTTAATGCCTTACATACCACCTAATGGATTATATGACCACCCTCTACAGTGTCTGAAACTATAAACAAAAAAATGAGCTCAATAAACATAAATGACTTCGTCTTCCACAGCGACCATTATCATAAATCATGAATGGAAGATCAGGAGCGATTCTGCTAGTTTTCTGCCTAATAGTTTTGGCAGAAGCACACAAGGCATATGTCTGCTCTTGGCTCTGACACAGAAAAAAGGCAGCGCCTTCATAACTAACTATATGCTGAAGTCACATGTGTTGCCAATTCCTTTCATATTCCCAATAATTTCCTGGTGTATGCAATACAACTTATCTTCAAAAGTGGGTGAAGCAGAGAAAATTAGTATTAAATCATTTATTAACACCAGGTTTTGTAACCTCATTTTGTAAAATAAAAACTCCTAGCTCAGTTTCCTGCTCAAAGCAAGTGGACTGTTTTACGATCATACTTGTGTATTTGAGAATTCTTTATGCTTGTTCTGAATATTCCGATTTAGATAATACACTATCACAGAAACTCTTCTGGGGGTATATGGATGTAACTAATCCTTTCAAATGCCAACTAATTAAAAATATTTAGCAATATGTGGCTTCCTATGTATAAACATAAGATGTTCTTTTAGAGTATTACATTATATATGCTTCAAACACTAAAATTATTTGATAGAAAAATAAGAATCTCACTTTACCCCATTTCTAGGCAGAATTACTTTGGTTTTTAAAAGCTTATGTAAATTGGTTACACATGCTCAATTTTTTTTAAAAATGTATATAGTCAAGGTCATTAATAGACTAATCAAATTATTTTCAGTTTTAAAACCAATCTTTGTATAATTAATACCAGCTTTATAATAAGGTAAATAAAATACTTTATTCCCTTAATAAAACACAAAAGATATCCAGATAAACAATTTTCAAGGAAGAAAAGCACTGGTTTATATAATGCACAAACGACTTGATCTATTGTGTTCATTCAGTAAACTACAATGAAAGAATTAATCATAAACCTACATTTAGGTAATTTACTATTTTAAATGCTATATAAATTTACATTTTTTTTCTCTTTAATTTTACTCTTTACATGCGGTTTGCTTTCTTTTTGCAGATAGTCTGCCCAAAGAAAGACGGTTATTTCCTTCCAAACAAATGGAAATTTCTATTTTTGACTGACATTTCTGCCTGTTTCAACCCACTCTGTGCACTATACTATCAGTTGCTTTCCCATGTGATTATCTGTAAAGATAGATGTTCTAAAGTTTCTCTTTTTAAAGAAGGTATAACATGAAGCTGCTTATTTCTCTTCCAGGCAGCACATTCTGCAATTAAGACATACCTAATTACCATATTTTCAACAGATGCAAATACAGCGTAATTAAAATTCTACTCCATGTGACAAATTCAGCTACTCAGTTCTGCAAGTTAGCCTATTAGCACTGGGTCAAGAAGTTTGGAAAAGATTAAGCCCTTAGATAGTAACAGTCATTGGGAAAATGACCTTAGGTGTCCACTGAGCCTCAAAGTTCTGTAACTTCTGCCATAAATAAACACTTAGTTCAATCTGGTCATCACACACAATTCACTGTCAAGAGCTGACTCTAAGCCACCTGGTCATTCACCATTTTTTTCCATTGAGAAGCAATGTAATTGTGGGGACTGTAATGATCTCTGTTGCCTGCTTATCCCAAATCTACTTCTCCCTTTCTCCTAATGGAACTCTGATTGTGTTCAGGAATGCGATCCAGCTTCGAGGGATGAATCTATTACTAGGCTTACACTGGCTTATGGGTCCCTGCCCCTGTCCACTCTTATTTAGTACAGGAATGGCCCCGACACCCTGAAAGGACATATTCTATGCTTGGGGAGATGACTCTCTCCCTTCACTTGGATGGGATCAAGAAAGTACTAGGATCTTGAGCCCTGCAGTTACCTTCTGGATAAGCTGACTTGTGGATGGTGTGGCAGAAGGATCAGAAAGATAGCAGTGCTTTGATAATACCATTACGCTGTGGAATCAGTAATCCCCGAAGCTGCCCAACTACAGAACCAGGTAGGACAGTGTATTCCCTCAAGGTTTGAACTGGTCTGAACTGATTTTTCTACTAAATGCAGCTGAAAGCATCTTAATAGGTACACTACATAAATCAAACTTCAGAGCAGCTGTGGAATATCCACTGTACTATTTATCACAAGTATAAGATTTAGCAGTTAATATCACTCTAGGCAGCTTTGACAATTTTACTAAAATTAAGTGATTTGCTCAGACTTGTTACTAGTGTGAAATGAGTTGGTACAAACATTCAGAGAAATAAAAAACAGAGAAATACAAAATTAAACTCATAATATTACTTCTTACTCATCAGTGAACAAGTACTCTCCTTTGAGGGCCTAGCTCAAAAGAGTGTTATTAAATATTTGTTGAATAGATTGAACAAATAGCCCATCATATGAAAAACATCCTTTATTGCTCCCTGTTTAGCAAGAGCTACTCTAGTAATAGCAATATCGAATAAAGAAACACATATTCTTGAGTAATTTATAGTTTACTTTGCAAGACAAAGGATTAAAGGTAGTAATTGGACACAAGAGAACGCAGTATTCAGAATCTACCTGCTTAAAATTTAAAATGAATGAGTTAAAACGAGGCATTAATAACTGGAAAATTTCACTAGGTTTAGCAAATCCACTGACCACTACCAATTTCTACTGACTAATGTTGGTTAAAATACAGTGTAATAAAAATAAATGAGGACTGAACTCCCAGGTACTGCAAAGTCCAGTATAGTATTTAAGAAGTTTTCATTAATAATAAATATATGTTATTTTTGTTTCTTATTTTCGTGGAATGTTGACTTTGGAAAAGGAATAAAAGATGTAGGAAATGAACAGCTAGTGACACAGATGGTGTCGAGTAATAGGGTCTGCTTTTCTGGACCCTGACTTTTAACATTAGAACGATGAGCTCTTGGCAATGGAAAAACTGAGCTTTTTCAGAACATTTGAAACACACACACACACACACACAAAGCTGGCAAGAAACATGAAGAATTAAACAGCTTTTACACTAAAATGTGGGATGAGAATAATAACTGATATTATGAAGAACAGAAAATATGACTGAAAGGGGAAAAAGGCATGAAGGAAGTGGTTGACATTTATCAACGGTCTTAGAGAAGGGGCTTCTGCGACTGGAGGAATATTCAAATAGTTGATTCCTAAAACCCAGTATTCTAAAATTAGATATATTTCATTAAAAAAAAAAAATAACCACAGTTTACACTGGGGTAAGGAGAGCAGAGAGAACAAAAACAATAAAATCACACTTCCAAGGAGAGTAAGACTTATTACTGAAAACCATTCTTCATTTCTACTTTATGTGCTAAAGTTTCCTTTAATGCCTCCCTTCAAGCAAACAGGAAGGAATGTTGCTGAAGATCTTGGTAGAACGTCACCTCCTCGGTCTTCCCCTGTCCAAGAGAATGTAGCAGGAACAAATGCAAGGGCGGTTGGACCCTCTAGTTTCTGAACCTTTGAAAATTTGCTTTCAGTGTACAATTAAATTTCACATTCAAATAATGATCTATGATGGGCACTGTTTCCTGTCCACAGAGAACAATGTATAAAGAAGCTGAAGGCTTTCCCTTCAACAGACCCAATGGACTGACTGCACAACGAAAACAGTAGCACTTATAACCCCACTGTTGGAATTGCCACTAAGAATTTTATTTTTATCATGGATTCAACTGGTCAAATGTATCTTTTAACATATACAAAAAATTGGTGGTGTCAAGGAAAGAGAGTCCAGGTCACTGCTCTGACTCTTTTAAGTGGGAAAACAAGAGCAAAAATAAAGAACAACATAAGAATGTGCAAATGTGATGGAACAGTGAAGGGTAAGGATGAGCATTGCTATTTAATGAGAAGTCAAAATGACTATCCCCTAAAAGTCAGTGTTCTTATCTCCCATGCCATGCAACCCTTCTTGAGAGATCCACAAAAATTTCTCGATGTTATAAAAATACTAAGAAGGCTCATACACAACTGTATACAGATTTCCCTTAACTTCTAGTGGGGCTATGGCACAATAAACTCCAACATCAATGGAAAATACCAAAGTCAAAAATGTACAGAATATACCTCACCTACCAAACATCGCAGCTTAAGCTCATCTACTTAAAAGTGCTCAGAACACTGACATTAGCCCACAGTTGGGCTCAGTCATCTAACGCAGGGCCTAAGTTATAACAAGGTGTCATGTGTCTCATGTAGTTTAGTAACTACAGTACTGGAAGTGAAAACCAGAATGGTTTGGGGCTGTTTCCTTTGTGATCACATAGCTGACTGGGAGCTGAGGCTGCTGCCACTGCCCATCATCTCCAGAGAAGAGCTGCATTATCACCAGCCGGGAAAAGACCCCCCCAAAAGTTAGATGTACAATTTCTATTAAAAGCACGTCACTTTCAAACCACTGTAAAGTAAAAAAATCCTAAATTGAACCGCCGTTAAGTCAGGGAATGTCCATACTCAGAGCGCTAGAAAGTTAAGGGGAAACTAGCTAGGTTGGGGGAAAATGCCTTGAAGAAGGAAGACAACAGTCCCATATACAGGAGAGAGTAGGGGACAGTCAGGGCAGGGAGAAGACAAACCTCAGGGACGGCACATGGTCTAGGATGAGAACGCACACGGGAGCTTGAAGGACCGTGAGGACAGTGTGGCTCCGGAGCTTACTCAGCAAATGGAGAGACAGTCAGACCAGTTATGAGATCCTAATAGTAACTTCAGATATTAAATAATGAGAGTTGGGGCTGGATTGGGTAGAAGGAGTGAAATTATGAGATTTCATGCACAAAAATTAAGAAAATTTGGTAATGGAGGGATTATGCAGTGAGATGATAATTCTAAATTTCTGTGCCTGGAGGTACTAGTGAGAAAAAAACCTCATCACTATCATCCATCTATATGTGTGAGAGGCTAAGCATGTAAATGCAGTTTTTTCCTTTCTTTCTGGCTTTGCCAAGCATCATTACTCACCTGGATTCCTGCATTACTGTCCTAGAACCAATCTTGCCACCAACACTGCTATTTACTGGCCCACCCCCATAACCCAGCCTCGATGCTACAGCCCCAACACTCATATTCTTTCACTTGAAATTCTTCAAATGCTCTTTAAGGTCCTTAGTATGAACAAAAATTATTTAAACAAGGCTGTCTGCAAGCTGTTCTCTGCGTATGTCTTATATCTCACTCCTCACCACGCTCTCATCTGCACACCTCAACCTCAACAGGATAATGGCGGTCTAGAGATGGTCCCTCTTCCCTAAGCTCCCGACACACCCTGATGAAGACCACTCAAGCAGGATTACTCATCTCAACTCATACCTCTTGTGAGAAGCTTCCCCTCCCTCCCCTCTCCACGAGGGCTGCGTGGGTGCCCCATGCTTTGGTGCCATGGCAACCTGTGCACTACAATGGCCCTTAACCATTAACCATACTGCTTCCCAAGAGTTGGTTTGCCCAGCGGGTTGAAGCACCCTTAGCCTCTCTGGAACTTACAGCCTAAATATCAGGTTTTAGGTCCCAAGACTCATTAATACTTTCCTGCAGTTTTAATGTAACGGATTTTCCCATTAGGAAGTTTGTTTAATATTGTAGAAAACTCTCAGGACTGCAAATCACAAGGCATGCATTCTGATTTAATTCCTAAGTACTACCTTAGCCAAATATTTACATACTTTTTTCTTATCAGAAAATGCTTCAAATGAGGAAGCTATAATTCAGACACTTCAGATGTGAGTTTTCGTCATACTTTTAGCTTAACTTACTTTTCACCTAAAAAAAGAAATATAAGGAATTGACAGCTTCGGCTGTGTCACATGGTTAAACTTCTATCGCATTCAGAAATGTCCTAAAATTAGCCAAAGCTCCTTTTCTTAAACTGCAAGTGAAACTTAAGTATACAAATTGTCATAAGAGGATTAGACAGGTTATCCTTATTCCCAGCACTTCAGAACAAATATTTTCAATAGATCAACATCCAGTTATCCAAAAAGATAGATTAACCAAATGGTAAATCCTTTACAAAGTACTTCGTCTCTGAAAACCATACAGCTGAATTCTTCCACTATAGATGTATGGTAATCTGATGGAGATTCTTAAGATAACTACCGAATTTACATAATTTTTGCTCAAATAAGTAGTGACAAAAGATGGTTAGAAATGTAGAGCATGCTAAGAGTAGAAAAATCTGAGATACTCGTGTAATCTGCTATTTTGAAGCTAACAAAATAAATGAAAATTAATCTTGAAGCTCTCAGATTAGCTAACTTCCTAACATAAATTCAGTTTCTTCAAATCTCATACTGCTAACCTAAGTTATGCACACTTTAGAGCAATGCTTTTTTTTCTCCCCCTCTCCTGTTAAGAGTACTATAAGAAAGCAGGCAAGCTCCTTAAACGCAATCTGTCTCTATGTTTGCAAGGAATACCGTTCTCACATTTAAAATTGTAAAATGGATAGATCTTAAAATCAAGAGTACAATGAATAGGACAGTCTTTGGTTTTGTTGTGTATCACCTCCTCGACTTCGACAAAAAGCCGTTCCTGAATTGATAGCAAGGCTGAAGACTTGAGGACTTTTAATAGAGGGTAAAATGGGGGTGGGGGTTGTACTCTATATTTTCAAAAGTAAAACAAGTCAATGTTATGTAGCATCCATATTCTTGGTTTCAACAGAAGCTGATTTATGACGGGGGCTGTAGGAGCCTCTCGCTGAGAGCCAGGCGGGAGTATGATTTGCATAGAAGAGGGAGCAGATTGTAGATGCCCTGACCTGTCAAACACAGGTAGGGCCTCAGAGATAATGGGTCCCAGAATACAAAGCTCCATCTTGATCCAGACAGACACAGACAACGTGGAGAGGCCAGATGGATTAAATGAGAGACAAAAACGCCGACTTCTGCCATCTCCACAGGAAGCACATAAGTGTTACACAAGATGACAGATACCAGATACCACATGGATCCCGCCCGGGTCTCTTGGCCCCCACTGTTGTGCGCATGCCACGACTGCAGCACTGCTGAGAAGAGGCAAGCCTGCTCCAAGCCTGAAAGAGCGTCACCGGGGAGGAGCTTGACCCAGCTGACAAGCACAATCAAGTTCGCCCTCCACGTGTGTGACTTCCGCCTGTAAAGAGGGAAAGAACTGCATGGGACAGACATAGGCTGAGCGGGACAGGTTATGCCCGCCCCCGCCCCTTGACCCATGCTTCCAGGGTGCACAGACGGCATCCTCACAGGACGACCGTCTAACAGAGATGGTCGGCTGGGACAGGGTCCTCTCTCAGAGCACTGCACAACAGTGACGTGGCGGCCATAACTGGCCCCTGAGGCCCACCTCCATACATGAAGGGACCTCAGCCACAGGGTCCCACAAAGCATGAGGCCATCAGCGCTCAGACATGTGGCCAGGGACAGCACCCACACAGTGAGGATGCAGGGCGGGGCAGCACAGTGAGGGCGTGAGCATAGACACCAATGCAGACAGAGAAAGAGAGCATGCAGAAGGCGCCTCCAGAACTCGCTCTGCAAAGGGTGGGGCTTAGGCAGCTAGAGGAGGGAGCCAGACTCCTTTCTCACACCTGTCCCTAGCCATAAAGAAAAGCAACAGTCCCATAACCACCAGCAGTAACACCAGCCTTGACAGATCTTTTCTTAGAGAAGACCAAAGGGTTTGCTGAGGCACGGAGGTCTCGGACGCCCAGGTCCAGAGTGGGACAAAAGCAGGAGGAGTGAAACGTCAGTGCCACCCCGTGCGCTGCTGCCAACGCGCGCTGCGTCTGGGTGTGTGTCTCTCACACACGCAGTGGCGCCAGTCAAGCAGGAGCCCTTTCACTGATTCAACTGACTCTGACACTTGGCCGAGCTCTGAGCCTGGTTACGCGGGAATAAGACGTGGTGGCATCTTTCCTTGTGGATTTTACGGATGGTGAGCGAAGCAGGAAGGCAGGACTGAGGTCGGTGGGTAAGTGAGGGAGGACACAGAGTCGTGGAATGTTAAAACTGGAAAGCAACTCAGAAACGGAACCAGAGCTTTTCCAACTTTCTGGCAAACGGTGAACTTCCCTTTTTTAAACTTACAATTGACAAAGAATCACAAAGGATGAAGAGTGATTTAAAAACCCCACAACTAGGAGTTCCCTGGCGGTCCGGTGATTAGGACTTGGAGTTTTCACTGCCAAGGGCCCGAGTTCAATCCCTGCTGGGGAGCTAAAATCCCACAAGCCTCATGGGAATAAATAAATCCCCAAGACTGTTTCAGTGACAGCAGGTGCAGGGGGATCTGGTGGCCTTGATAGAGACCACCCGCTCAGCCTCTCATGAATTTCCCAACTCCCGCAAACCACCGAGCCAAGCCTCCTCACTAGACACTGAGACAATCTGAGCATTAATGGCCTCGGCATCCAAAGCTTCACTTTCACAACTGAAGAAATTAAAGAAGAATTTTAAGCAACTTGACCCAAATTCCAAGTGGGTGAGAAGAATGTGGGGGTACTTCAGGCCAGTGCTCAGATCACTTCAGTCGTATAGTTTTGACAAGCTGCACTGCAGACATTTGAAATATACAACAGTGGCCTTTCTCTGACCATGTCCAGAGTTCACCAGACTGGTCTGGGAGAAAACACCATCAAGTCAGGAGTTTATGGAAACCCAGCACTTTGTGGTTGCAGGTGCACGTGTCAGGGTGTGTTTCTCAGTTCTTATCGAGAACTTCCTCTCCGGTTCACACACTGTAGTTCTTCTACTTACTTGGTTTCGTCTTGATGATAGTTGAGTACAAAAGTTTTAATATGAAATACTTAAATCGGTTATTTCCAGTTAAAACCGGAAGCTAAATGTATGTTAGGGACAAATTTAGACGTTCACACGGTGGGAAGCTCTAGAGGCTACAGAATTAGGAACATGTCTGGTACATGCCTGGTACTGATTGCTATTCCATCCCCTGCTGCATTTGAAATATGTGGTATATGTGAGAAAACTGCATTCTATGAAGGAATTTAAATAACATGTGAACTAGGACAAGAAAAAAGCTCAGGAACAAAAACTGTATTTGTTTAAAAAAACAATAAATACTGAGGTGCCAGAGCACTGGCTCTCTTATAAAATGTTCACCCAGGACAGAGGCAAGATCTCTAAGTGATAGAGGGGCCCCACCCTAGAAAGGCAATACAAGTAACACTGGGTGAGATTGGCAAGGAGCCCCTGAGACGCCAGGAAAAACCCGAGAGGGTTGGAAGCTTATATGACTCAGGAGCTTGGAGACCAGGCTTGGCAGCAAAAATAGGAAATATGTTCTTCATCTGGCAAGAATGGGCTGCATATATTTGAAATCACTGGCTGGATGGAGTAAAAAGCTGTCCAGATTTAAACTAAGAATTAGGTGGGGGCTGGGGGGGAGTACAGCGCTTCTCTACTAAGTTTTGCTTTGCATGTTACATTGTAGCAGAAATATTCATCTTCCCAAACACATTATATGTGACAGGCAAAGATTATGTAACTTTGCTTTATATCTCCTCAGAATGTGATTTCAATCTGAAACTCTCCTTCCCCACCACAATCTTCCTTAGGCATGTGTGATCGAAGTGGTCCCCCAAAAGTTAAACTGTCATCGTTTACAATCCACCTAAATGAGCTCTGCTTTAATTTTGGGTAGGGGTGTCTCCTGCTTTACTTTATCCTTTCTTTCTTCTTTCTTTTCCCAACAGTGTTTCTTACAATGGTTAGCTGGGTAGAGTTACTTTAAGTTAAAAAACCAAAATATGAGTCAGCAGTTACGAACAATATAAGCTAATCAACAGTGTTTTCTATTAGAACTCAAGTCCATTCTCTTCTAAATAAATACAATGCTGAGTTTCCTTCTTACGTCTAAACTGAATGGGTATTTTTATACTCATTTATAAGTGTTTAACTTCAACAACTTCCTGAAGCATACGTTTTATGTATTTATAAACGTTACTTTTTTCTTGATATATCAATACTATGGAAAACACATTGCTCATTCACAGTAACCTTTAACTTTCAATAATATTGGCTTAAAATGTTTGGCAATTTGGAAATACATATACATAAATATATCTCGCTAGCCTAGTTCAAGGAAAGAGTAATTCATAAAAACAAAACAAAAATATGTTATCAAAATCACAGATGATTACACATATTCATTTGAGATATATTACAGATATACTGTACAGCAGTGGTTTTCAAATGTCTCAGGATAACTTTATACTTCTAAAATTTATTAAGGACTCAAAATTTTTCTGTGGATTGTACCTATCAATATTTACTGACCTAAAACGGAGAAAGTTTAAAAATACAAATTACTTTCTAAAAAATTATAGATTTCATATTAGCAGAAATCACATTTAAAAAAAAAAGAAAGAAACCTGAATTTTCCAAAAACAATTATTGAGAAGAATGGAAAATCTCTTTAACATCTAGTTGAAAAGATTCTTCTCTTGCGATATCACATGACATGTTGCCTCTAGGAAAACCAACTGTACATTTGTGAGAAAATAAGAGGAAACATGGTAAATAACATCTTCTTCGCATTATGAAAATGCTTCACCATAGAGATCCTCGTCATGGCTGTCCCTTCAGGCGTTGTACACTTACACGTCTCCATGCCTTCGTCATCATCATCCACTGCAGGCTTATCATAGGACTTGTCAATGGCAGCTCTGAAGCTCTCATTGCATCCCCTTCCTCGGATTATCCGTGGCCTAGGGCGATGGAAAGGAATGTCCCCATTCAAAGTCACCTCGGCAACTGCTGTCTGCAGACTCTCTAAAGAGCTCGACTTCTTCAGACCCAGGGAAGGCCCCACATCTCTGCTGGGGGAACCTTGGAAGTTGGCAAAAAAAAAAAAAAAAAATGTTAGAATGAGTGGTGAAAATTACATGGCTGAATATCTATGAATTGTAGAAAACATCAGGGATAAATTATTTGTTCAGTGTCTACTTCTGGAATGTGGGTAGCAAGATATAAAAAGTAAAGTGACAGTAACTAATTTTAACTTTTCCCAAATGTGTATTAAATTTGGTCTATTTTCTCTATTCTCATTAGGAGACATTTCAAGCTATTAGTTTTCATTTTTAGCTCAACATATAAAATCTTGGTCAAATCATTTGCTTCAAGTTATGTTAATAATCTAAAAAACCAGAATAACCCAGAAAATCATTCTGCAAAGCAGGATGATAAAATGGCTAAGGGAAGCAATCAAGAGTACACTTTGTGAACATTAAACATTAAAACATTTTTTTTTAGCGGTTTACAGTTATTTACAATGGAAGTGAAACTTTTATCTCAGTAAGTTTCATCAAGTTGTCCTCACACGGCACAGGTTCAGACAACTCAGCAAGTGAGAAAAGCACAGGACACCGCATGTCCCCCACAGGGCACCCTAGCGCCAGGTAGAAACCTATTTCTGGAAAACGGTGGTTCTCTGGGAAGAGCAGTACAAGATGTGAACAGAAATAAACTACAAAAGGACCGTCGCGAGAGAGAAGTAAAGGAGGAAAGATGCCAGAATTGCATGTGAGGACTTGCGCCTCCAGGTCAGCAGAGAGAAACAGGTGATGAACAGAAGGAAGACATCACAATGACCAAGAGATTTTCAGTAGAGAAGAATTCAGAGCACTAAAATCGTGGCATGGTGACTTGAGGATCTAGCAAGACTAAGACTGTAACCAAGGTTTAGAAGGCGGTCTAAATGGACTTCTTTAACCAGGTGAAACAAGCTCATCAATGACTGCCTGAGCTGGCACTCAAATAGATGAGTCCAGCCTCGAGATGGCTGAAATACCTGCCACCACCAGCTGGGCAGTCCAGGTTACAGAGCTGGTTCTCCACTTACACTGCTCAAAAGACAAGTACAAAGGAAAAAAAAAGGCAGGGGGTAGGAGAGGCGAGACTGGATACCTTATCTCTACATGGGGCCATCAGCCCACATGTGGATCAATAATTAAGGAGTAACCTTGATATGTTTTCACACAGAAGCCAAATAGTTCTGAGATGGTCGTGCCATGGCTCAGAGGATAAAAGAGAACGAAAATTAAGTTGGGAGAGTCAAAACAAGAATTATCTTTTTAAAATTCATTTACATGACAACTTTCACATAATCTTCACAATGCGGCAGCAGTTTTAAGTTACAACAAGTATGTTCAAAATGTAACATAGGCAGAAAGGCAGACAGATGATTCTAATGAAGAAAAAATATTCCATAAATTAGAGTGCTTGAGAGAAAAAGATGATTTATTTAACGTTCTGTGTGCAGGTTTGTCTATATTAGATAATTTCATGACAGAAATTCACAAGGAATATTTCTTGCCAGGATGATCAATCTTACTTTTTCTCTTGATAGCACTATAATGTTTGACAAGTTCATGTTTTAAATATCCATAAAAGTCATGTCACAGGAAGGAAAATGATTTTGTTCCAAAGAGCTAAAGAAAAAGTAAGAGATTAAAGAATCAAAGAGAATAGAAAAAGTTGATTTCTGGGCAGGGACATTTACCTTCACATTTTCAAGAATTAGCATTGGGAAGACCTTTTCCTGAATAAATCATGCCTATTAATTTTCATAACTTACTAGCTACATTTAGGTCCTATAAGCATTTGTATGGCAAACATTTGGTATTTTCTTGGATTCATAAAGGACATATGTATGTATATGTGTGTAATTATGTGTGTGTTTATATATATACACACATATATCGATGTATATTTATCCAATAAAGATACGTATGTATATATGCTCCCAGTAAAGATTAGCATTAAAACATAATTTATATATAAAATGTTAGCTGAGATTTGATTTAATATACTCAGCACCCCAAAAACTTTAACAGTTAATTTCAGAAATGTCATGAGTATTCAAACAAATGTACATATACATATTATATAAATATAAATATTGATATGTATATATCTATATATATGTATTTGTGAAGAAACATAAACACAAAGCAAATCTAGGAAGAAAAAAATAGTGAAATTGTAACAAAATAAGCAATAGATTATATTGTAGGAATCATTGGAAGCTTACCTAACTACTCTTTTGTCTAATTCTTAACACCACAGTATGACATTCTGGCAAAATGTTGATAATTAAATAGGGTGAGTATTGGGTATAAGAGAGATTAATAAACTACAGTCTCTCTATTTATACATAGTTGAAATTTTTCATGACATCTATTATTTGTGTATCTATAACAGGGTTCAGCAAACTATGGGTCAAATCTGGAAATGTTTACTAGAACACAGCCATGGGTCCATTTGTTTGCATATTCTCCATGGCTGCCTTCACATTATATCGTAATTAAGCAATTGTTCCAAGGCCGTCTGGTTTGAAAGATCTACAATATTTACTCCCTGGTTCTTTACAGAAAGAGCTTGCTGACTCCTGATCTAAAACATAGGTTTCATTCATGTAAGGTGATATACTCATCAAAGACACTTTAACAAAAGAGTTCGTTGATATATTAGTAAGATTGCTAAATGACGGTCACTGAGATTTATAACATCATAATGTTATATGTCTTTAATTTTTAAGTAACATTTTGAAGCTCTTAATGTAAATCTATTGTCATTAGGATGCTTCATTTATTTTTATATTCAAAGATTAAATTGTTAGAAACCCAATTCTCTTATTCCCATTCTCTCTTTTCCTGTAGAAAATAAATTTACTCTCCAACTATCATACGGGATTCCCAAATCCAAGAATAAAAGGGGAAATCATAATCATACTATTTTCTTTAGGTCTCTTTTTCTACTCTTATCTACTAATACCTCTCTTGCCAGAAAAAAAGAAGAGGATGTCTTTTGCAAGGGCAAAGGGAAATGGAATTCAATTTTCATTATGAAAGGCTTATGGCTAGACAGACAATCTACACTAAAATGCCACTGTGACTCTACTAAAAACCTTTGGACTAAACTGTAAAATCATGATAATCTTAGCAATTCAAGTGAAGTGAAGAAAGGAAAATAATAAAATCTCTTCACTGTCTAATACTGGAGGGTGGGAAGAATCCAGTGGAGATATTTTATTCATTGTAGATTTTAAAATCAATAGACCAGCAAATACTTCTACCTCTATGTCATAATTTTGGTCCTAAGTTTTTCCAGTTTAATTCAGTAAAACAGATTGCATATAATATTTTTAATATACTCTTTTTATCTAGGATCTAACTAATATTTTAAACACTATAAAAGCTGATGATTCAATTAGATAATAAAATCTGCCTACTCACCATAAAAGGTATTTAATGTTTTCAGTTGACATCTGGATATTATTATTATTTCTTAATCACAATAAATTGTTCTTTTCCTGTCGGTAGAAATGGCAATCCACTCTAGTATTCTTGCCTGGAGAATCCCAGGGACGAGGGAGCCTGGTGGGCTCCCGTCTATGGGGTCGCACAGAGTCGGACACGACTGAAGGGACTTAGCAGCAGCAGCAGCAACAGTGATTTGGTTAAATTAACTATTTTTTTCACTTTACCAATTGGCATATTATATAAAATCATGTTCTTTAACCTGAGCAGCTCAATTTGGTTTTTATAAACATTAAATTGGACAAGGGTTACTTCTTGAAAAGCACTGAATACTATTAACTCCAAAAATTAATTACTAATTTACATATGTAAACTATCAAATAATGTTTTTCTTTAGCCCTGCTCCAGAATTCCAATGAATTTTATGTTTGATAAAAGAAATAACTACTTAATAAGGGCTGAGGCTATTGTTAATTGCCTTGCACTACAGTTAATCCAGTGATTTATTGGATGCAGTTTTTACAATCTATCTTTACAGAATGTGAAAACTCCAGGCATGTCCACAGTTATCTTTACATATGTATATGGGAAACACACTTTTCAAGAAGCCTAAAACTAATTACTATTGCAGGTTAGAAAGGTGAATTGAAGCTAATTAGCACTAAGTGGTGTAACGACATCATACTGGATCTACAATAATTAAAACTCTATTCCAAACCTATAATAATAAATCAAAATGCTCAGCTGTACAAAGCCCATGACTTTAATTACACATAAAGATTTTCCTCTGATTACTGTCGTAAGATAACATGTAAAGTAAAATCTATGATGTAAAACCCAGGTCAACACAATCCCTTATTTCTACAGAAGGATCTAGGTAGCATTTAGCAGCAAGTCCTAAATAGTTAAAACAAAAACAAAAAGCTTTTCAAGCACGTTCACAAAGTTGAGATACAGATGCAATATATAACCTAATTCAATGCTTTGTAACAAGGCGCTAAAGCCTGCATTAGAAAAAGAACTAAGGTTTTCTGAGTGACTAATGACAGCTATATTGAACACTGTCCTTCAGTGAAAATATTTATATATGTGCTGTCATCCTCCTAACCGAAATCACCTTTTGACAATCATTTTTTGATACTAAGCTAAGCATCAGATAGATGACTTCGAAACTTAAAGAATCAACCCTAAGAGATCACGCTTTCAGGATTTTGATTTTTCCTTAACCGTGACAAAACATTCCTACACAAATATAATTAAGAGAATCTGGGCTATGCTAGCATTTCTGAAGTACTAAATTATATTTCCACTTAGTATATACTACATTGATACATTTCTGCTCGAAGAAAATTTCCCTTTCCTTGTACAATTTGATTTCCTACAATGAAAACATCCATGGCAGCCTGGAATATTTATGTTTACAGCCATATGATTGGCAGCTCTATAATTATGATAAACTCCTTGGACCACAGTTTCTATGGCAACAGTCTAAGTGTCCATTCTTACCTGCTTTCTGGTCATCCACTGTATTGAGTTTAGTCTCGTCAGCTACTGTTAAAAGGTAAATGTATAATGGTTAGCCCAGTTAGTCCCACAGCCCAACATGCTTCAACCATTCCCAGATCTTTCCAGTTAGGTGATAATTCTTAAATAATATTTCATGCAAATAATATGAAACATCAAGCAAACATAATCAAAAAAAGGGGGAAAGCCGTGTCTCCATGCAATGCCAGTCATCTCATTTCATGACATGTGTGTTACTGATATGTTAGCATATCATCATTAGCCAGGCAAGTCATCGCCCAATTTTCATTTATGCATGGGATAAATTAATACTTTTAGTCTCAAAGTAAAAACAGCCACCAGACAACAGCGTAAATACGTTACAGTTGATTAAGAAAGGGTTTTCTAATCATTCAATCAGTGCATGGATATAATTAATTAATTAATTTGTTTGTTTGTTTTGGTTTTCGGTGGATTTGGATTTAAAACAAGACACTACCTGATTGGTATGTGATTGAACAACTAGGATTATTTTCCTTCTCTCATTTGCTTCCAAATACTTTTTTACAATAAATATGCTCTCAAATTATGATTCCAATTAAAGGCCTTAATTATCAACACAGAAGAGTTTTCATTAAATACATCTTAAAGGGCAGTGATGGAAGGAAAATATCATGAAGTAACCAAACTCTAGACATGGATTGAGATAATGGTTTCTCTCCAAAAACATTTTCTTCTAGTTCAAGAATTCAACCAAATCATAAGACCAATGAAATTGGTTTTAAACAGCTAAAGTGTAAAAACATTTCATTCTTTCAAATAAAGATACATGAACAGAGCATGATATGCACATGTGTTTGTTTCTTTTCTCATCAGAAAACATATATATTAACATATTGCACATGATGTAAACATGCCACTTAGGAGAAATGTAGTTATCTCAAACTTCGAGAAAAACTAATTTTTGCCAAATTGCCTCATTTCACATTTATTTTCTTTATTGCTCACAGTAAACAGACATGTGTTTGGGACCATCAGTTTTCATCCAAAAGCATCTAAACCTTATTTAGATAAAGATTCATGGAGATTGTACTCACTACCTAAATCCATGCTTTTTGATTTTCGCGTTTTAACGAAATCCAATTGACTGGCATCTGAAAATTGCTTTGTGCGTTTTTCTGACATACTCTGACGTCCAAATCCTTCTCGTTGAAAAGCAAGAACTGGATCAACGTCTGGACTCAAAGAGCTGGCGTGAAGAGGAAAGAGAAACAGAAACATTTATTGAAAATAGGAGACATGCCATTCAGCAAAGTTCATCCACACCTGTGTGTATGAATGTGTGTGTGTGTGTGTGTGTGTGTTCCTCAGAAATATTTAAACTAAAGAGTACAAATATAGTCCATCAAAAAAAACTGTGGTTGTGTAGGAGGCGATGGAAAAACACGACATTAATTTACATTTAGAGCACTACACTAAACCTGAACTCCAAGTAGGCATCAAATTTGCAGACAGAGCACATCTGCAATATATTTTTAATAGAAATTATTGGTTAATGGTTTCTCAAAGGTGTGCAAATTGTTGTTACTGAAAACCACATACTGCTGTTATTTTTTAAACTAATTTTCTGTCCTCTGAAATTACATTGTCACTAAGATTAGAATATGCTGTTTTTACCTTTTTCACCTTATAAACATTGTCTGTTATGTTTCCTAAATCAACTCATGGATTGAATAAAAGTATATTCTGTCAGTGAAGAAATGCAAAGGTTAGCCATTTGACATATTTAGCCTTCCACAACAGTACAGTGAACTGTAAACATACACAACTGAATATGTCAAATGAGTTTGTGAGTTAATAAGCATCTTAAAATAACTAAATATTCTTAAGCCATGACATAATTAATTCTGCCCTATCAATATACCTAGTAAACGAATTTCAGACTCAAGAAACAATACACTAGCATACTTAGCAACTTAGTCTGCAGGACTGACAGCTGATTCTTTAAAGAATGTAACCATATCCTGGTCCCCCCCCCCCAAAGTTATTAAAATTCCAGTTATTAATCCTGCCTTATTGCCCTTTTGTTTTCATAACATTTTCATCAAGGATTAGGGAGATATTGTCAGGCTGGAAAAGCTTACATTTTCTGCTGTGATTCAGAACAGCTGCCATTCTTGTTTGGATAACCCTTCATTCATATTCTTTTCCAACTCCTGCACATTCCCCACAGCAAAATCATACAAGTCCTCACCATTTTATGAATCCCCTTAGGGATATTAATGTCACACTCCAGCCCTGTTCGTTATTCATTTATTTTCACCAATACAGAGCTTCTTGAGGCCCCAAACAGATCTATTCCTATGGCTGCCTTCATAATTCCTCATCACAGTGTCGACTTAAAGGCTTTTGTACCTATAACAAATATTGCAAATATCTAATCCTTACTTTGTCATCACTTTCACATTCAGAAAAAGACATAAAATGCAGCAGTAAATGTGACAGCATCTGAGGATTTCAAGTGGTGGGGTTTCTCCTTTATATGGCAGTTCTTTCTCTATGCGGAACCAAAAAACTCATTCAAAGATAAGCTATTACACGTGGACTTGAGTGTAGCTCAAAGCCACAACAATGAAATATCATTTTGCTGACAGATTCATAAAAGACCCCAGAGAAAGGGCAGTACGAAAATTCGGGTATAAGGCCTCACATGGTTTGTGTTAATTGTCACTAAAGCCTTCCATGGTCATCCCTAGGAGGGATGGTCCTTTTGCTGATTGATGTATATAATTACTAGGCATGTAATTGAGGTATATAATTACTAGGCACATCCTCATTTCTGTGCCGCCCACTGACTCAATAATATCAAATACTTTCTTCTACATTAAGGGATAGAGGAGAAAAAATAGGATTCGACTGCCCCAGAAATCATGATGTTAGACAAATATAGGGATTTCCCTGGTGGTCCAGTGGATACAGGAGGCGCAGGTTTGATCCTTGGCCGAGGAACTAAGATCCCACATGCAGCACCATGAGGCCAAAATAATAATAATAATAAAAGAAGTACAAAGACTAGAACAGTCACAACACTCTAAAAAGAAAACCTGTAAAAGCCTCTTCTCTACTCCCAAAACATGACAACTATTCATTTGGCCAAAGTCATCTAACTGTGACAAATTCTTAATCACCATTAGGGATTTGCTTAGAATTTATTTATCGAATAGAAAAACAATTCATCAAATTAACACAGATCTAAAATAATTAAAGGGCTTCCCAGGAGGTGCCAGTGGTATAGAAGTTGACTGCCAATGCAGGAGACATAAGAGACACAAGTTCAATCCCTGCATTGAGAAGATCCCCTAGAGGAGGGCATGGCAACCCACTCCTGTATTCTTGCCTGGAGAATTCCATGGATGGAGGACCCTGGCGGCCTATGGTTCATTGGGTCGCATAGAGTCAGACACGACCAAAGCGACCTAGTACAAAATAATTAAAAGTGAAACTTAGTAAATGCATAGGGTTTTGGAGTTAGTGAGAGTTTTCTTGTTGGTTTGGTTCAATTCCTAACCATAGACCTGGAAAGGCTAACACAATTGGGCAGGTTTACGAGGTTGAGGGAAATCTTTCATTCAGAGTGATAATTATGAGTATTAAAATCATGAAAACAGAACTTAGCTATAAAAGACACCCATTTCACTAAGCTCTGCTGCTGCTGCTGCTGCTGCCAAGTCACTTCAGTCTTGTCCAACTCTGTGTGACCCCAGACGGCAGCCCACCAGGCTCCCCTGTCCCTGGGATTCTCCAGGCAAGAACACTGGAGTGGGCTGCCATTTCCTTCTCCAACGAATGTGAAAAGTGAAAGTGAAGTCGCTCAGTCGTGTCCGACTCTTTGCGACCTCATGGACAGAATATTTAAACATAAAATCAAGTGTGATTGCAATTACTCAGTGTTTTCCAGCCCTGGAGTGTTCTTACCAGTCTGCAGAGTCGCTGATGCCAACCTTGGCCCACGTGCCAGTGTCTGTCGTCACAAATCCTACATCATCGTGGGAGCTGGAAGATGACTGGTCAGAGAGATGTGGTGGAAGCACTGGCAACCTGTCATCCTCAATAATGACAGTGTCATCCTGGGGCATATTCACCGTGGGGGACAGCTGGTATTTACCTGTCCAATGGAAAAACAAAAGAGACATTCTAGACATCCATCTAAGGGTGAGATGCATTAATGTTAATACTTTGCTACATCAGAAAAAGTCTGAATTTCCAAAATGTCTCAACCTGGTAGAACAAAACAGAATTAAGAAAATTTATTTTTCATAAATGGATGTCCTTTGGAGACATCTGGTCTATTCCTTCTTCTGATGCTATGGAGCTCTGGGTGTGGTATTCCATGTCTCTGGTTTTATGTTTCCTAGGGCCAGAGTTGATCTCTAGAATGACTTCTAACATGAAAATGCAATGTGGATCCTAAGTCGTTAAAGTTGTTTGAAAATTTTTACCAGGAAATTTGGAGGGAAGCCCTGCAGACTTACATCACTCATTTACTCATTCACTCACTGGGCACCTACCACCTAGCATATCTGTAAGAAAGACAATCTCTCTCACTGGCTCACAGCCTGAAGAAGGAGACAGACCAGATACAGTGGTAACTGACTGGTGCTGTGAGAGATGCCCCGCAAGTGCCCTGGCATCCACTAGTGCTGGTAGCTGACGGCAGAGGATGCTGGAAATCACAGCAAAAGTCAACATCCGAGAGGGGTTTTGAATGATGACTGTGATTTATTCTTCTAGAAGAAATGATGGCATTCATTACAGACATCAGCAATAGCATCTTAAATGCACGATGGAGAAAAGCCCACAGTACACTCAGGTAACACTTCAGAGAC
>SJYA01002431.1:1022049-1076046 GCA_006410615.1 Neotragus moschatus | reverse complement strand
AAGCGACCTAGTACAAAATAATTAAAAGTGAAACTTAGTAAATGCATAGGGTTTTGGAGTTAGTGAGAGTTTTCTTGTTGGTTTGGTTCAATTCCTAACCATAGACCTGGAAAGGCTAACACAATTGGGCAGGTTTACGAGGTTGAGGGAAATCTTTCATTCAGAGTGATAATTATGAGTATTAAAATCATGAAAACAGAACTTAGCTATAAAAGACACCCATTTCACTAAGCTCTGCTGCTGCTGCTGCTGCTGCCAAGTCACTTCAGTCTTGTCCAACTCTGTGTGACCCCAGACGGCAGCCCACCAGGCTCCCCTGTCCCTGGGATTCTCCAGGCAAGAACACTGGAGTGGGCTGCCATTTCCTTCTCCAACGAATGTGAAAAGTGAAAGTGAAGTCGCTCAGTCGTGTCCGACTCTTTGCGACCTCATGGACAGAATATTTAAACATAAAATCAAGTGTGATTGCAATTACTCAGTGTTTTCCAGCCCTGGAGTGTTCTTACCAGTCTGCAGAGTCGCTGATGCCAACCTTGGCCCACGTGCCAGTGTCTGTCGTCACAAATCCTACATCATCGTGGGAGCTGGAAGATGACTGGTCAGAGAGATGTGGTGGAAGCACTGGCAACCTGTCATCCTCAATAATGACAGTGTCATCCTGGGGCATATTCACCGTGGGGGACAGCTGGTATTTACCTGTCCAATGGAAAAACAAAAGAGACATTCTAGACATCCATCTAAGGGTGAGATGCATTAATGTTAATACTTTGCTACATCAGAAAAAGTCTGAATTTCCAAAATGTCTCAACCTGGTAGAACAAAACAGAATTAAGAAAATTTATTTTTCATAAATGGATGTCCTTTGGAGACCTCTGGTCTATTCCTTCTTCTGATGCTATGGAGCTCTGGGTGTGGTATTCCATGTCTCTGGTTTTATGTTTCCTAGGGCCAGAGTTGATCTCTAGAATGACTTCTAACATGAAAATGCAATGTGGATCCTAAGTCGTTAAAGTTGTTTGAAAATTTTTACCAGGAAATTTGGAGGGAAGCCCTGCAGACTTACATCACTCATTTACTCATTCACTCACTGGGCACCTACCACCTAGCATATCTGTAAGAAAGACAATCTCTCTCACTGGCTCACAGCCTGAAGAAGGAGACAGACCAGATACAGTGGTAACTGACTGGTGCTGTGAGAGATGCCCCGCAAGTGCCCTGGCATCCACTAGTGCTGGTAGCTGACGGCAGAGGATGCTGGAAATCACAGCAAAAGTCAACATCCGAGAGGGGTTTTGAATGATGACTGTGATTTATTCTTCTAGAAGAAATGATGGCATTCATTACAGACATCAGCAATAGCATCTTAAATGCACGATGGAGAAAAGCCCACAGTACACTCAGGTAACACTTCAGAGACAGCAGGAGTGATCTTAAAGAGATAAGATTAGGTTAGGATCTCACTGCTGTGAGATCTTTTAGGCCAAGACACAGGAGCTTGTGAATTCTGATTTATTCAATTAGGATATGGTGTTCTTGGTAAGAAAAGACCCAGAACTGTCCACATTGATCAGTTTCTTTCAGGGAAATCTGCTCAGGTTCATGGATCAGCATGAGAGATGTTTATCTTTCTTAGGATAAAATCATAATTCAAGGGCCTGAATCCTTATAGATAAAGCTGGGGTCCAAATGCTGCCATCTTCCTGCCCCAAGATATCTACAGCTCTTCTGGCTTCCTCCCCAAACCTTGTGCCGTATTTCCTCTGAGCAAGAACTCATGGGTGAGGTTTCAGTTCACATGAATATCTTGAGAAAGGCTGTCCTCAGAGATACATTCATCACAGTGTGATGTGGTCACGCTGGTCTGGCTCTTCCAACAGAGCAAGGAAAATGGACACACTGCCTCTCACCTTACAGGAGGATGGAAACACGCTCATTGCAAGTCCAACATCCACATCTGTGAAATCAGCTCTCTTGCTTCCTATGCAAATAAACAGGACTGCTGCCCTTTCCAAACCCTATCACTGTTTTAAAAGGGTGTTCTTGCCCGCTATGATACATCACTTTTAAAAACAGCACAACAGCAATGTGAGGACAGTTCATGACACTTTAATATCTGTCTTAAGATCTCATTTTTAAACATTCATAAGAGTGTGTACATAATAATTTCTGTTTTAACACCATTTTGGAAATTAGAGGATGGCATACATACAGACTTGAAGGATTTTAAATATATATTATTGTTCTAGACATTTAAACAAAGGAGAAACACGAAGTTGATAGAGAGTTTTTCAGGACAACCCAAAGCACAATTGCTAGAAATTTCCAATGAATTCATTACTTAGCACCGACTCTATTACAGAAATACTATATGTTCACTGAAATCTCTCCTCAGCAAATTATCAAGAAAAACTCGATTCTGATTTGAAATACATCCATTTTGACAAACTGTAAAAACTAGCAACTTTTTATGAATGATTATAATAAGAATGGAAGTCGAATTTAATACCTCACTGTTTCCTTTTCCTGAATTCAAATGACTCATTTATGCTCACTCCAGTTTTAGGATATTAGTACAGAAAGACAGAAATCTATTCAATAAAACATCATTCATAAATAAGGTTGGGCATTGCAGCACTATTACCCAAAGAAATATTTCCTACTTAAGACAGACTTCTCCCCTCAAAAAACATGTAGACAATGAAAAAACACAAGTTATCCCTAATAGCACACCACTGACGTGTCACAGCATTAAATGTCATGTCCTCACCCGGGCAAAATTCATTGGAAGAAACTATTATGGTGTAATGATAGCGAACTAATTTCTAAACATAAAAATGAGAACTTGTACGCAATATATTCTGAGAGGCAGTCTAGCAAGCGATATGGAAATACAGAATGGTTCTGCATGTGACAGTCCTTTTTCATGCTGTTTTGAGCAGAAATATTGATCCTTAAATGATCTAAAATTTTACACCTAAATAAAAAGGACAAAATGGCCCTATTAACAGCAAAACAAGGACTCAGCTCTTTTTCTCTCACCTGCAATTCTGGAGGCTAATATTTCAAAAGTCTTGAAAATACATATTTTTCCATCAATTTTCCACTCGGCAGCAATAACAAACTTGTCAGGAATATTGTTTTGGGATCCAACTTCANATCCTTAAGTGATCTAAAATTTTACACCTAAATAAAAAGGACAAAATGGCCCTATTAACAGCAAAACAAGGACTCAGCTCTTTTTCTCTCACCTGCAATTCTGGAGGCTAATATTTCAAAAGTCTTGAAAATACATATTTTTCCATCAATTTTCCATTTGGCAGCAATAACAAACTTGTCAGGAATATTGTTTTGGGATCCAACTTCAGGAATATATTGGGGGTAATAAATAAGTTGTCAAACTACATATTCTACCAAACTCCACCTGGTTTGCAAGTACATGACACATCCTGAATGTGAACCCTGAGGCTTGACTTCAGAAGCCTTTGATCTGGTTTTCAGTGAATGAACTTTCCTCTTTCCACAACTAGTTAAAAAACAAGCCAAGGTTTAAACTGTAGCAGAGTGAAACAATGCGATACAGAATGACTTTACCAAACATTTATTCACTGGTATATTTACATAGAAGGCAGCACTGGGCATGACACTGGAAACCAATGAAAACTCTGCCAGTGACTCGACTCACAATAAAAACAACATTAGTGGTCCATTTCTCAATGTTTAATTTCTAACAAGTTCAAACTACTCGGCACAAAATTATTTTTTAAACTCACCACAAGTATATGAATATAAAAACTACTGAATTACATTTGAAAATGGAGTCAACAGATTTCATTTGTGCTTTAAACAGAAAAATTCTTCAGATAAAAAATGTTGGAAAACATGTTAAGGCTCCATGCTCCCAAATGTGATGGTGTCCTATGAAACGCACATGTTGGTGAAATTAGCTGCACCTATTACTGCTATTGTTAGTAGTAGCAGTAGTTAAGATAGTCCAGGATTTGTAAAATACTTCTAAGGCTTTTAAAAGGAAGAAATCCTATGTAGACTCCATACACATTTCTCTTTGATGAGTATCCAAGATCACTCCTTGAAAATCCATGATAGTGAAGACTCAGCCAATACAGAAGACACCTGGAGAACTCTTGCTTTTGTTTGCAAGTCTGGCTGACCTCACCAAGAGCTAAGGAGAGGAATCAGGTTCCAATAACACGGGATTCATGACTCAGAAAAATATACATCATAATTTTGGTTCAGAAACACGGAATTCTGGGGCTTCAGACCTGTCGCTTAATTTCTTTAGTCCAAAATTCCCCTGCACAGATGTTAAGTAGGCGGGGGCACGTGGTTTGTAAGGTGGTTTCTTCTGAAACAACTTATTTGATTTAAATCACAGTGTTGGCCAGGACGGAAGATTCTGCAGACTGTGTAATGCCAGTTGCTTGAAAATGTGGATACTTAAAAGTGGATGTTAATAAAGGTTAAATGTCACTAATACTTACTGTGTGATCCCACTAATCCCTAAAGAGGGCTATTTTTAGAAAGAGGAACTAGCCAAGAACAAAATAAAACTAAAATCATCATGGGATCCTGGGGCTTAGCTCTTTTATTTGTTAAGTGGGAAAGTGTGCCTGGTGACATCTGACATGTTCCCAACTCTAGAATCTCTCCCTTTTTTGGTCTATTTATTGGAAGCTTCTCTCCTGAGTTATGTTCCCATAGAAATGAGTCAGTTTCAAAGCTCCTTCTGGACCTAGAGTTCCACAGGAGGAATATTCTATGTGAAAGTTTACCCTGTCCACATGAAATTAATCATTTCCTAATGTAGTCATCTGGAATTTCAATACAAAGTTCTATCTGAATCATAGCAGATCATGAAGCAGATACCACCACCTCCACTGGTGCCCAAACAGGGATAAAATGGATAGAAGACAACCACTAACCAAACAAGATCTGTCTGAGAAATTTTCATGCACCCAAATACTGCGCCCATTAGTAAATGATGGTGCTACCGGGTTTAGCCTAACCAAAATTCAGTGCTTTAATTTCTTATATTTGGTACCTTGCTTTGGAATCTTTTTGTAAGACACTGTCTTTTGCAAGATTTCTAACTCTTAAGTGGGAAGTGAGATTATGAATACTGTTTGTTTCTTAGGGTCAATGATGCTGAAATAGGGTGACAAAGACTAAAGAATTCTCAAATTTTTAAAACTCAAGATAAAAACTCAAATTCAGCACATACATTTCTCAGAGCTAAATATATGAGACTCCTAGTTTCTAGTACAACTAACTTGTAAAAAGATGTCTTAAAATATCCAAATCATACAATATCAGTTTGGACTAACATAAAAGGAGTCTGTCACCCCCAGCCCAAAACAGAGCCCGTAATACATTACAAAGCACAGAGCTGAAAGGGAGGTTACTACCCCAGCAGAAGCATCTGGAATTTTAAAGTCCATTACATCTCCAGCAGAGGGAAAGGAAAACAATGCCAACTCTAAAGCAAATTTAGGGCTAATGAGGTCATTACTAACAAAGGCAGGGCACAAGACCGAAGGAAAAGAAGGAATCCTCAACCCATATATACAGCATTTCCAAAGGTCACTAGGTGAATTGGGGGCTTTTGGTTTGTTTTTTAGTTTTAGTTTTTCGCCTTCCTCTGAAGCATCAGGGATTGGAGGCAGGATGCAGGTTACAGGAACTGGTGGACCAATGGTCTGATTCAGTATGGCAAGTCCTACGTTCCTATAATAAAGGGGAAATTACAGCGAATCACTTTGTATGCATACAGATCCAGGGACATATATACTCTCTTTCTCTGTTAAGAGGTCTGAATTTTCAACAATAAAAAAAGCGTTTAACGAAGATCAAATGACACACCAAAACTGGAAAAGTAGGGGAAACCTCACAGCAGTGAGGAGAGTGATTATTAATAAATGAAGGTTAATCTAACACACCTGTCAGCTGACAGGTATGCAATACCTTCAGCATTCTTCCCCTGCTCACACTCCACCAAGACGATAAAAAAAAATGGCGACAAAATCAAACCAGAGAGCTGGTATGTCTTTATTCTACGTGTAATAAAATTAGCAATGGGGAATTTAGCAGTACATCCAAATAAGAAAGCTAGAAGGATTAGAGGAAGAACAACAGAAAATTCTACTAGTCATGTTCACATATTTTTCCGATCATGCCTGGTAGAAAGTTCTTTGAAGGCAGACTGTTTCTCACTCCTCTTTGCATCTACAGCAAAAGTAAATACAGTGTCTTGCCAACAGCAGGCTTTCTATAAACATACACTGATGAAGGAAACAAATTCCTGTCCCAGTGAAGCTTCCTAATGGAGACATGGATTGTATTCAATCTCCATTAAATGTGCTGAGAATGGAGTTAAATTTAAGCTTGTATTTCATATTAGAGGCTTGCAAAACACACCACCAATCAAAGCATTTTAGGTCATGTGCTATTTTAATCAAAACAGCTTCCTACATTTTAAATTTGACAACTCTCACAAGCTAATCCCAAAATGAGCAACTCAGTAAATCCAACCACTCTGGTGGCAGAGCAAGTCTTTATTAAGCGGATCTGTTAGCAGAGAGCTGAACGGCTGCAGAGCAAGTGCTAATAACCTCATTACCACTGGGGGCCACGCAGACAGAATGGTGCTGAATGCAAACAAAGGACGCAAAACACTAGTTTCAGGATTTTCAAATGAAGCCTTGCAATTAAAACAGGGTAACACTTTAAGTCCATAACAACTGCAAAATGTAAAGATTTCATATACACATATTTACGTATTTTTTCCTTTCCCTGTAAACAGTGCTATTATAAAAATATGACTTTGAAATCATGCCATAAACCTCTAAATTTTGATTAAAAAAACAAAACAAAACACAGCTTCATTTAACATCTCAGACACACTAAGAATATCTTGATCACTGGAAAGCACTTCTGTGTGATCCCCTTCTTTTTCTCCTTTTCTACATGTTATAGGATCTAAATCTCACTTAACAAAATCAATGTATTGATTGCCTCTCTTGGCATTAACACTTCCTGAATAATTATGATGAACATGCTCTTTTTCCTCTTGAAAACATGGGACTCCTTTACATTAATATCACATTAATAACCTCTCCATGAACCAGTAAAAGCATAAACATACGATGGGACCAACAGGGTTGTACCTGACTCACCCATTATCCTACTGAGTGCAGCATTTCTTGTGGGTGATTCATCAAGACCCTCGAGCCCGCTGTAGAGGGAGTGGGAGATCCTTCGTTCTCTATCATCCAACACTGTTTCAATGGGCAGCTCGGGTCCAGAGGGGCTCCCAGGTGACTTCAGCTGCAGAGAAAGATGGAGAAAGGCAAAGTCAGAAGTGGAGGCCCAGGAGCAGCATGGGGGAATTATAACAACTTGCCCAAGGCCTGCATCCAACTGAGTACCAAATGAACTAGAACTTTTCACCCTGTACCAAAATAATTTGTGATGACAGCTCTGCCTAATGACCAACTTTCTGTGCCACTTTACACTGTGCCTCCCATGAAGTTCTGTCAGATTTCAAGCACTGGAGGAAAAATATGTATATTACAAGCTTTTTTCCAAGCTTATCTTGTTGCTTATTTTTTCAGTTTGACGGTTAAGTATCTGTTGAAGTCAATTTAAGTTATGGTTTAATTCAGAACTTTTTATGACATGCTGCCCTGTGCAACACATGCTTTATCATTATCAGAATGGAAGCTGAAATTTAACTCTGCTTTTTACATTTAGAATGTGTAAATACAACTAACCATCAGCACACCATGGTGTGTGTGCAGGGGAGTTTGACCACCTACACTCTAAGACCTAAAGGCCACTTGTTAGCTCAGGTGTCTTCAACAACACACTGAGCCTCCGTTTTTTCTGCTGAAATTAGAAACAAATTCTATTCTCTCATTGTAATCCTAAGTATGAGAGAAAATAAACCATATAGGATAGGGACCTCCCTGGTGGCCCAGTGGTTAAGATTTTGCCTTCCAATGCAGGAGGTGTGGGTTCAATTCCTGGTCGGGGAACTAAGATCCCACATGCCTCATAGCCAAAAAAAGCCAAAACATAAAACAGAAGTAATACTGTCACAAATTCAATAAAGACTTAAAAACAAACAAACAAACAAAAAGCTATTTAGGATATTGGCAATATAAAAGTAAAGATTAAGTATTCTAATGAAGCAGGCAAAGATGCCTATTTCACAAACATACAGATAAGTGGAGAATATAGGTTGATTCCCATCACCAAGAATTACAATAGTGAGTGGCTTAACAGTTGTGCCTTCTAAGTTATGAACTTCATAAAAGTAATAGGAGAGAGAAATCTATGCTAGTAAGGCCATGAAACAATAGGGAACAGAATATATAGATACAAATCCTCCCAATGGGGGCTCCAAGGTTAACCCCACCTGATGCTTTGGCAAAGGCCTATAGCCAGAGGCAGGGAGGACTTAGGTAGTGGGGGCAGCGTGGAGGCAGGGGCTCCAGCACAGCAAAGCACGATCCAAACACGGAGGAAACCACAACTGTGGCTTCTCCATTGGAACAAATTCTTATTTCTGTTAGAAGCTATCATCTGTTTAATATAAATGAGATATTTAATGAAGTTCCGAATTGTAGACTTATCTCGCCCAGTTTGATAAGCACTGGGGAGATTTAATGCATTGAAGGGTCAACACAATTACAACTGGAGGCACGTCAAACTGCAGGAGAATAATAAACGTGCAGTGCTGGTGAATTAGACTCAATAAGGTTTAAATTGTGAAATGAGGATTTGTTTTATTAGTTTTTTTTTTTTAATTGCAGATTACAACTGACAGCTTTACTGAAAAGAAAATTAAATATTCAAGGTCTTGGATATAAAAAAAATAAAAGAATAGTTTCTGAAAGGACATGATGCCATAATTCCAAGGGTCTATGGGGAGGTAAAAACAAAAATAAACACAGCAAATACCTGATTTCTTTAAAAATAGACATGCATGAGTATTTTTAATGAGCACAATATTAAGGAGACTCACTATACGTCTCAACGTGCAAAACCTGCATCCCACACAATAATTCATTTTATCATAAGACAGACAACACATCCGTGAGTTTGCTTAACAAATACATTTAATTGAACTACATTACTGCAATTTTTTAGATGATAAACTGTTTATAAAGCACCTTTATGAGAAACCCCTAAATATCCCGAGAGGCTATTTTAGAATTTTATAAAGTCAAATAAAAATTCCACTTAAAGAACAGTACACGCAGGCTTTACAGAAAAAAAACAATACGATGCCTATTCATTAGGAAAGTCATACTTGAGCACTTTCCTGGGAAAGCATCTGCACCTCCCACCTCCCTAACTGCGTCTCATTTGCATCTCAAAAGACAGATTTAAATGAAGACATCAATGGTCTCCTACATAAATATTTAACAGAAGATACAATGCCTTTTAATTTCTTAAAAAAAAAAAAAGATTGGAGTACAGAGTTTTGTTTTAAATCTTTTGATGATTCTTTTTGTTGTTGCAAGCAAAGAGTTTAAGAAAGAAGAGTGTATCACAGCGGAGTGTGGGAGTGGCCACTCCAAGTAAGGTGGTCCTAGAAGAGTGGGTGGCCTTCCGGCAATATGGTTTGCTCCCAGGCAGACCATATATTTTCCTTATATGAAACCCTTATCAAATTAAGCTTAAATCAAAGAGGACACTAAAATAAAAGGACTGCAATTTTCACTTTGTCTTTTTAGCTGCAAAAAAAAAAGTTCTTCCATGCAACAGAATTCAGCCCCCAATAGAAGCAGAAGTTTGGGACTCCATCAACTCCAGTGCTAGGAAAATAGGAATGCCTTTTCACCCACTAAAGAGAATTCAGCTCTAGGCTGCAACAAGATAACCTATACTGGAGATCAGCATGAAGCGATAGTCTTTTCCCAAAGGAATGTGCAAGTGCACGTCACGGGCCAAGAAATATCCTATACTCTTTGACCAGTCCATTTATTTCATTTTCCAGTTGCTAGCCTCACAAAGTAAGAAGCTAAGTGAATAACAAAGATTCATGCCAATCAATAATATCAGAACTTCATTTATGAAGGCATAAACATTGGGAATTACTCCATACCTGAAAACAATGGAAATACAGCATTCTCTTAAAAAGATATTCAAATGATCATGTGTGGCTTTTAGAATCAGGAAATAATAAGTGCTATTTAATAACAAAAAGCTGGATACTGTCCAATGAATATGCTTTATATTATACACTTGGCCTACTCTTCCTGGGAAAAGGTGAAAGACTGGTTTCTTTTTAAAAATGAATACAATATCTATAGAGCTTTGTAAAATCTCATGGTGTTGTAAGTGTGCATTAGCAGGTCAAATCATGTCTTTCCCATAAAAAGAATGTATCCCAACATCTCAACTATAAACAGTGAAAAGCTGGCATAGATACTGCCCTAATCCCCTTCAGCAAGCCTAAAACTGGGTCCGAGTTAGTAATTGGCACAATCTCATTATCTGATATTTCAGTCTTTATAAGCTTATTCTGTTTTATCCCCAGTTCCTGGCACAGAGCAGGCACTGGGTGAATAATTGGATGAATAAATTCATTTCTGAGTGAATGACTCAGAGTTTCCTTAAAATGGTTTAGAGAGATCATACATATAGGCCATGTGGAAGCAGGCCCTTTAAGCTGAGGACACTACACAACACTGGAAGTAAAAGAAATCTGATTGAGATTAAAAATCACACACTGTAGAAAATACTGGTTTGGTCAAAAGTTCGTTCAGGTTTTCCATGCCTCCTAAAGGAAAAACCCAAACGAACTTCTTGGACAACTCAATACTAATATCCAAAGGACAAGTTAACACAAAACAACGGATAAAAAGACGGGGTTTAACTTTGGAAAAGAGTGACCAGAGTTTCAGGGCACAGTTCCGGGTTCTGCTTTTATGAAGAACCATTGCTAATCACCGTCACGTCCCCATGTGGTCAAGAGCAAGGACCAGAGTCTAAAGTAAGCCTGGACGTGGCAGACGCAGAACAGATGGCCTAGCTGACCCAGGGTTACTGCCCACACTTCCCAACATAGCCAGAGTATCAGCTGCTCAAACAACACACACGCCATCAGACTCTCTCATGTGCCTAAGAGGGATGGACACCTTGCTTCTCAATTTCTTAAATTACTTGCCCGCATTAAGCACATTATTTGACCTCCCTGTGTTTATTTCTTCACACATAAAGAGAATCATAAATGATACCTTAGGCTCCTTTCTATTCTAATATAGCTTTCTAATTCTAAGAGGATTAAACTGCAAGAGAGAATTCATTTTAAAATAGTCCTTGGTCAGTTTTGACAAACTGATAAATCCATGTAACATACACCTCTCTCTGGATAAAGGGCATTCCCATTACCTTACCAAATTCCTCCCTATTATTTCCACTCAGTCCCAACGTGCTCAAAAGCAACCAATGACATTTTCATCCTAGTTTTCCCAGTTCTAGATTTCCATATAAATTATGTTAATAATAATAACAATATTAGTAACAGTATGAAAAATTAATAATCCAAATTGATATCAGCTTACTCATTGCTATAAAAATGCCTGCTGGGATGATTAACAAGAGCTTATTAAATCTATAGGCCAAGTTGAGAGAACTGATACTTCACTGATACTGAATCTGCTAATCATTTAGCACTCCACTAATTTCGATCTAATTCAATTCTTCAGCAATGTTTTATAGAATTATGAGTACAGAGACTACCTGCATTGTTCAATTCATCCCAAAGTATTTTACAGTTTTGGCTATATAGAACAGGATCAGGTTGCTTTGCGGGAAGACGGGCTTTACTGCAGTGTAAACAAAGTGGGCTGAGGAGGAGACCCTTCCGGGAGCTGCGGCACAGAGCCCTGCTGGGTGACTGGGCAACTGCAGGGGCTGGAGGAGAGTGGGCGAGGAGAGAGTCCAGAGGACGAGGTGACAGAGACAAGAAAGGCACCCGAGAGGCCAGGGTCACCCCGGATTCCCAGCTTCAACTGAAGAAACAGTAGAGCTATTTCTTTGGGGAAGGACAAAGGTAGATGAAGAACTCGAGGAGGAACTCAAGGAGGAAAAAGTAGAGATGCCTCAGAGACACGCCAGTAGACATCTCCACTGAAGAGGGCGTCTGGAACTAGAATAGGGCCCTGAGATGGTAACATGATCACAGGAGTCATCACAACGGACACAGTACCCGAACACCAGGGAACAAAGGTCTCCCAGGGAGCGTGTGCAGAAGACACCGCCCAGGAAATGCCCTGAAGAACACCGACCAGTAAAGGAGTAGGCAGAGGAGAGCAACCTTAGAGGAGACAGAGGGCCAGGCTGGAGTCAGGGAAAAACAGAGAGAACTGACAGGAAAGGATTCAGGAACGACACGGCACTCACAGACCCCTGAGAAGCCATGAGGAAGAGACTGAGGAACACCTTCTAGAAAATACCTCGAATGTGCTGTACGGAAACAAAGCACAGAGAAGTGCAGGGGAAGATGCACCTAGTGCATCTAGGTACATCTTCCTAGGTACAACGAGTTGCCTTTTTTTTTTTTAATCTTTGGCCATACCACACAGAATGTGGGCTCTTAGTTCCCTGATCAGGGATCAAACCTGCACCGCCTACTGTGGAAGCCCTGAATCTTAATCACAGGACTCCCAGGGAATTCCACAGAGTTGCTTATTTTTAAAGAAAACATTGAGATAGCACACAGCACTTCCCACATGTAAGAGGGCAAGGAAAGATGTGACAAGGCACAGAAGATGAGCTTTCTGCAAGTCTTCATCTTCTCTAGCTTGAAATTAAGTATGCAAACCCTTGATTTAAAGATGAGTCAGTGAAATAAAGTTCTGTGATACTGTCCAAGGCTGGACTACACAGCTGATTGATAGACCCAGAAGGAGGGAACTTAGCACATTATTCTGGCTTGAGGTTCATGCATGACAAGACATGCTCTGGTTACATCAATATTTACGGTAACATAATTTACACATACCCTCTCAGTAATTCAGGGAGATGTTTCTCCAAAGGTAATATATAATATAAGTACAACAGCAGCAAAACCATGTCTTAAGACTTATGGGAAGCTGAAATGAGCTCTTCTGTCTTCATATAACTCTTTAGTTAAATCCTGTCAGTACAAAAGGCTTTTCACTGGTATTACAAAGAGAACACAGCACTCGTGATAAGATTTTTTTTTTATCTAATTGCTTTATAAGCTTACTCTATCCAAAGAAATAGTAATAACCAGCAATGTATGAAAGTGATACCGTAAAAAATATTGAATATTAAAGTCTATTACTGCCTACTGCCGCTGTTCCCTTACTTAAATCATTTTCATTCACATAAATTCATATGCGGAAGTGAATGAGACAAAAAGATATTGTGGTGGGATTTCAATTCCATGCATCTTATAGGGCGACAGGGGATCAAATCAGTGCCTTTATCAAAATACTTTCAGGCTAGCACAGGTTTGTTTGGGGAACGAGAGGGAATCACCTGAACCAGATGAAAGCATGTCTAGATTCAGGATGCTAACCTTGGGTCTGTTTCTTACAGTCTAAGTGCCCATGTAATATTTCAATGCTTTTCTCTGAAGGAAAACTTTGAGAATGTGATAACAATATGATATATTGTCCAGGAGACCATCCAGGGATGGAACCCCCATCAGTTCTTTTTGTTTATTTGCCCTGGGTCTTAGTTGCAGCATGTGGGATCTAGTTCCCTGACTAGGAATCGAACCCAGACCCTGCACTGGGAGACTGGAGTCTCAGCCACTGGACCACCAGGGAAGTCCCCCGATGTTTTTATTCACCACTGAACCCCCAGGATCTAACACATTTTCTCAGTGAGCATCTGTCTAATGAATACAGTCTTAGGGAAAATCAAATTCTTCCATGTTTGAAAAAGACCTAATAAAGAACAATGTGTCTTGAGAACTAACTGGGGAGATAGCTCTTTACAGGACTTATGTTTAAAACATCACGGAATGATCTGGAAACCAATAAAAATTACCATTCAAGAAAATCAATCCAGTAGCCTAGCATTTATATCTATCATAAGAAAGCAAATGTTTTACTTTCATAGTTTTCTACTATGAGGTTTCTAGTTAAGGTGACACTCTTTTGCTGTCGTGGAAATTAACTTGTTAATTAAGTCATTCTTCATTTGGAAAATAAAAATGTAAGTCTATGGTCAAATTTTTCAAAAATTGGTCACCTCTCCACCAACTATCCCCTGAGCTCAAAGGTATGTTGCAAAATCCAGTTGTGTTAACCAATTGGATGAGCCATCATCATGACCTGAAAAGCTTTCTTTATATATTAAACACAGATTTTAAAATTAAGAAAAACACCTAAGCAGGTTAGGTATACTTTCCAGTTTGTGTGATTTGCTAAACATTTTCTCTTAGTTGATTTAAAAGTATGGGGAAGTGAACATCAGTAAAGAGAAAAACAACAAACAATACTTTCAGCAAGCAGGCCCCACCTCTTTCCTATAGATGGCACATACTTTATAAAATGTCTTTAAAAAATCATTTGTTTTCTTCAGGTTCTAATATTCATTAACAAATCTATATTTAATTCCCTTTAAATTTTCAAATGCTCTGCTATTGAAACATAAGTACTATGTTTCTACTTGGTATGTTTTTGCTATCTGGGAAAACAAAAGCTCATGTCCTTTAGGAAAGAAAACCTTCCCACTCACACCTGGTTAGACACAGCACAGGTGCAGAACCCACCATGGTTTCATGCCACAGATATCACTGAAAAGCAGGTTCTCCAGAGGAAAATGCCCAGCCCTACAGTAAAGGACGAAGCAGGCCAGGCATGGAAAGGGAGGCTTCCACTTCTGACCACGTCACAAGAGAAACAGACTCTCCCACTTGAGGGACTTTGCAAGAGGCACCCAGTCTAAATAAGCAAGGGAACAAGCAATTGTTGCTTTGATGTTTCTCCCTCCTGGTTCAACACTGATGAACAGAAGAGAAACTGGACTCTGAGCAGGAATGTGTGGCTCTGTTTTCAAGGTGTGAACCCAGCTAAACAAAGGTGCCTTCCAGATTCTGGCATTAACTGTTGAAGTGGCAATAGAAATATTACAGCACACTCAGGAATATTTTGATCACAGAATGAAGAAAATAAATCACAATTTAATGACAATGAAATAAACTCTAACCACCAGAGATAATTGAGAATCTTTTGCGGTAAAGCCCAGGGACCTGTAACTCTTCGTCCAATATTAGGACAGAACTTGGTACTACGGCCATTTCAGATGCCTTTTGTCTTTCTCATTCTTTACCTCAGTGCATTTGCTTATTCTCCTCGCCACAATGAGCTGGATCATTCCTCGCTTGTTCCCTTCAGTGGACATGGACCTCCGGAGGGTTTCCATGGCATCTTGGTTTGTCTTGCCCAACAGGGATTCTCCATTCACTGCTATCAGTTGATCATTCACCCGAAGCCTCCCATCCTGGGAAGGGAGCAGGTAAAAATAAGTGCCATTAAATAGTCTGTGATAAAAGAAGCTGCTTTCCCCTTCGTTAAAAAAATAAAATGAAAACAAAGCAAAAAAAAAGGGCGGGGGGAGGGCTTTCATACTAATGGATTATGCCCAATTGAACACTAGTATAATAATGTGCAAGCAGCCCTTGCAGCCTGTGTCTACTTCAAGCATTTATACATTTGTAAATCAAGTCATTATCATAATCTGTTTACCAAAATAGCATACTAATTCAAAGGACACAAAGTGATTACTTTCCTGCTTCCACAGACACCCAGAGAGGTTATTTACAACCCAAGACGTGCAAAAGCTCCAGGCTATTAGACAGTTGCAGAGAAGAGCAGCACCCCCTCAACAGACAGCCAGGACATTTTCTCTCCTCTGGGAAACAGAAGTGACCCACAAGAAGGGAGGGGAGAGAAGAGGGAGGAATTAACCTTTCCTGTCAGGCAGGTCTGTGCCAGAACCTGAGCTAAGTCTCTGCAAAGATAATCTTCATTTCACTAGCATGAACCTGGGCTGTGAACTCAGAGATCAAAAATGAGGAGCTGAAGACAAGACTTGCATTCCCAAATGGAATATCACTGAGATTTCACCAGCTGTTTGATCTTGTTTGGGTTATTAGGCAAAAAGCCAGAAAACATTTAAGTGTTACAGGGGATCAGAATATGCCACCCCAAAACACACCACTTTGGCATAGGGATTATCCTCAGTGGAAGGCAAGTGAGAAATGTCAGACACAGAGAAAGGGCTCTGTCCTCTGGCTGAACCCAGGGGAGAAGGTCCTTCTTGTGAAGATGCCAGGTCTCTTCTCTCTAACCTGGAACTGGAGGACGACTCTCGGAGACTTACTGAGATGAGTCTTCAGAAACAAACCTTATAAAAGGAGACTTTTCTTCCATGGCTTCCCTTCAGAGGTTTACCGTCCCACAATTGACTGCCCCTGGAAGCCCAAACCGTCTTTCTTCGTCTAATCCCTACTCTACAACTTATCACCATCTGCTAAAATGGTATACAAGCTTCAAAATCTAACTGCTTCCTTAGGGAAGCACTTCTTCCTGGGGAGTCCCATACACATAAAATTGGAAATTTTACCATCAGTAAAATTTGTAAACTTTTTCTCCTGTTAATCTGGTTTTTGTCGGTTTACTTCACAGGCCACAGAAATGAACATATATAGGGAAGAGGAATGATTTCACCCCAACCACTTAAATGTTTCCAAGGAATAGGACTATAAATTAAACATTTTTGTGAGTGTGCCCAAGCTTCATAAGACTGACATTGGCTTACTTTCGATGCTGCTCCTCCATTAATAATGGACTTGACGAAGATTCCCAAATCTGCGTGGTTCTCTTTCGACCGGTTACCTTTGACACTGACGCCAAGACCAGCAGATCCTGAATCATTCAGCGGAACTTCAAACGTCAGAAATTCCCGGGTACCATCAGGTGTGAGAACAGTATCCTCATCTTCTGCTTTCTAACAGGAAACAAAATTGCACAGTTATATTCCAATGTTTCTGCTATTTTGAAGGACTGCTAGTGAGCAGTTCTTTAATCATAACAGGCACAGTATTTCCACGGAAGTTCCATAACAGGATCCATGATAACAGCACACACTGCACCCGCTCCAGATGATTCCCGGAGCCAGCTGCTAATATTTTTATGTGACACTTGTTTCAATATTGAAACAAACCTAAACCAGATTCTGAGAAATACAGGAGAGAAAATGAAGCAAAAGGACTAAAGACATGTAGACCCTTAGAGTTTTGGTTTGTTTTTCTTTTTCGTGGGGGGTTTTCATCTGTTTATATATTCTAAACCACAGGAGAAAAACAGAAACAGCAGGCAATCAAAATAAATAAATATAACTCATTTGTCTCTTTGTTTCTCACTAGGAATTTTCAGTGTTATTAATAGCTTAATGTTCATTAAGGGTGTATCATTTTATTCTCAAACAACAACAAATCCTGATAATACAAAGTCAGCAGAAAAGGGGGTTCATTTTCAGAGAGTTGCTAGAGAGTTTTAACCTTCAACATTTGTGAGACAAAGTAGAGATAAACAACTTTAGAGAAATTTTTTTTCCCACAGTACTGAATGATACATACTGCAGCTGGAGGATATTATTCAAGCAATATTATTTAATTAAAGAGTTGTATATGCCAACCTTGATTTTGTAATAGTAGACATCAGGTGCATGAGAAGACTGCTGCAGAACCCAGCACACTGGAGATGCACAAACTTTGCCCAGCTCCCCTCCAAAAGCAAGGAGCACGTGAATGCTTCAGGTATAACCTGATTAAAGGCAGTGTGATGACATGTTAAGTATCTGGACACCGGAAGAGGACGTCCTCTGCCTTCTGTAATCCTTGGTAGTGTTCCCAACTGTATGCTGGCCATCTAGACATATAGCACAAGTTCTTTGAATCACAACTAAATGCCTCATCTAAGCTTACAAGTTTTCCTCCTTCTCTTTCCGTACTTTTGGAATATTTCTCCTGCATCCACCTAGTCATTCAGACTGAGATTATCAAAGTACGCTTGAAGAATGGTTAAGCATCTAACGGTGCTTAATGAGGCTGGACTATAAGGCATGCTTTGAGGATTGCACTTTTAAGAACTGTTCAATTACATATGTGTAAGCCTATTGCAGAGCAATGGAACTGTGGGTAGACTTCAGGTGTTTTCTTTGCATCTCAAAAGATTTTAAAAATTTTTCTAATAATTATCAAAATTAACATAATAATATAAAATAATTGTTAAAAGACATTTGGTAAGTTAATATGCAATCTGAGATATCACAATCAGATGAAATAATTTTTGGAAGTACAGAGTTTATCGGTAAGAGTCTTTTTTTTAGATTATCATAATACAAGAGGTACATTATCCAAATCCACAATAATGTGATTTTTTTATTGTTTATAACTTACTAATATTCAATGCTAACACTCTTTGTGCCATCTGGAAAGATAGCCTCAAAGTTATCAGGACAAGGTATGTATTAAAAAAAAACTCTAATATGTTAAAAATATGAAAATTATATAATAAAGAATATTTTTAAAAGAACTTGAAAAGATACAGACAGATAGTATGTTAACTATACAAAGTACCAAAATAAAAATAAATCCTATACCTGTGCATTATAAAAGCCTTCTTACATTTAAAATATTCCCAGAGAATAATTACAGTTCAAATAAAAATCAATGGATTGGGGAAAAATAAATATTATACTCTATTAAAATACTGACATCATATTTACTATGCAAAAGTATCTTTATATATTTGTTTTGCTCTATAAATTTTATTTTCATCCATATGGTTCAAAACAATTGGAGAACATAAATAAAAACCCTGCATGAATGAACACAGCTACCTCAATATAAAATGTTTCTGATGTTTGAAATACAAAATAGTATCAGAACACAATAGAGCCCTTCTAGTTTAAATTCAGAGAAAACTGAAAGATAAAATTCACTTTGTGAATCAGAACCAGTACTTACATTCCTGGGAAAATTGTATTTGAAAAGACACAGAAACCAAAGACAGTCCCTTACAAGGGCACTTTTAAGTCTGATCATTCAGCGCAAATGAATCTGGAAGCTTCTTAATTGTCACTTGCTGATTTGTAGCTTCAGTTTGATTTTTTAATGTTTACTTAATATATTGACATTTCCATAATGTTCTACTAAGACTTAAAATTTTCATTTTTCTTCTACTCAAAAAATCAAGATAAGGAGCTGACTGAATACATGAACAGAAATTTTAATCAAGTTCAAATCATTTCCTGACATGTTGCCCTGCTCCGAACCTGTTTTAAAGGAGACTGTATTCTCCATGGAGAAGTTTCATTTCTTATGAAAACTGCAGGATGGGAGTTTAATACTCTTTCTCGGTTTTCTTATCGAGTCTTAAGTCATTATTGTCATTAAAAAATTTAAGTGAGAGATTGTACTTTTCATTTGATACTGTATTATTAATCCATTTCGCTCTTGACATAAGACTGAAATTAACACCAGTTTTTAGAATTTAATTCTCCAGAAGCAAAATGTTTTTTAAAAAATTTGCTCTTCAAAAACTATTTCAAAGTCTACTTTATACAGAATTTTTCCAAAAATCTTACTAGTATGGGGATCTCTTCATTCTGATACAAGGAGAAGCTAACTTTCTATCATCTTCAACTGTTACTCCATCCAGATTCTATACTGTATCAACTGTTTCTTGAATCAAGATTTTTCATAAAGAAACATAATATTTTGTTTCCCTTTAATTTGTTCCTTAAGCCATTTGGACATGAATGTCACTCTAATACACATCATGTCCCTCATATGCACACGTGATTTTTTTCTATCAATACAATCTGGCATGTTTTCCCTTAGCCATTACTCCATAGGCATTTTTGCCTTCTAATGCCCAGAAAAAAAAGAACATTTTTGCTAAGCATATTAGAAACAGAAAACTTAATGTATAGGCAGTATGAAGGCTATTTATTGTCCCACTAATCCTCAGGACAGCAGAAAAGAGACACACATGCGTGCAGCAAGACAGAAAAACAGGCACAGGTGATATGCACGAAAGCCGTCTTCCTTTCTGCCCCAAACTATAGTCCCAAGAGCTGAGGGGACAGAGCTGGCCCACAGGCCAATCTGAGCCTGCAGTTAATCTGGAAACTTGGTAACAAGGAAGGAGAAGTTGATTATATTATGTGGCCAAAACGTGATCATTGGGCAGGGATTAGCGCTAGGATGGGGAAGACAGGTAGGAGCAAAAATTTTATGATGGATCTTACAAAATAAGTACAGCATCATATTCTCACGCCTAAATTCAGTTTTCATACAAGTTAAAGACAGAATACACTAACTCAACATCTAGAGTTTAAATAATATGCAAGTATAGCAGACAAATAATAATAACCATTTACAGTTTTAATCAAGAGCAGGATTCTTTAAAGTAAGAGATGGTACTGTGTTTATATTTTTTGCATAAAGGAATAACTCTACATTTTAAGCTATAGATTTTATTTTATCCCATATGCAAGATGAATGTTTATGCATGATATTTGTGCTGATATTTTAAGGTTAATTACTCTTATTAGCAAAGTTAAAATGTCACATCTGGCTTTATGTGCTCTTTTCTGATTCAAACAGTAGATCTAAAATAAATAACATTTTAACTTTTTTTTTAATGTTTTGCTTGATGCTACAAATACGGAGGAGGGAAAAAAAAAAAAAAAGTTTTGTACCACTGTTAATCTGTAATGTGAAGCCAGAAAAATCATTTCTCAAAGAAACCTCAGAAACCCAAATTGAGGGACATTCTCAAAGTAATTTGCTCTTCAAAAATGAAAACCAAAGATAAACTGAAGAAACATTCTTGATTAAGAAAGACTAAAGAGACATAACAACGAGATGCCAGGTGTGACTGTAGAGTGGAAACTGGACCAGAATTGGATGCATACGTATTCATCGTTTGTTCACGTCTGCACACCATGAAGGACACTAACTGAGACATCAGGTAATACAACACTGTTAAGTCAATGCTGACTTCATGGCTTGATGGCTATAACCTGGTTACATGTAAAATGTCATTCTTTAGGATACACACACTGAAAGGTTTACAGATGAAGGGGAATTATGTCTACAATTTATCTCAATTCTGAAAAAAATTATACAGTGGACAGGAAAGATGGAGATATTAGAGGGAGGGAGAGGGAAGAATGGAAGAAAATTACATATCAAATGTGGTTAAATATTAACAAAAAGACAAATATATTGGAGCTCCTCAGGCTATTCTCAAAACTTTTCTGAAAGAATGATGTTTTAGAATAAAAACTGCACATAGTAATTAATCCAGAATAGTATTGCTATATCTAAAACAGTCATTTTTAAAACAAACATATTTTTACTACCAAAATAATCTTTAAAATGATGTGAGTTAAACAGCAAAAAAAAAAAAAAGAATAAATTTTAAAGATAATTTTATCACTCTATCATTAACGGAAGACAATAAAAAATAACTAAGATATATTCCCCAAGGGAAAATACACCAAACATTAGGAAATCTTTAACTTACTTTAGTGAAAGTAGGGAATTTCAAATGACTCCCCTACAAATGGATACAGATTCATTATACAAAATCATTACTATTTTTGTAAGATCATGATAATATCATTCTATCTCAATCTTGGAATAAGATTGTTTTAAAGTTAAGTTTGAATCATTTGAATTGAAAAGTATTTCACTGAATCGTGACTTTAAGCCTGAGTACTTAAAGCACTAGAAATAGCACATCTTTTATAAAATTCTTTGTGATAATAGCAACATTTGATGGTCAAACTATTATGATTACTTTAACATATGATTAGGTTAACATATGATTAATGTGTGATTGCAGAAATCTTCAACAAAAACTCAAATTAGAGAATTTTGCATTCTTCCATCAGTGTTAACCAGGAGAGCCCATGTTTGATGATCAGAAATGTTTGATGATCAGTTTCTCCCAAAGAATGTATACAAGGCTTTGCATGAAGAAGTACCAACCCATAATTCAACCCCCCCTTAGGCTCGCTATGTGCTTTGTCTTACTTTGGGCTATTTTTTCCCCAGCTTTCTTGAGATATATTTGACATATAGCACTGTGTAAGCTTAGGATGTACCAAGTGTTCATTTGGTATATTTATATACTGCAAAACAATCAACACGATAGTTTAGCTAACACACCTCCATCACCTCACAAAACTATAATTTTGTGGTGAGAACATTTAAGATCCACTGTCTTAGCAGTTTTTGAGTATACAACACAGTATTATTAGCTATAATCACCATGCTCTACATTAGACCTCCAGAATTCACTCATCCTATAACTAGTAGAAGTCTGCACTCTTTGACCAGTATCTCCTTTCCCTCACTCTCCTGATCCTCCAGTCCACCATTCTTATCTCTGTCAGTGTGCAGGTCTTCCATCTCCTTGGTTAAATTTATTCCTAAGTCTTTTTTTTTTTTTGGATCCTATTATAAATGGGATCATTTTCTTACTTTACAGTGGGTTCAACATGGTAGGCTCTACTTGATCTACTACAACCATTACATTAATAAGCCTATGGTCAGACTTACTAATTAGCTCACTAATTTTCCAGATCAAGATTATAACCTATCAGTTAGCTTATCCTCAAATTTCTTCACTGTATCCTTGCAACTTCTACAGGGAGATCCCCCTGGCTCTGCAAGGGATCCCAAGTGGAGATTCCATGCATGTTAAATTTTTGACCTTTAAGCATGTTTCCTATCTTATCCATATGCTCTAGCATCATCTCTAAAAGCTATTATTTTCTAAAGCCCTACTTATATCCAGTAGCTCTGAATTTGTTTTACATACAACGATATTCTTACGTGGATCTTGGGGGCCTTCCTAAAGCAGTGTTGCACTGTCCTTTAAAGCCCAAAGAAGAAATTGGCACTTTGGTAAGTTAAGGCCTAATAGCCTGTAGGTAAATTCACTACTTCTTGTGATGCTTAATTTTGTGTCTACTTGGAAGGTGTTTTGGGATAAGATTAACTTTTAAATGTGTGAATCTGAATAAAAGAGAGACTACCTTCCATATCATCCAATCAGTTAGAGAAAAACAGAAAGATAGGCCTGCCCGAGCAAGGGGGATTCTCAAGCAGACTGTCTTTGACCTTCATCCGCGCTGTGGACTCTCCTAGGTCTCTGCTGGCCCACACTGCAGACTTTGACTTCCCAGCCTTCATAATCACACAAACCCGTATCTTATAACGAGTCTCTCTATAACTACCTATACATCCTGTTTCTCTGGAGAACCCTGGCTAATACATACATGTATTATCTTGTCCAACCTGGATGAGCACAAAACTGAACTGCCAAGTGAATAAACTTCCCAAAGGCAAGGAGTTTGTTCAAGTCATGGAATAAGTGACCTTGAGCCTATGCTAAATAATTCAGCTTTTCATCCAATTTTGAATGGATAGCCTAAAACTCAGTAGGGTTTCTAGCTACCCACTCTGGCTAATTAAAACAAAATTTAGAAGATGTACAAGAATCCCAAGTCTCAGATATTTAAAAGGTCTATCAGCCATTGGTACAGCTTGGCTCATCTACCTAAATGACCTTTTTTTACAATTTCTAAGACTTAATCAGTTCTGGGAGTCATTATAATCAACTTATTGGGCTTTAGGGCATTCCATTCTCAAGGTGCTTACAATCACCTGAAAGTTTAACGAATATAATGTCAGAGAACTTCACTATGTGAATGAATTTAAGACTTGCTACCAAAAGGTAGAGAGAGACCCTGAAAGCCATTTTTAAACTGTAATTTTAGCATAAAACCTCTAATAGCCCAAAATGGTTTTGCCTATAAAAAGTAGAAAGAGAGACCCAGGTGAGAGATGACCAAAGAAAGAACAATAAACCGAAGAGAAAACATTTAGACCGGAAAAAACAAACAAAAAAAAAAAACCCTTTACCTTTTTTCACCTAGCTTGGAAAAACCCTTATCAGAAACAATTTCCATTTGCAATCTCAAGTCAGATTCACATACGCACATCCCATCTCTTTTGTTCAGGGGCCTGAATTGGAATTGGCTCTGGCATCTATCATGACCACAAAAGGTTTGGGGTGAGGCACAGAATAGAAGGCACCTGGGCATTCTCGATGGAATACCACCTTTAAAGCCAAAGCTGCTTCTTCCCAGCGGTGATCGAAAACTTCAGAGCTAATCCTCAATTTCCTCACCAGAACTGATTACATGTTTCAAAAGAACACGCTTATCTTATGGCATCTTTCTCCATCTCAGATCATCTTAGGCATTAACAGATACAGTTTACTTGTGACGCCATTCACTTTTCCAACAAATTCTATGATATTAAGGTTCCAAACACCAAACAGTGGTTCTTCACCAAAGGAACACACTGCAAAATACTTCCTGCTTTTAGTATCTATCTTGCAACTCTTTCATGGTGCAGTTATTGCTATACAAGTTTTTTAATACATATTAAACAAACCCATCGGTCTGCTCTCTTAGGACATTTTGACTTTGTCATGCCAGGACAACCATTCACTAGCCAAATTTAACAGAGAAATTTTTCACATATTTCCTCAATACTTTTTGGTATGTTTTTAGATTTAATTTAATAATCAATTGAGATTTATTTTTTTATGGTGAATAAAAAGGAATCTAACTTTTTAAAGTCAATGGCCAATTGTTCTAAATACTAAATAAACCACTCTTTACCACTATTTTGAAATGCCTCCTTTAACAAACATGTGCACACATGTAAACACTGGGACCGCTTCCATCATCAATGTGTTTAAATTATCTACTTGTCTGTTCCTACAACAACATCACGCTATTTCAGTGCTTAGCTTTATAATACATTTTGCTAGCACTGTTGTCTGTTAAAATAGGAAATAAAAAAGACATTCTTAAGCCCCACTTGATGCTTTAGAATTAATCTGTCTGATTTTGCCTCAGCCTACCCCACCCACAACCACACACACACACACACCCCTTACTGTGATTTTGATTAACTATCATAGATCTATTGATTTAATGGATAAAAAATGGAGGCTATGAATTTCCTACAACCTATACTTATAAATGTGTAATATTCTCCAGGTTGTTTCCTAACTTTTCTTGGAGGTCTGAGTATTCATCCATTTTCTGTAACAATGGAATATTTGAAAATGATATTTTGCTTTTTTATTAGGTTCAAAGCTGTCTGGCTATGAATGTGTCAATGAACATTAAATTATATTATACTATATTTTAATAGTGCTAATTATGTCATTCAGATTCAAATATTCATGTTAGACATATTATTTGTCTAGCATGCCAAATTTGGGAAAATTCATAGTAGCATCACCCACTGTAGATATGGTTTTGCAAATTTTCATTTTCTTCACAAGGGTTTGATAATGACATGTTTTTGTGCTGTGATGTTTAATGTAAAAACTATCCTGTCTGTTAGATTTTCTACTGGATGATATCATGTGTCAATATAAAATGCCCTCTCTTTTTTTCCCCATGTAGTGCATCCACATATACAAAAAGATAAGCTTAGAAACTAATATGGCAATTCTTTCTCTTTCATTATGTTAGTACTGCCTGCCTATTATTTTATTTTCAGCCTATATTAAGATTTGTCTTCTAAACACCTATTTTTGCATTTTAATCAAAGCTGTGAAAACTTACTTCTGTTAGAATTTTTAGTCCCATATAAAATGTCATAATAACTGATAATAAATTTAAAAATTATTAAATATGTTATTATGACAATATGTTTAGTCTAACTGCTGACATATTTTAGTTTTCCTATTTATGACACATTTTTATGCCTTATAGTCCTATTTTTTTTAACTTGAGTTTTCTTTTTTCCTTTTTTTCATTTTTCTAGCCAGTTATAATATAGCACTTCACAACTTATAAAATCCTTTACATATATATGTATGTATGTATGTGTCATATATATATGTGTGTATATGTGTGTCTTATATGTGTGTGACTGTGTGTGAGTGTATGTATATGAAATTACGAAGCTCACCAATTTTAGTCCCTCTTATTACACAGGTGAATAGGAGAGTCTTTAACGTCCATTTTTCCAGCCCTGTCTGATCAAAAATAATCATGAAATAGTTTTCACTTGGGGCAGTAGCAATAAGTCACTTAAAGCAAGACCAGTTTAGGATTTAATAAATCTATGTAGGATCTATTATGAGCCCGGAAAAGAGAGGACAAGTGACTTCATAATTAATTAGTAAGAAGTTAGTTCAATTTATCTTTCCAACATCTCTGCATCCTGCAAAAGACAAAGCTCTTACCGTTTCTTTTGGAATCTGCATCTGGCTTGGCTCTGCATTCTAGAAGAATTGAAGAAAAACATAAATACAGACTGACCAAAGCCATCTTCAACACACAGGGAGACAAAGCTTTACTTTCAAGGAAAAATTGTTTTTTTCTTAAAATCAACAAAATATATAGAAGATGATCAAATTATGGTTGATATATTACTCTGTCTTGCAAAGTTTCATTGATATGGTTATGTTATCTTGTGTGTGTGTTTGTGTGTGTGCTATGGGGGGTGGTTCTTTAAAATTTTTTCTCTAGATGTAAATTTTTAGTTGCTCATTTTGAGTACATCATGCATTTATTACTAGGAGGAAAACAAATCCCACAGAACTGCTTCTCTATTCCTGGCACTGTTTCTAATTTTGTTTTCTAATTTTCCTAACTAAGTCTAAATTATAAAGTATATTGTAATTTGATAGCTAGGCCAGATAATAACAGTCTGAACCGCAGTCTGAACCGCAAGCATTATGCTTTATAATATTACACAGGTTATAAATGTGATATGGTTTTCATGTACTATAGAGTTGATTTAATTAATATAGTTATATGGTTGACTTACTAAAAAGGTACCTATTGATAAATTTTGCTTTAGACATAGAATTTAAATACAAACACCCCAAAGAAAGGAAAAGTGTTCTGTGAACTGGATTGAAAGATCATTTTAAACACCATCCCCCACCTTTAAGTTTTCAGAATTTTCTTTTTTTAAATCTTGTATAGCAGCTGCAATGTGAATAATAAACTGACGGCCTACTGGCTCACTCCTTAATGAAAAGCTCACAAGCAATAAATTAAATAACCAAGAAAAAAAAAAGGCAGCAGAAGGGGAAAACAGAAGCCTGGAAGATCAAACTTGGGCCAGGAGAACCTGATTAACCTTAAGCTGGTCTATGCTGGCAGGAACTCAGGAAAGGCTGTAAGAGCAGCAGTTAAGCTTTGGCAACCTAACAATGCCAGCTATCACCCAGGCTCAGACACAATGAGGAAGGACTAAAGCTTCAGTGCATAGAAAGTTCAGTCTTTTTTTTTTTTTTTTTTTTTAAGTGCTCATTTACAATTTAATAGAGACAACTCCAGATTTAGGATCAGGTGGCATTTTAAGCACAAAATTGGATAACAGTGGGGGGAAATGGAAAACTGAATTTAAATTGAGAAATAATGCATTAAACATTTTTAAACAGAAATAAAGAAGTTTTTGTCATTTCTTAAAATCTATTTAAAACACAAGTGTTCAGTTTTCAGCCCTATCACAATCTGAAATTTCCATGAAATCACAGTAAATTGTCAATGTGTGTGTCACCAAGGGATGAGATATTTCCATGACTAAAAGGTATTTGTTTTATAATAAAGGGGAATTTTTTACTAACCATGACACATCTATATTTGAAGGATTAGCCTAAGAGAATTAGGGTAATCAGAAGAATTTTGAAACTGCATCCCTAAAACCTACCCACTCTATTATATATGGATTAACTATTGTTTAGATAAAGCTAAAAGCTATCTGAAAGACAGGTTAAATGCCCTAAAATGACCCACTAGAATATCTCTTGAAATATATCAAATACCACTTGTTTTTGAAGTCAATTGATTTTCCTACTACATCAAAACAAAAATATCAAGGTGATTACTTATATTACCAAGAACCATGTCAATTTAATATACATATTTCACTCACACCAATACTGCACAAATATCAGTATCTAATATTTAGATACATTGACATATGTATAAAAAGTGAAATAAATAGTTTGCAAACAAACCCCTTTTCTTTTATGTCATTCCAAATAATGTCTATATTAGGAATTAATGCCCCTAGGGCTTCTTGCATCTCAGGTCTTTTTACTTTCAGTAAGACTATTTAATTAAGGCCCTCTTTTTCATACAACAGTAAGCAAGCATCTTTATTTGGCTTAGCTACATGTACCATGAAAACCTGAAATATGAAAATTTGTCATATGTAGTGGAGAATATGGCAAGCTTTCAACAACAGCCTTTGAAGTGACAGTTATGGAATAATCGACATCTCTGTATTCAATCAGTTCATCTAAAAAGTGTTCAGTAATAAACATTTGCTGTCCTAGAAAATATTCCTGCAATTTGATTTTCAAATATTCTGCATGCAACATTGTGGATATTTATTTCCAAAACGGAGGAAATGTGAGTAAAGAATGCTTATATGATGTTAAGGCTGAAAGATGTATAAAATGTAGAAATGACTTGGAAAATGTTTTAATAAACATTGGCTAGCAGGTAGCTAGCCCAGATCCCTGACTCATGTGTGTCGGAAACCATTCATCTGCTCTGAAGTTACACACCAGTTCCCTTGGGTGGAAGGCATCTTCTTGGCGAAAGACTAGAAGGCTCACAGTCCCTTCCATCTTGGTGCTTCTCAACAAGGAAACGACTTCCTCCTGGGATTTGCCTGCTAGATCGACTCCATTAACCTAAAACAAACAAAAAGTTTTCAGCAATGATATCATGCAAACAGATTAACAGGAGATGAGACACATTCTAGAACTGACCATGTCTGCCATGGAACACGACTCACTGCATGGTATATTTTGCCCTGATCTGGTAACCACCAGGCTGCTCGGGCTAATAATGAAAGGCATACCAGTTATCTTGAAGCAAGGCAGGAAACAGTCAATCTTTCAGATCTCATCAATAAATCAAAAGCATAGCCACTAGCACATTAACAAGTAATCGGAGATACAAATATATCTACAATGCCACATTGGCATAAAGCTTCCTATTTTTGAAATGAGATTCTGTGATGCCCTTATTCATCACAGATTTTCTTATATCAGAATTTAAAAGTGCCACCCTTACAGGGGTAGTAAAACACACTAAAAATATTTTGGTAAACTTCTTAGCTTTCGTTGTAATGTTCTTGAAAATTATGACAATAACTTTTTATCACTAGCAAACACAGAAGAATCTCTACAAAATAAAAAGAGGGCAAGCAGTATTTCATCTCAAGATTTTTCAATGTTTTAAGAGAATTCTACCAGGAAAACAAAACAGACAGAGATAGAGTTTAAACAACCACATCCGGGGGAATCTCATCATTGTTGTAGAAAGTATAATAATATTATCAGCAACAGGACACAGCTAACAGAAATGAGAATGGAAATTTCTTTTAAAAAGTATCAAAATACTACTCTTTTTAGACAGAAATAACATTGAGTTAAGGCGTGCTGCGATTCATGGGGTCGCAAAGAGTTGGACACGACTGAGCGACCGAAGTGACCGGAACTGAACTGAAGGCAATTAAGTGTATCACTTAAATAGTCACATCAAAACTTTCCTATAGTTAAAATATGTTTTGGAACCTTTCAGTAGTAACAGGTTTAAAGAAAGCAAAAATTTTCTAGATAATTTTTAAAAATTAATCACATGATACTTGTTTTAAATGAAAATATCCAGATACTCAGAAAACTTTTTGCCCATGGAACTGTTGGTATTCTGTAGATATAACTACGGATACTGTAAAGTTAGGTTAAAATATGCTTGACAGCTAGAGAAAAGAAAGCCTAACTCTGAAGAGGTACAGGTCACAGGCCCTTCCATTCCTCAAAAGGTAGAGCAAAAACCTCTGTAATGTGTCACAAATAAAGTGATTACATGATGAAAGGGAGACACAAAAATAAAGTGGTTACCTTCTGCGAAGAAGAAGGCGGCGGGGTGGGGTGGGGGGTGGGGTACAGGGAGAGGTGGGGAAAAGGGGGACAGGGAAACGGACTTTTTATTTTTTTTAATTTAGGGGCAAAAAATAACTAGGCTCTTGTCCCAGATGAGACACTTTGTAAGTGAAACAAGGTACAACTACAAATGGGGACTAATACTCACCCTCACTCATAGCCTGAGGACAGGAGGTTCTTTCATCAAACAATACCAGAAACACAATTTGTACTCAAACCTTTCTTTTCATTGGGTTTCTATCTGTATCCCTTTAAAATGTGGTGTCACACTAACAGACAAAGAGGGAAAGGGAGATTGAAGGAATCTAGGCCTAAAATGTCTATGTGGGAAAAAATCTAGAAGCTATTCCCTGGTTTCACTACTTTTCAAAAAATTTTTAGGAGGCGAGCTAGAGTTGGAGAGATTCAAGCTACATATGAGACTACAAGTTGAGAAAAAAGGAAAACATCATAAACATTTACGTTAACATTAGTATATTTTTAAGTATAGTTAAATTACAACGTTGTATTAATTTCTGATGTACAGCAAAGTGAGTGACTTATACACATATATACATTATTTTTTGTAATAACCTTTTCCAATGCCATGCTCCCCATGCAGAAGGCACAGGTTCAATCCCTGGTTGGGGAACTAAGATCCTACATGTGCACAGCACAGCCAAAAAAAAAGAAAATACTCTTTTCCAGAGAGGGCGTATATGGATATGTACAATTGATTCTCTTTGATATACAGTAGATATTAACATAACACTGTAAAGCAACTATATTCCAATGAAAATTTTTTTAAATAATAAAGTAAATACTCTTTTCCATTATAGTTTCTCATAAGATATTGAATATAGTTCTCTGTGTTGTACAGTAGGACCTTGCTGTTGACCCCTTCCATATATTTAACGTTAGTTTTTTGAATGCTAGTTAATAATTACAAAACACAGCACTTACCACTAAAAATACAGACTGTTTTCTAAGGAAAACACTAAGAAAAACCACTAACAAAGTGCTCTCTTTCTCAATCATCTTCACCTTAATTTCTACATGCACAAAACTCAGGCAAACAGAAATTAGCCATACTACGTATGTCAAAGAGAGACTCAGAGACCAATGAACCAAAACCCTTGAGGTACAGAAAGGAAACTGAAAAACTATCTTTTTTTTTCCCCCCTGACATTTGATTTTTATGTCTCAATTCATTCTCCACGCTGACATTTCCAAATTTCCTTGTTCTTCTCATCAAGACACACTGTTTTCATTTACTTCATTTGTTTCTGCTCTGATTCCAGAGGAGATAACATTTCTATACTGCCAGACATAAATTTAAAGTCATCCAGAAATATAACCTAACAGACACTGTACTTACATAATGACAAATGTTATGTTATCTCATAAACCAAATGTCCAAGTAACTAAAAATTTATGAGTGAACTAAATGAAAGACATTTCTCATCAAATAACAAGGAGAAATGTAAAACCGAAGCGGAAACACATTATTTTAGGATGCTAGAAAATATATAATTTCAAATTCTATGAAAATGTTAGGAAAACCTTGACCGTTAAAAAGAGAGCTTTTCAAGAATTATGGAACTTGGGGTGCAGAGAAGCCACTCACCTCTATGAGTCTATCACCAGCCTTCAGTCGGCCATCTTGGATGGCAGCACCCCTTGGCAGGATGTTTTTCACATAAATTGGTGCTGAGCCACCTATTGTTACATCCCTGGAAGTGATGCTGAATCCCAAACCTTCTGTACCTAAATGTATAACAGGAAGAAAAAAAAAAAAAAAAAAGGCGAGATTTCACAGGTAAATATACATAAAGGATTTGCTATTATTCTCTACTTCATCTTGACATTTTGTAATTTTCACACAGGTATCCATTTCTTTTAATACTTTAAAATTTGTAATAGATTTTCAAAATAGACTAAATTGTAGCAGGTTTAAGTGGTACATATATGAAGATTCATTAGTCTAAGAAGAAATGGGAACATGCTCAGACAGGTGAAAATAATATACAAATATGCCTGCTGAATGTTTTTAAATCTTTGATTATGAAAATAACAATTTACACACACACACACACACACACACACACACCAAACCCTTCTGTTAAAGTTCATAGCATCTCAAATATCAAGTGTTGTTGTGCAATAACGGTATTCAGATTTGAAGGGTAGACAGTAAAGAGAAGGAAGAGAACAAGTCCAGGGAGACGGAAAAGAGACAGTGAGATGTTTCTAGATATGGATAACAGGACCTCCCCACACTGACGGGATAAACCATATTATCCTTGCCTCCTTCTTTGCTAATTCACCTAAATTTCACCACGTATATTTCTTTAAAAAAACAGAAGCAAATTGCCCATCTGAGATCATAGCGACCAAGTCTGAGGATCACCATCTAATGCTTAAAGGTCCTGAAACCAATGACGCAGTTACCCATCACTGTGCTGGTTTGTATAATTTCAATCCCAGGCTCTTTGGCAGCTTTCTCAGCAGGCGCCCTTGTAAGTTCAATACAGTGAAAAGTTCAATGCAATAAGTTTAGTATCAAAGAAACCAACAATGCAGCGAGTCAGAATAACTCAGGATAAAGTGTGGAGATAATGACAATTTTCTAATGATTCACAGAATTTTTAATCTCTTCCAATGATGATTAATTTCTATTGGAGTTTCCTAAAGAGTTACTTTTAAGGTATCAGGTTCAATTCCAGTTAAAATGACATGAGGACAAATACTTGTTCATAAAGGAAGAATAAAGAGATGTGTAAAGGGGTGAAAAATCTTTATAGAAGAATTCATTAATTGGATGTAGCACTCAGTAAAAAATGGTAAGTAAGGGTTTGAATCTCTCGGTAAACAAACATCCATGGGAAAATAAACATGAATAAAAATGTGGATTAAAGAAGAAACAAAGTAGAAATGAAAAAAAACATGGTACTTATAACAAAACCTACTGTAAATATTCTCAAATTCAAACAAAACATTCATTCACTTCAAGTCTGAAATCACTTTAATGTTCCTGGGCTGTTAATTTCTTAAGTCTTTTGTGAAGAGTTGAATGGCATATTGTCTATATGAAATTTTCCTAATTATTCTGCTGGGACTTTTCCATATGTCTCTGTGCTTTCATGAAACTCTAATGACTTGCAATAACATTTATTAAGAAAATTCTAAATGATTCTCCTTCTGTAATATTAATTTCTATGAACTACAAAGACTGATTGTTATATGAACCTCAATACTATTAAAATATCAGCAATAACCCCTAAATCTGTAAGCCAAAAGTTCAGACAATGACCTTTCAAAGAAAGATAAATAGATATCAATTTTCATTTAGCAAAGCCAACAAAACATTTTGCACTGACTGAAATAGATCACTGACCTTCTCCTCTGACTTTATTAAAAAGCTAATTTCTACAAAAGAGCAGGGTACTTGAGAATGCCAAAATGACAATAAATATTAAGAAATCATAATTATGGAAGGAAGTACACAGGAGCTATTCTCTTTTGACATGTTATATGACACAGTCCCAGAATTGTGCCAAACAATCATCATAATGAAGCCTTTCCTTAGGATTGACCTCAGTTTATAAAGAGCCTCTGTCATTCAAATTGTATCAGTTAACTTTGCACTGAATTTAAAGTTTAACACTGAGAAACACTATGTTTTTGATGTACTTCCTTAAAAACGTTAAATGCAACAATAATGACTGGAAAAAATAGTATCTGTTAACTAGAATGAAAGCTTGTTCAACTTAAATCATTAAAGCATCTATATTTAGTACTAATCAAAGACAATGAGCATTCTCTGTCACTGCTGTTTAGAGTGAACATAGTTTTTTTTTTTTTTTATAAAATATTTCTAAGTACTGGCAGAATGCACAGGCAGTTTCTGCCTTTTGCCATACATTTTCATATTTAATAAATTAAAATCAAGCCAGATTCTATGAGGCTCCATATCAATTATACAACTCAAGGTCAGAAAAATGTTTGATCGAGCATAATCTTTCTAAATTAGCTTCTGTAACATATGTAATTAGCTTCTGTAATACATGTATAATCATTTACTTTTAAATACTACCAAAATAAACTATTCATTTCCATATTGAAAAGAGTGGTGCTTTTAATGGCAAATAAAATTTCACTTCATTTAAAAAGTTCATACTAGATCATAAGGTGGTAATATAATAATTGTATGGGAAACTATAATTAAACAATGAATATGCCTGTATCAGAGTAAAAAGGCAGAGGTACTTATGTACTAACATCTCTATGACAATGGAAAACATTCTTCTTCTGTTGAGAGACCCCAAGGAGAATTTTATGTTGTATACAACTCTATTTGTGTTCCTTGATATGCTTTTGCTTAAAAACCATTTCTGTCATTTACCTGATATTCCTGTATTAACAGGAGGAGAAGGGTTTAAGCTGATATGATTCTGTATTTGTAAGGGGCTGCAAAAGTGGAGTGAGACTGTCAATTCCTGATCAGGTCAACCAAGTATTTGGAGGTTAAAAAAGCCAGTCACCATAAAAAAGGCTTTTGTGGTTCACATAAAGTCCAATTAAAGAGTATGATTTAGGAAGGAAATAGGAATCTCAGAGTTTACAGCATTGGAAACCCTACACCAGATGAAAAGAAGAATGGTCTCAGTGTCAGGATAGGGAAAAGGTTCTAGTAAGAATCTGCCACCGATGGCTACATGACTTGCAGCAATCACTCAACCTCTCTTGGGTTCCTTTCCAACTAACCGTGGGAGATGGTTGACCTCATAAAAGGGGAAACATTCTTTATAGTGACACCATTTTGAGGGACATGATTTAAAAACACATAAAAATGCTCAGCTAGAAGGGATGATTACCGGCAGTGTCTGGTGGGGACAGTGACAAGGAGTCAGAAAAGAGCCTAGCAGTTTGCTTGCTCTGAGTCGTGGAGAAGGCCAGAGCAGACACACACGTCACCCAGCATGCAGGGTTTCCTCATCTGCAGGTGGAGAGCCTTACAAAACACACTGATGTAAGGCATGGGTGAAGTATTAGCCAGGGCCACTCCAATTCTCCCTGGCACATTAAGAAAGGGAAGCAACAGGATATTCTAGAAGAACAGGAGACAAGGGGCCAGGGGCCTCCAGCATTCCACCAGGAATCGTCCATAGCTCCGAAGCAATCAATCCCTTACCATCACCACAAGACAGACCCAACATGGAAGAAGGGCCTCTGGTTCTCTTGGACATCAAATGGGGCACTCAAAACAGTCAAAGCCTCCCTGTTGCTTTGGGCTTGATGGTAACATCCTAAATCCCATTTCCTTCACTGTCAACAATTGTACTGTAGTTATAACCACTACCTCTTTCCTAGAAACATCAGGTTTAAAGCCTTATCCTCTGAACTTGTAGATGTAAATTTTTATACAGCAAAGGGAATCTGAAAAGCATAAAAAAACACAACTTGAAATACTTTCTTTAAACGTCATGTCAGTTGTAATAATGAGATAAGAATTAAGGTACTTGGGGTTAGCTGACAGAAAGCTGACTTAATGGGAAGATCAGTTGTACCTTTCTTGAGCTGGATGTTAAGCTTCTTGCCAATTTTTTTGGTGTTGTAACCACTGCTGGGACTGAACACATGGTGTGCTGCCAGGGCCGGAGCGGCAGGCGGCTTTCCCGAGGGCTGTGCGCTCTGAGGTAGGAGTCGGGGGTGAGGGTCTACGTGCTCGGGTGGGGGGTTCAGCCGGGACGCCCTGGGCAGAGCCTGCGGCCCCGTGCTGGTCACGCCCCTGTGATCCACATGCTGGCTGTCGGGGCTGAAGCGGCTCGAGTAGTAATTGTTCCTCTCACTCTGGGACAGTTGTTCGTACCGCTCTTTATTGGCTGCAGGAACCACATGGAACCAAATGATGGATGTCCGCATGGCTTGGCGAAACATATGTTGTGCTCTGGGTTTGAGGAAGAATGGAAAGTTAGCAAAAAGAGACTGGTGGACTCGAAGGTATTATGAACTTGATTAAGTATATGCATTAAGCAACAAGGATGGACAGACTTTGTTGAAACTAAAAGCAACCCCAATATAAATTTTCATTCTCAAAAATGATAAAACTATCTACAATTACTGTTGAAATGCTGGGTCCTGCACTGCCAATCATTTGGTTATACTGTAGCTTTAAGCATAAGAGGTATTATCATTTCAATATTAAGAGAAATTAAATATAACCTCTACAACAGTATCCGATAGGACTTTTAAAAATCATTATTAACTATTTCCTTGCAAGGAGACCAACCGAGTTTTTAAAGAAACATACTTAAAGATACACTTAGAAAACTATATAAAGTGACTATTACTTATCAGAAAAATTAATCCAAGTCACTACATGCAAAACATCCTCGAGAATGCCACCGCAGCTTCAGTGACCCAAGAGCAGCTGGTTCAGTGCAACTCCAAGACCAGTACAGAAAGCTCCTCCTCCATTTCATCTGGATCCCTAGCCAGGTCTTACACAGGGTCCTCATGATTCCTGCTCATTCTTGCCTTACTTGATAGGAACTGGAGAATCTGTAGCTTGAATCAAGATAAGGAAAATCTGCCTGCTTGTCATGTTATGTGTGACAAAGTTGGTAGTGTGAGCTAAAAGGGTAATAAAAACTTGCAACCTGGTGAATTTTCTAGAAGGTGAGGAAGTTGCCAAATTATAAAGCCTAAACTGGGCCCATAATATCTGAAGAAGTGCTGTTAGACTACAGTCTAATGGTAGTGATTACCTGGAGTTTGATGAAATTTTTAAAAGCTAGAGAATGGCAGAAAATTCCCCTCTCCAGCAGGAAGGCAAAGACCACAGACACGTGGTCCGAGGCACTCCCATCGCCTGCCTGACGCAGAAAAGAGTAGCAATGAGGCAAGCCCACACTTACTGTTCAAATCTTCTATTTCGAAGGTCGCCATCGTTAATCCTGACAATGCAATCATTCTCATGAAAAAGGTTTTCTTGTTCAGCTTTACCACCTTTCTCCAATCGCTTTACTAATAACCCCAGGGTTCTGGAACATTAAGAATGCAATCGTTACACATGTAATATTGCTACTGTGCACAATACTCTACTGCTTAAATGTTGGTATTATATTTACAAAGACTGCCTAATAAAGGGGTGCATTAAATCACTATTCAGACAATTTAAAATAACACCAACACAAAAATCATGATGGCATAAATGGTGCATAGAAAGGGATCTTTTCAATAAATATGAGCAATTGTTTCTGGAGTGTCAGAGTCATGCTTCTGAAATAAAGTGTACACTTCTCTCTACGCTTACAAATGCTCCCAACAGAGCCGGCCTAACGGCTCAGTGGCTGAGGCAGCGGGGAGAGTGAATGAGCCTGGACTTGTGAGCAGTCTGGCCGTTTCCTGTTTCAAGCCAGCTGATACAGCGCTGATGGCAACCCCATCTTTCCATGAAAGGAAAGGTAAGGAGGAGACGCTCACCCGGGGGCATCGCACACTTGAGAAGGAGAATTGGGAAGATTTCAAAAATAGAAGAGTTTCCATTTCTGGCATCTGAATTTGATATTGCCTCATGTTCTGAATTTCAAAACTTGTTAGGTCTCCCAGAAGAACGTAATCTGTCGCCATTGTTCCCTTCGGAAGAAAATAGGAGGCCAGGGACAAGTTCCAATTTGGCAGTCACCATTCAGCTCTCAGAGTTAAGTCAAACTCGAAGTAGAAAGAAAAGCCTGAGTGAGCTCTTAGAGACCAAGGTAGAGGGAGGGGGAAAGATTATTGCAAATGTACCTGGTCTGGAGCACCAACTCCTTGACTGACAGGATGGACATTCTAAATACCCCAAAGAAATAGCAAACACTATATATGATCACAGCTTCATAAGTAACAGGAATCCTCACCTAGTTCTGACGCTCTGATTTACTTGACGGTTAGCATCTATTCTGTATCATGATCATGTTAAAATTTTTATGAATTTACTTTCGGTTTGTCCCCAGCTTAGATTTTCTTTCATAATCCTAATGTTTAGAGACACAAAAAATACCCATATGGAGACTAGCATTTAGAGTCCTGCATAAATTAAAGTTGAAGACACCAAATTTCCAATCACCTATCTGTATTTCCCAACAGAATACAATCTGCAGTATGTATTGTCCAACAGAAAGATGCTCCAGCAGGCTGCATCTTTGTTTTAAACCTTTGCGGTAATTGTTGCTATTGATCTCATTGCCCTGTCACTGTTACTTACACACACATCTTATCTCCTGGAAAGCGGGGAACATGGGCCTGAGCTTGTAGTAAGGTCTTGACAAATGAAAACTGAATGAATAGGCGCTTAGGTTTATCTGAGGCAAACAAGTCTCCTAACAAGTTTTTGCAAAATAGAATAAATGAAATAAAATGCAGAATCAGATCCTCTTTTTCATGATGGTACCATTTATACCAAATACAGGACTGAGCTGAAATTCACTGAGGTGAAGGCCCTTTTGTTTTTTTGGGTGTTATTCTACAGTTTAACCCTGTTTCTTTGATGAATATTTACTGAGTCACTATTGATGTCATTCTAATTTTTATTATTAAATACAGTAAAGAGGCACAGTGTCTTACTATGGTTAAGTATACCTACCACAAGAATTAAGAGGAGATGACACTTAAATTGCCTTCTGGTCATGTTAATAATTGGGGATTAACATCCACTAGTGTTCTTGTCTAAGAAACTTGGTGACTAGTGAAAAATATGGCGTGGGTCATTGTTAGTTAGTTGCCATCATATATTGGAACTAAATCAATATAAAAATCCTCTAAGCTCAAAGGTAAGAATACACTGACCCAGCAGCATGAGACCAGAGCTGTCAGAGTCCCTGCTTGGCAGGAAGTGATATTTTACTGTGCTCACCAAAGTGCACAGTAAATGCCAAATGACTCCTAAAATGTACTCAAGCCCACCATGTACCTTCCTAAGGTACTTCCCTATGATTTGTCTGTGTCTATGGGCTTCCCAGGCGGCTCAGTGGTAAAGAATTCACCTGCCAATGCAGGAGACACAGGTTTGATCCCTGAGCTGGGAAGATCCCCTGGAGAAGGAAATGGCAACCCACTCCAATATTCGTGCCTGGGAAATCCCATGGACAGAGGAGACCAGCAGGATACAGTCCATGAGGCCACAGAGTCAGATGTGAAAGAGTGACTGAGCGCACACGCGCACATGGGCAACTGAACAAAGTGTTCTATCCAGAGGCATCACGTCATTAAGATATACCCATGTCTCTGTTGAGTGGGACAAAATAACAAGAGAAATCAAATTGAATCAGGTGCTGGTAATAGTGGAACCAGGAGAAGACACGAGGCCACTCTGCCATCCAAGTACCCACATGAGAGCACAGCAGAAAAAAAGAGATGACTCAGCCACCCACACGCAACCTAACAGAACCACAACTTGGTATCACTTCTGTTGCTAGAAGCTGCCTCAAAGGACCAACAACAGTTCTTTCAAGTTCGTGTGTTCAGCCCCTGAGTAAAAGCATGCCCTACCAAGAGTCACTCCAGTTAATTAGTTTTTAATCAATGAGATCATGAGCAATTTCTCAATACAGTTACAACATTGCTGTGATCTCAAGTGTCTAAAAATTATTATGTTTTTATTTATTCTGAAATACTTTGTGTATTCTGAAATAGAATATTTTTAGGGAAATGGAGAAAGTCAGACCAAGTTTAATGGAAATTACTTAGCAGGTAGCTAGTATCAGTCATTTGTTTAAATTTATAAATTTATTTCCAATAAAACCTTTCAGTATCTGTAACAGTTTAAATGATCTAACTTGGAAATCTGTAATTTAATTCTACAAGTGGCATTAATATTCTTCAGAAGAATAGGTCCATGGATTTATATTCATCTAGATAATCATTTTTTTTTCCTTAAATCTACTTCCCCCCCCCCCCACGGGAATCATTCCAGGATAATAACATACAGTAAAAAGGCCTGACATGCTTCATTCATGGAATGGCTTGTCTTTCTATATAAGCCCTCTTATGCAACCAATTGCATGAATAATCCTCACACAGAGGAACAATGCTACAAATCGAAAACAAGTATGCTATCATATCATATTTACATGAAATACTGCCAAAGTTTATTAAATGAGGTTTTAGAATCCAACATTATTAAGGTAGTCGCAGAAACCTCAGAATCCTCTCTCACCACACTAGAGACTAGAGAGCCGATGGGGTGGTTGAGGGTTGGGGGTAGAGGAGCAGAAAGGGGAAAATTTCACCCTGAGTGACACAGCAAGTGATCAGGGAAGCAACAGAACAGACTGAATTAAGGAGGCATTAGTAGCCTGCTGATTTCTAAGTACTTGGCCACACTATTAGAATCATTCTCTTCAAAAGAACGGATTAATTGCAAAGGAAAATGGTACAATCTGCAAAATTATCCCATTTCCTTCACTAGGTGAAAATGATGACAAAAGGAATGGGAATGAACGATCAAAAAAACTTCACAGGAAAACTGAACTGATAACACGACAGCCAAACAGGACGAAGAGGACCCTCTGAAGGGAAATCAATGGGAAGTAATAATAGAGATTTTCATCTTCCTGGAAAGTTGTGTCTGCTAGCAGAGACGTCTCCACCCCCTCCTGCCCCCCGCTGCCCATGAAGAAGCAGCTCAGATACTATTTATAATTAGAAACAAATTTTAGGAGTCTGTTTTGCAAATTCAACCAGCAGCTAGAATTCCCTCTAAAGGAATAAAGAAGTGAGTGTCGATGCTGTAGTGTTTCCCTTAACGCTCTTAATAGAGAGAATAATTAAAGATCGTGAAGGTCAGAGCGTTTTGGCATGACTCTATGCCAGAGTAGAGAGTGGTTTTCCTTCTTGGCAGTCAGTACCAGAATTCCTTATTAGGAGCAACCACTTTTCATCAGAAACCACTTTGCGAAAGACAGAAGAGGGAGAAGAGGAGTCGGGCAGTGGGGAGGGGAGGTCGCTTGGTGAAAGGACCAGGGGCAAAGCACCAGCCTGACTGTGCTGGCAGGTGCAAGAGGATGAGCAGGTCATTAGTAACATAGCAGGGAGGTCAATGCCGGGAAGCCACAACATCAGGGCTCCCGGTTACAGAGGCAGCACCTCTTCACCTCCTGCATGAATTTAATGTGAACCCAATTCGGCAAGATGCTTTCTGGGCAAGTGGATTTCTTCTGGTAAATTGAAAACATCCCCAAAACTACCACTCTTCCATGGTCCCTCTATCTTTTCAAAAATTTAGGGGAAAACACACTAGGTCTGCTATGTACAAATTCCACTTCTGAATGAATTTCCTACATTAAAAAATATGTAAATACACACATATTTCTTTGAAGTCTTTCACCATGGCTTTTGCACAATGTTTCTTACCCCCCAAAAGGGGGCAAAGACACAGAACACAGCCCCAGAGAGCCAGCCGTGGAAAGGCAGCATCTCTGTACATGATTTTGGATGCATAATTAGAAATTTAACTGCTTAGATTATATTAAGGATTGCACCACTACATTTTTACAAGGTTCATTAGCCTAATTATACACTTAATTAAAACAAACTCAGTCACACATGTTAACATTTTCAATCCTAAGTATAAATTACAGCCAATGATAAAACTGAAAATAAGTAACAAATGTTTTATTGACATCTAAATTGGCTGAGCAAGTCTGAGTTTTGCTTTGATAACGTAAACTCCCACAACTGCCACCCAGCTGTATGGAAATGATCATAATTCATCTTAATAAAAGCTGACACAGTGTAAACACCACAACTACAGCAAAACCAGAGAAGGCATGAGCAGAAAGAGCTCCCAGCAGCAGGACCCTCTCCCCTCACTGAACCCAGGACAATGGGCTGGCAGTGACCTAGAGTCAATCCCTCAGAACCACAGTAAGAACGCCAAGTTAATACAACCTTTAGTGGATGAGATAAAGTGGACCAGAACATGGTAAAGTGAAAACAGAGAATTTCTTAAAATAAGGGCAGAAATGACAGGCATCATACTACTACACTTAAAAAAGCAAGTTTTATCTAAATGTAAAATACAACTTTTCTCTTTAAAACAAATGCATTTAACATGTCCCCTTGATTTGAACAAAATGAATCTGCAGCTGAGAATGAACAACTGAAATCTTCCAGACAAAAGGATACAGATTCAGTAAATAAACTGTGTTTTTTGGGAAATGAATTGGAATAGAGTACTCAAAGTGCAAGAGGATATTTATTCTTTTAAAAGTGAATATTCAACCTAACAACTCTAAAGTGAACTGAAATAGACAAGCCTCAAATAAAGTTCTTCTTAACACCTGAGCTGTTTCCATGAAGTTCAAATTGGCTATAATTCTTCATTAACAAATACACCCAACTACCTAAATAAATGTGTACTGAAATTCTCAAACTTATGATGTAAGAGTAAATTTTCATCTCATATTCATGATAGAAGAGATCATTTTGAGATCATATTCCACTATTATATAGTCTCATTAGCACTTGCCTAGACAATCAGAGCCGAAGAATTGATGCTTTTGAACTGTGGTGTTGGAGAAGACTCTTGAGAGTCCCTTGAACTGCAAGGAGATCCAACCAGTCCATCCTAAAGGAGATCAGTCCTGGGTGTTCATTGGAAGGACTGATGCTGAAGCTGAAACTCCAATACTTTGGCCACCTGATGCCAAGAGCTGACTCATTGGAAAAGACCCTGATGCTGGGAGGGACTGACGGCAGGAGGAGAAGGGGACGACAGAGAGACAGTTAGATGGCAATACCGACTCGATGCACATGAGTTTGGGTGAACTCCAGGAATTGGTGATGGACAGGGAGGCCTAGCGTGCTGCAGTTCATGGGGTTGCAAAGAGTCGGACATGACTGAGCGACTGAACTGGACTGAACTGAACTGGACTGAAACAACCAGAACACCCAGCATTTGGAGGTAATCTTAAAGCGCATCACAAGTAGATAAGTGGAAGGTGCAATGTCAACACCATTCTTATTATATTAGCTGCCACTGCCAAATACCTCACTAAAGGAATTTTACACGCGTTTTGTAAGTTCCTGTATTTTCTTATTTAAACCATACAAAGTCACAGGAGTGTCCCAGCCTTCAGATGTGAAGACTGAGGCTTAGTGAAGGAAACCTGCTCAGGCCACACTTACTCGAAAGGCAGAGCCAGGAACTGTCCGAAGTATCTGTAGGCTCAAAAAAGGTGCATCAAAATGCATCTCTTAGCCTGGACTATTCCTAACAAGCCCTTGGCCAATAACATGAAGACTCAGCGTGTGGTTAAGGCCATCACTGGCTGCCACAAAGAGAGAAGACAGCACAGGTAACTGGGAATTCTGCAAAGAAGATGAGCTTTCTGATTTTGATGTCTTATGCAGCAAAAAGTAATATAATAAAGGATCAGTGGCCTAAGAGTTAAAACTAACCCTATTTATAACTCATGTAAGTATTCAAGGAGTCAAGTTCATAGAATTTCACTGAATTATTAAGTAGATGAGTATTTTTCTTAAGACCTTCCAAATATGTCTACTAACTTTTATACAGAATTGTTAAAACTTAATAAACACTTTTTTAATTTGAGACAAAAATTATTCAATTATGTCCATTATAGAAAAGAGACAGAGAAGCAGGCTGCACTTTATTAAGAATAATATGCTTTAAAAAATAAAATAAAGAATAAAATTTAATTTAAAAAAGAATAATATGCTTTAGCTATATGTGTTTCCATAGAGGAAAAGATTAAGAATGTCTTCCACAAGTTAGATTGGAACCGAATAGAAGAATAATAGCTAATCTAAAAAATAATACAATGGTATTTCTCGAAAACCTTCAACAATTTCTCTACTATTTACAGAATGAAGTCCCACAAGCCATTCATAAAGTGCTTTCTAAGAGCCATTTCCAATACATCTGTTTTGAATCATTATATAGCACACACATTTGTATGGAACATCTTCCTTTCGTATATCCTCTTCCTGCAAAGATCTTTTCAGACATCATTAGCATTAAGTCATATATTTCCTTTAAAGGACAGATCAAGTTCTGTTGCTTCACACCTCCACTTCCTCTAAATCCTACCACACACATGCATCAAGTTCTTTGGACACATAGTATAGATCTCTTTATATAGTACATATTTCTCAATTAGACTTTAAGTCCCTTAAAACTACAAAATCTTATTATTTCATAAGCCCAGCCCCTATTTCAGAATATACATTTTTATCTTGCTTTCTAAATATTTAATATTACAACACAATCATATTCCTAAGTAATTGGAAAGGCTTGGGAAACCTCATTAACATCAAGCCAGGATACATCCTTATTGTTTTATTTCTAACGTACATCAGATATTTATTTTTCTATGTATTTTATTTCGATAGCAATGCAGAGTTAGTAGGGATAGTCACAGTAAGCTTCGCTGAGCAATACTGTTGGGCTAGGTCCTAGAAATATAAAAAAATTTTAACACGAAACATGCTTTTTCTGCCAAAGGAAATGACAATTACTTGGCAGAGCCTTCCTGAAAGTAGTAGCACTTGTGATTTAAATAAGGAGGTTATGTTTGACATTTAAAATCAGGAGGAAATGAAATTATATGTGTGAAGTGAAAATTGATTTCAAGGTAGCGAAACTGTGAATAAAGAATTCTGGGTGGGGATCAGCTAATTTTATATTTTTGAATAAAATACAGGATNAGTAGTAGCACTTGTGATTTAAATAAGGAGGTTATGTTTGACATTTAAAATCAGGAGGAAATGAAATTATATGTGTGAAGTGAAAATTGATTTCAAGGTAGCGAAACTGTGAATAAAGAATTCTGGGTGGGGATCAGCTAATTTTATATTTTTGAATAAAATACAGGATGATAACTAGCAAAAAAACAGAGCATCAAGGGATATCAACACAATCTCTCCTGTGTAGCCATTTGTCTCCATTTTTAATACCCAAAGCAATGGCTGGGGGAAGGGGAGCCACAAGCCAGTTGTCACTAAGCAACATTCAACCCACTCTAGAAAATGGCCTTTGTAAAATTGATCCAGCAGAATCTTTATCCAAAAAACTTCATTAACCGCAGGCCCAAATAATGCCGAATACATAAGCAGCTTTAAAAATTTCTCTAACACTGACTTCACATTTTTTCCAATTTCCCTGAATTATGTTTGATATTTGAGATGTTTCCCGTCTAGTTTCTTCTCTGTGAGATGTGTGATTCCCATTCTGTACTGTTCCTTAAAACTTTTTGACTTTGAAATTGAAATCAGAAAGCAATACTGACACGTATATGTCACTTTTAGAAAAACAAGTATTCAGTAAGTGTTATTCAATTAATTACATTTCCAAAACTGAGAGGGGCGCAAGTATGACTGGAATTTTGCACAAAGAAACTTATTCTCAGAAATTTCAACTTATATCCCACAAATAAGTACTCTTATATTCCCACTGGATAATATATGCAATTTCTTCACAAGTTCCACTTAATTTCCTCCTTTACACTATACTGCATTGCTTAATTTGCCCTCACAGTCACCATGGAGCTGATGTAGCTTCCTTCAATAAAGTGTCATCTCAATTAAAATCATCTTCTACAAGAAGCCAGCTTCAGTTACCTAATTCAGACAACCCCTCCCCATCAACTCACAATGTCGGCATTTATCACATAATTATAATAGTGTGAGTTCCTGGCTATCACTCCATCTTGACTGCAAATCCCTGGAGAGAGACCATGTCCCATTCATCCTTGTTTCCCAACACCTAACACAGGAACCGTCACTCAGTAAATGCTTGGGAAGGTTTCTGACAGACTGGGAAGAATGTACTTGTCAGCATTTCTGAGAACAAGGGAGATGGGTGTGTCTGGCTCCTGAAGACTGGCGGCTAGGATTCTGGAGGAGCCCTCCAGTTGTCCTAGGCATTTTCTGCCTCACTCCAGAGAACCAGGAATGTCAAGACAATAAGGAAGCTCAAAGATGCATTAAAGGTGTTAGGGGGAAAAAATTCTGCTCCGTTTCCCAGTATGAAAATCGCTGATGCCTAGAAAGGGTTTATGAAGAATCTCATTGTCTTAATCTCTTTGTCTCTTGTACAAGAATGCTGTACAGGATTTTCTTCATTACATTGCCAAATCAACAGGGATTAAAAATGACACCTTCTAGTTCTGCAAAGGGATCCTTGTCTAGTTGAATGCGTTCTGTATATCAAAATGAAATGCCATGGTAACCAGTAAAAATACCTTCCACTGAATTAATCTGCAGTAGATTAATTTTTCTATTTTACAGTGTTTTTGCTTTAGGCTTTTTACATATTTTATCCCAATATCCTTACACAATGCAGTGGAATATGTGTAATAAATGACAGAAAATAATATGTTTAAAATATTGGTTCAAAGCTGGTCCATACACAATTAAGTCTCAGTTGCGATGAGTTATATTCCACAAGCAGTTAAAGGCACACTAGTATTGGGAAGCTATCATTCACGCATTTTACCCTCTTAGCTTATTTTTCTACTTATGAAATAAATGGAAAAGGGATTTAACTTCTGAGGTCATTTAAAATTATAATTTTTAAAGGAGATAAAGGCAAGGGCCATTTTGAAAACAACTGAGCTCATTTAAATGAAAGTTCTTTGACGAAAGTTCAATGTTTCTCTAGAGTTTTAAAAAAAGAAGAAGAAAAGAAAGGAAAAAAGTAAAAGTGGTCATAAGTCTGTGAATTTAATACCCCGCTCTCAATTCCAGGAGAATTTCACATCTTGTTAGATAATGCTCACTTTCAAGCCTCCTACTCCAGCAGAGTTCTAGGTAAATCAATGCATCAGCTTCCAGACCTTCCATAAAGCAAGTGCATTACCAGAAACATGAAGTCTGGACACAGCACAGTCAGGAACATATACTAGGAAGGCGGTACATTTGTTCAAAAACTTATTTTAAAAAATTAAACAGATAATTCAGTCACATGCCTGTAATTGACATTCCAGTGTCTCTTACAACATACTAGATGCTTATAATTCCTTGCAAGAGTTGAAAGAATGTTCTATGTTCTCACTCACTAGCCTAAGGCGACTTTCCAGCTTCCTGTTTTCTTCTCCCAGCATAAAGGAAGTTTACAAATAAATAGATAAAGGGATAACAATAAAAGAAAGAAGTTCAAACTAAAAAGCCAAATAGATCATAAATCTGTTTCAGCTGGTAATAACTAGATGGGTATATAAGAGGGGATGAGATTAAACCTCAAAGGTTAATGCCTCTCCCCAAGCCCCAGGAGGAGGCAGTATTTCCTGGATGATGAAAAGACTCATCAGACATTTGATTAGTTGATGTGATTAGCTGCAAAATCAGTTCTTAGTATTTGAATATATAGAAAACAAACAATAACTCTTTCACTGAAAACAAGCAGTAGGGTAAAAGAAACTCATGTAACATTTGACATTTTTAAGGGTACATGTTCTATGAAGTGATGAAGTCATACTAACAAACAGTGCAAAACCGTGCCGTTTGGGTGGGCAGACTGAAGAGAAGACACAGAGCACAAGGGAGGAAATAAATCTATAGCTTCTCTAACTTAAAAATTTTGGAACACGATTATAAAAATCCTATAAAATTAAAGAACCAAAGAAACATAGAAACAAATTTTCAATGAATCATTTTCTATGTTATCCAGATAACTTATACTGGATACATGTTTTCCAGAAAAATGCTTGAAGAACTTCCTTACCTTTGCACATTCAGCTGGAGTTCTGGCAATAAAGGCTATCATCAATTTGCAGCGTAGTAAAATGTTTGCATGGATGCGATGAACAATAAAATTATTAGAATAATTTAAATGCCCGGTTCCTTCATCAGCCTAAGTGCTTTTGTGATCATGATGCATACGTGTGAAGGAAGGCACAGTGGCCCGCAAATGAAAAGGCTTCTATTAAGCATACGGTAACTCAACACTACTCTACATCTGAGCATAAATGAAGATAAAACACTGTACATTATGATTCAATTAAAAACCTGCAAGATACGTTACCTGCCGCCTCGAGCACTGAAAGGCACTACATGGATTCCCAGAGGCCCTCCATCGTTGGGGACTTGTACGAGCTTTACCATATCACTGTGAGACAATGATGAATGAGGGAGCATGAACATGTACCGTCACAAACCAAAACCAAACCAAACACAAAACTGCAACGGCACAGACACACAGTAAACAACAAAAGAGGACAGAACAAAAACTCCAAGGGGCACACACGCATATACATTCACATTCTGGAACAGAAGCATGGTGATGAAAGCACATTCAACACTACATACCTGCACGCTAGTCTGATGGCATGGGAGGGGAGCAATCATCAGAAACAACTACATTAAAAATCACCCGGGACATTGCTCTTCTGTATAGTCCAAGTCCACATTTTGTAACCAGATCTCTAGACTTGCACTGAAAGTTTCCCATCCTAGTATCTAATCAAGGATTACGAAGACTAACGGGCTAAAGATGTTTCCATTGCACAGCACTTTATAATTTACAAAGCGCTCCTGAGCAGGTCACCTCATTGATCCTTCCAGTAGTCCAGTAAGGGCACAGCTCTGCCCCTGCAGGTAGCCGTCCAGATAGGATGCCACCACCCTTACTCCTAACACCCTACCTGCTGTAAGCTCACTGCTCGTGCCAGTGACACAACCCCAGTGGACACCCACGAAAAATCGAACAACTGCCGTAAGAGTGTTTATACTTGAACTCTAAAGTCTTTATGCTATTTATATAAAGTTACATGACTTCATTTGCAGACTTCTACTACATAACTACAGTACTTTAATATGAATATCATAAGCCCAAATTTACTGCAAATTGGTGTAACTTGGAGAATGTAAATTTTCTAAACCATTTCAATGAGATTTCACTTTCTTTGTTGGAATTCTGTGGGTATCAGCACGGCACAGAAATTTAAACAGTACTGATCCAATGATCAATATTTGGAAATACTATTTCAACTAGATATTAGGTATCTAGTTTAAGGAAACCTGGACAAACATAAGTAACTACCAGTGGACTTGATCAGGATCCCAGGACAGTTCTTACGTACTGGAAAATGCCAATACTTCAACTTTATGCCTTAAATAAAAACCTGAGGTAACCCTATGTACTATAAGTGCTCTGGTTATGTAATACAAAGACTCAAGAAAATTAAAGGTAGGAATATCAAANATCAGGATCCCAGGACAGTTCTTACGTACTGGAAAATGCCAATACTTCAACTTTATGCCTTAAATAAAAACCTGAGGTAACCCTATGTACTGTAAGTGCTCTGGTTATGTAATACAAAGACTCAAGAAAATTAAAGGTAGGAATATCAAATAAATCAAAATTGAAAATACGTATATAGATTTAATCATATACACTACTTAGGACATTAGTTAATATCCTAATTAGCTAAATTAAAATTTTGTCATATTGCAAAATATTTACTAAAGTAACACTATTTACATGGATATTTAATTTTTAGTTTTCATAGAATGTCCTAAAATGCTATTTCAGATATCATTAATAGCATTTGAACATCTACTTAATGTCNTATTTACATGGATATTTAATTTTTTGGTTTTCATAGAATGTCCTAAAATGCTATTTCAGATATCATTAATAGCATTTGAACATCTACTTAATGTCTGTTTGTCAACTAAGGATAGCATGGTATTTTTAATACATTTATTTATGTCATAGTCTTTCTCAAAAGAACTACAACAGTACAAGTATTTCTTAAATGTAATTACTTGGAGAGCACTGGGTGCTGAATATCCAAACATAATCTGATTCAGGAGCCTGTTTAATTTCACTGAGAAAATTCTTATAACCCTTCCTTGGAAAACCAAGAAAAGACAAAATTAAGAGTCTAATTATTAATATCACCACCCCAACTTTTACCCAAAGTCAAAGAAAAAATTTAGAATGACTGCTCTAAGGTAACTCAGATGAAGTCTTAAAAACATCTTCCATTCAAACCTGATGTTATTTAAGATAATTGCAAAGTTGTGACAAAGTATGAAAGCTTTTCTCTGACCTTTTATACTTAAAATCATGTTCAAGATCCCTAAACTCTTATAAGGTCCCCATCAAATATCTTGAGAGATTCTATTTCTTCAAATCAATAAAAACATATACTAAAATGACTAATGCTTACCTGATCCAACTAGTTTTTCAACTGTGTCTACAATATCTTTTTTATCTTGGCAAAGTTGAAAAACAAACAAAACACTGACATACAGAAGCAGCCTGAAAACAGTGACAGTGCTATGAACATGACAAACATTTTCAATCAAACACTACTTTAGACTATCATTTACCAGTATTCGCCAAGGCATGAAACCCAGCAGGCACATGTGAATTTCCATGCTATAGTTCTTACATTATACCATTAACTCAGTAGATGAAAGATGCTCTTTGGAAAACAAACCAGTGCAAAGCATGTTTTAAATAAGCACAGACATTCCACATGCCATACGCTTTCGGAATACTTGCTGCCATCAGTGAAGCTACACGGATGTTACAAACTTAGCTGAAACTGTCAGTGACTTACTCCAGAGAGAAGTTGGGGATGTTCTCCACACCGGTGTCGGCATGGCCCACAGGTTCCACGCGACTGCTGTCTTCCTCTGCGACATCCTCGTCCTAAAGGAAGAGAAGCACACCCTGGGTCAGGTTTATCCTTAGAAAGTGCATGAAAAGAAACTGGATAAAACTGGACTCTAACAGGCACTGGAGAAGGAAATGGCAACCCACTCCAGTATTCTTGCCTAGAGAATCCCAGGGACGGGGGAGCCTGGTGGGCTGCCGTCTATGGGGCCGCACAGAGTGGGACACGAATGAAGCGACTTAGCAGCTGCAACAGGCATTATGATCACATTAACTACGTCTCTCGTCTAGTGAGGATGACCTTTAATGATAACATGTGTTTGAACATGTAAAAAGTTGTATTTTAAAGCAGTAAGTCTCCAGAGTTAGTATACCCCAGGGGTAAACAAGATGCCTCTGTAATAAGGAAAGAAAACACTAGGACTTATACCTATGTTAACTTCTTATTGTTTTTACTTCACCTTATTATATTTAATATGTAAAAATCAAACCCGAGATGGCGGAGGAGAAGGACATGCGCTCATCTTCTCCTGCGAGCATACCAAAGTTGTCACTAGCTACTGAACAACCATTGACAGAATGTTGGAACCCACCAAAAAGAGATACCCCACAATCAAGGGCAAAGAAGAAGCTGCAACAAGATGGTAAGAGGGATCCAATCACATTTAAACTCCAACCTCATACCTGCCAGAGACGAATGGAGGGCACAAACAGAACCTTGGTGTGCACCAAGACCAAGGGAAGGAGCAGTGGCTCCCACAAGAGGCTGCAGCAGACCTGCCTTGGAGTGTTTGAGGGTCTCCTGTGGCAGTGGCCTGCCACAGAGACAGAGGGTCTAGCAACAGCAGTCCTGGGAGTCGCAGCATGTAGCATTAAGTCATCTTGAAGGAGGTGACCATTAGCTACACAATAGAGCCGCCAGGCGGGCGAGTCACAAACTGGAGAACAGCTACACCAGAGGAGTTCTCATACTGCTGGGAAAGTTCTAAACCTCACAACAGACTTCTCTCACACCTGTACATGACTACTGAAAAAACTGTACCTTTGACTATATGGACCTTTGTCAGCAAAGTGATGTCTCTGCTTAATACACTGTCTAGGTTTGTCATAGCTTTTTTTCCCAAGGAGCAAGCGTCTTTTAACTTTATAGCTGAAGTCACTGTCCCCAGTGATTTTGGAGCCCAAGAAAATAAAGTCTGTCACTGTTTCCATTTTTTCCTCATCTATTTGTCATGAAGTGATGGGACCAGATCCCATGATCTCTGTTTTTTGAATGTTGAATTTTAAGCCAGCTTTTCCACTCTCCTCTTTCACCTTCATCAACAGGCTGTTTAGTTCCTCTTCACTTTCTGCCATTCACGTGGTATCATCTGCAAATCTGTTGCTGCTGCTACTGCTGCTGCTAAGTCAATTCAGTCGTGTCCAACTCTGTGCAATCCCAGAGATGGCAGCCCAACAGGCTCCCCCGTCCCTGGGATTCTCCCGGCAAGAACACTGGAGTGGGTTGCCATTTCCTCCAGTGCATGAAAGTGAAAAGTGAAAGTGAAGTCGCTCAGTCGTGTCCAACTCTTAGCGACCCTGTGGACTGCAGCCTACCAGGTTCCTCCATCCATGGGATTTTCCAGGCAAGAGTACTGGAGTGGGGTGCCACTGCCTTCTCTGTCTGCAAATCTGAGGTTACTGATATTATATACTGGGTGTCCCTGATGGCTCAGCGGGTAAGGAATCTGCTTGCAATGCAGGAACACAGATTTGATCTCTGGGTCAGGAAGATCCTCTGGAGGAGGAAATGGCAATCCATTCCAGTATTCTTGCCTGAAAAATTGCATGGACAGAGAAGCCTGGCAAAGGGTCGCAAAGGGTTGGACATGACTGAGCGACTAGGCATACATTCATGCATGCATACTACTGCTCTGAATATATTACTACAATGTTATAATATACAAATAAATGTACATTATACTGGGGACAGATATTTAACATTTTAGTAATCCAAACAGTTGAGACCAGTATAAATCTTAAAAGATTAGCAAAATTTTCAGTCCAATTGTCAGTTCCCTAGTTCCTATTAACATAGGTTGTCAAAATGAACATGAAGTTAGTACAATCCTAGACTTAAACACTTCATCCTGTGAAATGTCACATAAGGTTATCCTAAGCCCACTGACTGATCAGTTAGAGGTAAAGGCAGTAAGATCTTAGCCATGAAGAACGACTTCTGTTTACTTCTGTTACAAAGGACCAGGTGCACGAAAAGGGACAAAGAGTAAGCTAACGAACTCCCAGCATTGCACTCTTCCTTTCAGAAAGGTAGAGTGTTTTAGTTTGTAAAAAAAAAAAAATAAAAAAATAAAATTATATTCCAACATGTTTCAGAAATTGAATAAATATGCCAGTGCTTCAAAAAATACATGTGGAATAAATGTGATGGTTCATAAAAGTAAATGAAATGTCACCCAAGAATATACCTCTCTTTGTCATCTTGTCCACTGTCTTTTCACTAAGCAGTTCACTAACAGTGATATTGGCTTTGCAGGATCATCTGAATAAGGATAAACATGTCTGATGACATCAACGGTTTTATTATCTAAATGAGTTACTTAGAAAAGACTCAGAATCTCCAAACACAGTGGCTCACGTGGGCTTTACTTCAGCTCCACAGTGTCTTATACCCAGCAGGTAGTATGCAAGTATTTGCTAATGAAAACAAAATCATCCTCAGGAATCTCTGGGGTAACATGCTTCCAAATACAACTCAATAAAATTTATTTAATTTACATCTTGGAGGTTTATGTGTATAATTTACATACCCATAATTTGTTAGGTTTATCTTTTTCTACTATATAAACTCAATAACAGTGAGCTTATATATGAACTTATTAAACCACCTAATGAGAGTCTACCATTACAGAAGAATTGTATATTTTTAACTCATAGTATAAATGTATAAGCCATTAACAGAGACATCAATCAACAAAATGATAAGCAATGGCCCTAAGTTCAAGATAGAGCATCAAATGATATTTCAAGTCACTAAGGCAATATGAAGGCAAGGTAGTTGGTAATGCCCAATTTCCTCTAAGAATCCAGCAAAATAAGAAGCTGGATGTGCTGAGTTCTTCTATGAGTTTAGATAGACTCCATGCATCCACAATCATGGAGCACTACGTGAAGCCAAGCTACTTGAAGGCTGATGATCCTGTGCTTTGAGGGGCTCTGCTATGTCCTTCTTAGTCATTTACCTCTTTTAAGCACCATTCAGTTCAGTCGCTCAGTCGTGTC